>JBBBVU010000003.1:22780646-22803828 GCA_037177055.1 Atherinosoma microstoma
TAGATAGATAGATAGATAGATAGATAGATAGATAGATAGATAGATAGATAGATAGATAGATAGATAGATAGATAGGGGATTCATAGGAGTCAACGTTTTAAGAAAATATGATCCATAGATTTATTTTCTTGCCATGTGATTGACTAAATGATATATTTTTAACAGTTCATATTGTGCAATCCCTCTGTAAAAGTCTGTCAACATTGTTACCCCTAGGGGAGTGTATCCAGCATGACTCAAGTCTTTTTGTTGCCTGTGTAGTGGATCGTGATAGCATATCAAACCACTGGAGTTTGCCTTCAAGTAATCGCATGAAGCCACACTGGAACTCTGCTGTAAAGCAGTTAGATTCTAATTTGTTACAGCAGATCCCACCAAGACAAGTGTAAATCATAGTGGGATTGTTATAATATTTTGTCATTAGCGTTCAGTGATCACAGTTTGCAGTGATCACTGAAGACTGAAACACTGAAACAAAAAAAACTTTGCCCTTGTGTAAAGATGATGCACGCAAACACAAATCTATTTTCATACTCACGACATTTTTGCTATACAAGTAGCCATCTAAAGTTCACTAATATTTTACTTGGATATTAGTTTTAAAAAAAAAAGCTAATGTCTCTGGTAGTTGTTCTTAAGTAGTTACACCACTTTAATTTGTCTGCACCGTTTCAAAGAGGGAAAAAGAGGAACATGATTACTTGTCTTCACATAAAAAAAAAAGTCAGCTTCATATGGTCAGTCAAAAAAATAGCAGAAATGCAAATATTTTGGTTGACATAAATGAAGTGAAAATATGTTATTGTAAATAACACAACTCGACATAAATCTAACTTCTGGCATACAGATACCTGTTTTGCAACTAATCTAACTGTGCTCTATCATTGCCTCCCCCCAGCGTATTCTCAGAACATGTCAGAGTAGTCAGTATGTCTTACTGTCTGGTTTTTCCACTCTAAGTGTACTTCAGATAAACAGTGTTTAAAAAAGCCATAAAAACACCAAAAAAAACACACAAAAGAACAGCACTCCCAAATGACTAGGCTACCTGTCCCCCCCCCTCCCCCCTTCAGAATCAACTGGCTATCTGTTATCGCCCCAAATTACCTTTTTTCTCTGACAGATGTGAACTGATAGACAGCACAAGGGGTAATTGAGTTAGTGATAAAATTGCATTTTGATCTGTGTCAAGAGATCCCTATTCACCCTTGCTGCAAATTCACAGGAACTCTGTGTGTAACTCTTGTGTGATAACTGTTGAAGCTGTGATAGAGTTCAGGAGAAATGTGCAGAAGAAACTTCTCTGCTCTCACCATCCAATACAGAGTCCAACTTCTAATTTCCTGAGCCAATATTACCCACCAGTTCTTGGCCTCAGAGTGCACCTGATAAAAGTTAGGGTGGGTTTGAAAATAATGTGAAAAAGCTGTGTCTAACTAGGCCATGGAAACTTTAACACCATCCATTTAAAGAGCTTTACTGGAGGAATTGTCCTCACAAGGTCCACCAAGAAATTCCTATAAGTTCCTTAAGGAGGAATACTTTGCAGTGTTTAAAAAATATACAAACAAAAGCTGCCTGTGCAGCATAGCTATTTGGGTTTATGGATAAAGCTCACTATATAATGCAAACATTTAATAATAGATGACTTTACACAGAGTCAAATGTTATGACTCAGTCATTGCCTGCAAAAATATGGTCATTATTTGATTGAATCTAATGTTTTATGTAAGTAGTTTTACATTGTAAAAGTTATTATGCTGGGTAGGATTACACTTAACACATATTCTGAATAAATAAATTGATTAAATGTTGGACTGGAGTACCATTATACATTATACATACTAACAATGCACATTTGTTCTAGTAAATCCTTCATTTTTATGTGCTTTTTAATATTTGGTTCAGCTTAAGTTGATGAACCCTCTTTGTATACAAAAGGATGTATTAATGCTTAATATCTAAACACCAACAAATTTGGTTATTTTAACTGTTTGAATTAGTTATTGAATGGATATTGAAGACTAAATTGAAGGATGGGTTTAGGAACACCTCTCTGTAAGGAACCCACTTTATCAGGGGCTCAAACATTTTTGAATGCATTAACATAAACATTTAATGAAATGTTAATTTGATTCATACCTCATACTAATATTTGAGAGTCCTTTGCACACAGTAACTGCTTAAATTTGTGCAGTGTTTCATTTGCACCAAGAGGTCTTTTGACAGTGTTGTGGGTTCACAGCGGCAGTTTCTGAAAGGAAAGGCCACTCAACATCAGACCTTTTGCCTCCTTAACTCATGACAAAATGACAAGAGAACAATACACAACTCTGAATGAAACAGCTCCTCTAGTCAATTTCCAATTAAAATGGGTCCCTATTCACAGAGGGCTCTACATATAAAAAAGCTGTGATTTCTAAATCCATTCAAATCCATCTATTTCCATACCAGCTTTATCCTGTTCAAGGGCACAGGGGTCTACTTATCCCAGCTGACATGGGGCATGAGGTGAGGTATATCCTACTTTGGACTTTGATGGATACTGTTGGATAAAAATAAATAAATAGACAAAATAATTAAATAAAAACCTTTATAATTTGGCTCGATTTGGAATCAACTCAGTCTTAATGTCCTCTGTTCAATTTGTTGTTTATCTCAGAATCCAGCTCAGTCAGGAAACTTACCAGCAACTTTACCAGGACTTTAAACCTTAGATCAGCCCAGAGCTCCCAGGCCACTAAACTGGCATGGGAGAAGGACCTGGGCCACATTATAACTGAGTCAGTTTGGCAAAGAGTTTGGGCTTGCGCCACAAAGATTTCTGTCTGCAGTCGGGCCACATCAATTCAATTAAAAATTATCCATCGTACCCATATTATCCTCTCTCTGAAAAGTAAGATGGATATAAACTCCTCCCCTTAATGCTGGAAATGCGGCACAGAGAAGGGTGATTATATGCATTGTTTTTGGTCCTGTGTGAAACTTCAAAAGTACAGGTCTGATATTGTAAATATATTGTCTTTTATTTTTAATTCACCTGTTCAAATGGACCCTATGTGTTTTATACTTGGAGTGACAGACAGGCAGATTATTAAAGGCCACTACAAAAGGTTGTTCCACCTATTGACATTTGCCACTAGGAAGAACATTCTGCCCTATTGGGGGAGGCCGGCAGTTCCAATTATGAAATCATGACATAACGTCATTATGGACTGTATTCCTAATCAATATATAACAGGTATGCTCAACTCCACTTTGGATTCCTTTCATAAAATTGGGGATCCTTACTTAAAGTTTGTTGGACCTATTCTCCTCCTCTCTGTTACAGGGGTTTCCCAAATTGATTTAGTATGTCTTATTGCTTTGTATTGATATCTTTTGCTGATCCCTGATGGGTAATATTAGCTACCTGCCTGTTCTAATCTCTGTATTTAGGTCTAGAAGCATTATTTTTTTGGAGAGTGATAGAGGTAGATTGAGGGAAACTTTCTGAGATGTTGTGGCTGTTCTATTAATCATTTTATCTTAATTAGTGTGGTGTCAATGTTATGTATGGACATGAAATCTTAATTATTTACCTCTATTTAACTAGGAAAACACTGCAACATTTGCATTATTGTTTGCAAGAGTGCAACACAGAGTTGCTCAATCACCATGAGTAACAGAATAATATATCCAAAATAAAACAATATACAGAAAATAGATGTCTACTTACAAATATAACTAAGCTTGAATTATGCAATGCAAATGATAAATAGAAAAAAACTAATTCTTTTATTTTCTTTCTTTTTACTTAAAATTTTTTAAACAGTTAAAAAATGTTATGATAATAGCTTTGAGGGGTATCTTGTTTGTATTTATTCATTTTTATTTTACTTTCAATCCATAGTTTTATCCTACAACTCATTTTGTAATACTTTTTGCCCTTTTTGTATCATGTGCATCATGTTTCACAGCAACAGACGCCTCTGATTTAACAAAAACAAAAAAATCTACATGCTGGAACAGATCTCCCTTACAAAGACTGTGACTGGAACCTTCAGGTGGGCTACATTGTGCTGTGCTAGACTACGCCGCGAACATGAATGGTTTACACATACCTACACAAATGCTAGTAAGATGCAGAATTTGTACTTTTGTCTTGTCACAGCGAAAATTTTAATAGTAGGAAACCAAAAGTCTTTAGTTGTTGCTACTCCGGTCTGTTTGAAAGGGGCATACAGTGTCGTAGCTGTAAACTAGCGGCGGCGATTGAAATGGCATCTTTAAAAGGCCCTAAAGCTTTACTTTCACGAGTTTGGCTTATATTGGTTTTACATAATGTTTAATTGTGACGGGACAATGTCTTAATGTCTTAAGTAGTTTTTAGTTATTAACTAAAAAGTTATTGTCATTAAAGTTAACCTAGAAAATAGTCTATATTAATATAGACTATTTTCTAGGTTAACTTTAATGACAATAACTTTTTACTTTTATGTAAAAAAGTATTTACCAATGAAGTTGCTTTCATATCGGCGTAATTAGTGTAAAGGTTTCATTTTAATGAATAATTTATTAACTCAACTCACTTTAGTGTAAACTATTGGACATTCTTAACTGGTTATAAAATGAGGAAGCTACTGTAAGTGCATGACTACCCTCTGCTGGTATTCTTTATAACAACAACCAGCTAAAACCAAATGGTTTGTTGATTTATTTATTCATGACACTTCATGTATCGTCCATTGATTTCTGTTCAAATTTTTGTGCACACCATTAAGATGTGATTTGTACACTTGTTCAACACAAGGGAGAAGTTCAGTTGAGTCATAGTATCACAAGATATAAACGTAAACAATTACTCATCTCAACAAACAGGTTCTTTGGGGAACTAATCATTAGTTTCATCAGTTTCTGTACCGCAGACTGTCATCAGGTGACACTGTTCTTGTTCCTGTCAATGTCTGAAAGTCATCTCAAGAGAAGCAAAAATAGTTTACAGGGGTAAATGCAATAGCATGTTGTCATGGTGAAATTTCACATCAACAAACTTTAAGAATTTGCCAGTGTGACTCTCTCTGTGAAATATTTTTGTTGACATCATCTCTTACTTAATGACAGATGAGTTGCTTGAACGAGATGATGTCAGCTAGGAAATTATGTGGTATGTGACTTTTCCATGCACCCTATGAAGTAGAAAAGAGGGACTATTTGTGTAGTGTAGGCTGATTGACAGAATATTCTGCAACTTGATGTGAATGGCTCACGAGCGTTGTGACGGATGTAGTGGTTTTGTGGTGTCTTACACTGTCTCCTGAAGAGCCTATTGCACAACACTTTGTGTCACCAACCACACCTTTCCACGCCCCCATCACAAGGGGTAGTTACATCAAAGCCAGCCTTTTAGCTTTAAGTTCGTTGCAAGCTGCTATGTAGCAATTTATCTCCAGGACAGCTTAAGTGTCAGACTTCATAGAGACATGTTGTGGACAATATTTTTACTTCTTAATGGATTGCTTATACTAGTTCTTCTTTATTCCTCTCGCTCAAGGTAAAACTTTTAGCGATTTCTTTAGAAATTACATTTTTGTATTTTGAATAAGTGTATAAAACATGTTTTATGAGTCTGAAGTTTTGTTAACTACTGCAAAATGTCGAAAAGTTTAATGTACTGTTGTTGTTTTTGTTTGTTTGTTTTCCAAAGCTGAGTGTACTTAATCAGTTATTTATTATCGACTAAGATTTGGTACTTTGTAGCATGACTTTTCATTCATGCCGTGAAAACATCACGTTAAACACGCCATTCTTAGTACAAAGTTGCGTTTTTAAAACAACATGATTCACTAAAACTCCAAATTCATGTTAACTCCAAACCTGTTTGGTGAGATTAATGAATGTGTCAAATGTTTCACTATGCAAAGTATTACACTACAGTAATTTGAATATTTGTGCTTGACAGACAGATAAATGAACCTCCCCTGGACAAAGGGTTCATCCCATGGTTGGGACACGCTCTTGAATTTGGAAAAGATGCTGCAAAATTTTTGGCCCGCATGAAGGAAAAACATGGAGACATCTTCACAGTAAGTGAAAAATGACTTTATATGTTTGACTCTTATCAAGAGTGAAAATTTACATGTGACGAAATGGATAGGTAATTTATTTTTTAAAGCCAGATGAAGAACATTTTTTACTAAAAGCTGGAGATAAAATAAATTTGGAATCAATGTCTTTTTAAACCACTACGATGATGTCGCTGCAGATCTGTGTTGCTGGTCGCTATATGACAGTGCTGTTGGACCCAAACTCCTTTAATAGTGTTCTGGATGACTCAGTTTGCTTGGATTTCACTCACATCAGAGGCCGACTCATAAAAAAGATCTTCTGTCTGCTACTGCCAAGCATCAATCCCGAATCAGAGAGAACATGGATGGAAAAGTAATGAATGCATCCTTTAAATATGCTGTTCAATGAAGATTTAATGAGAAATTCAAAGTCTCACTACCATCTTTAATTTGTATTCTTTAGGCATTTTCAAGTTCCCGGTGTCTGGAAACTCTGCAGATCCATGAACGCTCACCTTCACAGCCTACTCCTAAATAACCATAATGTCTGCAACCCTTCAGGGTGGACACGGGATGGCCTCTTTAGCCTCTGCTACAAACTTCTATTCAGGTAACACACAGCATTTCAACTCTTGCAAGATATTATATTAAAAAAGGACAACCATGTTGTCATTGTTTAAACTGTACACATTGACAGGATTTCTTTTAAACTTCACCATTGTACACAGGTCTGGTTATCTTACATTTTTTGAGAGGAGCGACAATGCAGATGATGTCTACGAAGAGTTCCGCAAGTTTGACGATCTTCTCACCAAACTGGCTCGCAGTTCCCTGAAGCGTGGTAAGCTGCGCTGCAGGAAATGATGATACACATATTTGCTTTCAATATGCAGTCATATTATAGATTTATTTTAACAGCTCAGTAACCTGTATCTACATTTCTGCTGGTTGGATAACAGGGGAAAGTAAAATAATCAACACATCCCGGGAGCGATTATGGGAGCTGCTGTCCCCAAACAGGCTGAACGGAGGGTCACAGTCTAATTCCTGGCAGCAGAGCTACTGTAACTTTCTACAGGAGGAGAAAATAGATGCAGAAATGCAGAAAAAAGCTCTACTGTTACAGCTGTGGACCACACAGGTGGGAGTTCTTTTATTGTCAGTCAATCTACCACACATACAGAAATCAAAAACATACACACACATGCAAGGCCTCCCTTTCATACCCAGATAGTGAAACTTAGATTCTTTCCACACCCCAGCTACTCCATGTTCAGCTTGCCTATAGTACAGAAGTGACAGGCAATGAATTCCTCACGGTCACTATACTGAGAGCTACCTGCCTTGACCTGTAACTCAGAGTGGATTGTTGCCAGTTCTCACCATGTGAATCAATTTCCTTGTCACCTTACCTTGCCTGAGGATCAGTATTTAGATATGTAAAATGAGAACTGGATTTACTACTTTATACAGCATGCATACTCAGGAATCCTGCTACTATTAATATTTTCTCTGAAAGCTGTAATGCATCTCCTCACAAAGGTGTTTAACCCATGTGTATGTTAAGAAATAGGAAAAGAAAAGAACTTGCTTTAATGTAGTCCAAAACTTCAGTTCGGATGAATGAGTAACTGTGGCTTCACCTATGAAGCCTTGTTCAAATATTATTTAGGTTCTTATGGCTACAGAGTTAGAGGTTTCCTTTATAAGTAATATTGACACAGGTGTGAAGGCAGAATAGTTGCTCGCCTGTTCAGGCAAGTCCAGATCAGCATGGTGTCATTGCTGTTAGCTGAGCTGCCAGATGGGGGAGAAAGCGAGCTGCGTTCGGTCTGTAGCCGAGCTTTATCTATGTAGCATTATATCTGTACCCATTCAAGCCCTGTTTTAACCTGCCGGTGTCACTGCAACAGTGATTGTTCATTCTGCTTGTCTGGGGAAGCACTGCCAGTCTCCAAGCATATGTGTGCATTATCATGTCTGCTGGGTTATTGGAGCATACATTCTCAGTCTTGGATGAAAACTGGAGCACTGCTGCAGAGAACAGAGGGATTAGATTTGAGACTAGTGAGAGGTGCCAGAGGGAATGTGGCTTATACATGCGTTACAGGGAGACTGATGTATTTCTGGGGGAAGTGTAATGGTGGGATTTCACTAAAGCTACCTACATCATCACAAGTCTTGCACATGCTAGGGCTTGCAGTGCATTTTCCATTCGCAACAAACAATCAATATTATTGACAGCAACATACTGCACATAGGCTGATGTGAGTTTATTTGTTATTTACATCATATGAGAGACTGTGATTTATTGTGCTGTGCCCTACCACCCCTCTGCAGACACACACATTTATTTGAATATAAATAGAGTCCCTCTTGATACTGAGATTTACTACCACTGTCAATTCTGAATATATAGTTGTTGCTGTTTAGCTTAGCCTAGCATTTAGGCTATGAATAAGGGGAAACAGTCATCCTGGCTAATAACAGAAACTACCAACTATATTATAGATTAATTCTAGTCATATTAAAACCTATGAATAAAATCAACATTACAGAAACAATATATTTAGTGTATTCACATGAAAACTAACAGATGCCAAGAGTCTCCTCATTTAGCACTCTAATTATACTGTATGAAATGGCCATTCTTTTCCTTTAATAATCCCTACCCTCTGGCTGTTGGGGAAGCCAGACTCAAATCATGATCTAATGCATTATATCCAGTGATCTGAAGACCTTAAAGAGGGCGGAAAGACATTGTGATGTACCTGTGGTCACTTTTGGGCATTTGCCCTGCCTGTCAATGGAGAGCTGACCTTAGATGTGCAGCGGTAAGATGAACAACTCCCTTAACCCACAGCAATTACTGTCTGACAGGCTCAGGTGTCTCCTCTGATGAAGCTGACAGCAGTTTCTATGAAGTTTGGACTGATTTCTCACCTTCTTCTCCTATCAGCTATATTCACACAGCAGCAGTTTAGAGAAACTGAATGTTATTTTATATTCGGAATGTTCTCAAAAGTCAACGATGAGGAAATATCTTTACCTAAAGCACACCCTGTATACACTTACACAAACTGAGCACTGAATCTGAGCAGGTTTTCAGGCTTGAAGCTTATGTAAAAGTTTGTGTGTCTACTGTGTTTGATGATTTTTCCCTTCAGTGTAACGCTGGACCTGCTGCCTTTTGGGTCCTCGGCTTCCTGCTCACTCACCCTGAGGCCATGGAGGCGGTTCAGTCAGAGATCAGAGGCCTTTCCACTCTCCAGGATACTTCCCTGCAGCATCCCCACAGAAATCCGCTGGAAGCGCACTGCACACCTGTGTTTGGTATGTAGCAGCTGCTTGCAGCCTTTCTGTTATTCACTTGTGTCCTTGCACTTTGGGCTCTAACCACTTCACTGAGATGGAAACAAAGGCTCATTTAACTTGAAAAAGCACAGTGTACTAATGAATGACAACAGCAACTGATATTTCACCTTTGAATCCATTAGATGTTGATTGACTTTTATATTATTCTTATTCTTCATGCCTGTGCAAATATTTATTGCTCTCCAAATGACTCAATGTACTGTTGACCAAAATGACGATGACAACCATCCGATGTTTTCAACTTTCCTGTTCTTTCCTCTCTGCAGACAGCGTTCTGAGTGAGACCCTACGACTCACTGCTGCAGTAATGATCAATAGAGAAGTGGTTCAGGAAAAAACCCTCCGCATGGCCAATGGACGGGAGTACCACCTTAGACGAGGGGACATAGTGTGTCTGTTCCCTTTCCTCAGTCCTCAAATGGACCCACAGATACACCCAGAACCCCAGGTACTTAAGGTGTACCCCTATAGTGAACTACTATAGAGCTAGATGTGTGTATGCGAGCTTTTGTGGGATGTGGAGACCAGCCATGATCATCCATTAAAATGACAGAATGTAGTGGTATTTTGAAGCCATTTTATAGCACATAAGGTTGAGGAGAAGGGATTTAAAACTGTGGATTAAATCTGACCGAACACTTATGATGGAAGAAGATTAGTGCCCACAAATAGAGTGGCAATTGGGACTAGCAGTTAAGTGAGATCATTTATCAAAGTTTATTTTGCTTGTCTTCAGTGATTAGTGAATAATTACACATTATTCTTAACAGAAGGTATAGAGCAGGAGGAACATAATCAGACTTGTTTGCAAGATTTTACCATGCACACACACACCTAAATTATGCCAATATGTTTTGTCTCCTTGACAGATGTTCAAGTATGATCGTTTCCTAAATGAAGATAAGACAGTGAAGGACAAATTCTATAAGGATGGAAGAGCAATGAAGTACTACAACATGCCTTGGGGTGGAGGGAGTAACAGCTGCATTGGCAAGGAGTTTGCTGTTGAAGCTATTAAACAGTAAGTTTTTAAAAAAAATCTACTTTTTTTTCTATTCATCTCCATTATGCAACTTGAATTAAAAAAGATGCATTTGTAATCAAAGACCCCCCCCCCCCCAGATTACCAGATCAGCCAATCCATCCATGCTTAATATTCCCCCTTTATCATTTGAGTCCTGCTTTCATCTTTAGCAATATAATAGTAATAGCAATTGCTGAAACTATATGAAAGATCTGAATAAAAGAGACTGGGTGTTGTCAGCTGGGAGAGCTTTTCTGTGTCAGAAAGTTTAAAGGTTAGTTCATGTAATCAACATTCAAAAATGAGGATGCTAGCTAATCATGTTGGCTTTGGGAATCTGTTGCTCATTCTTGCTGTTTTTCTTATTAATTTTTTTCAATCAAGTTAGTTGATGTAAATATACTTATTTTGAATATTATCTAAATAGTTATGATGTTTACTGAGTGGCTTGTCACCTTTTGTAAACTGTTTTTTTTTCTTTTACCCCTGTAGGTTTGTGTTTTTAATGTTGACCCATCTTGATCTGGAGCTGTGCAACCCTGAGGCTAAACTTCCACCAGTTAATCCCAGTCGCTACGGCTTTGGGATGCTCCAGCCTGATGGAGATCTGCAAATCAGATACAGACTGAAGTAAAAGCGGCATAAAATGCAGTAAAATTACTTTTTTGTTGAATGCTAAACCTTTTTTGTTAAATATAGTGTAGCATTATTTATTTTATTTTATATTTAACTGGTGTGTCTTTTTGTTTTTAAAATATGTTTGCTAAAAGATTTTTTGCTAATATATATATTGAATACTTAATTAAAATAAATCAATAAAATTCATACTGGAATTTCTTATTTTTACAATGCTGTTGTTACCTCACAGAGAGGCAAGAGAAGTCCTTGTGTTTGGCTTTTTTTATTATAAGGAAATTAATTTGCTGTCAATATGTCATACAATTTCACTGTTAAAGATGAATAGGTGTAATTTGAAGAACTTTTAAATAGTTAAATAAACTCTTTGTGGTGAAAAATAACTCAATTAGAAATACATGATTGTTCATTTGGATTAATGTCACAAAATATGCCTGAGGGTCATTTGAATACAAAACCTGAGGTCACTATAGGATATTAGAAATTTAAACATATTCAAAAAAAAATTCAATTCCATTCCACTTAATCATCATTTACAATGCTACTTTAGAATATCAGTCAAAATTTGGACATTGAAAATGAAATAGGAGTTAATGCTGATGGCACTGTTGTCTGACAATGGGAAGCTTCTCAATTTGAACTTCACTGGAGGCCTTTCTGGGTGGAGTTTATTTGTCTCCCCATGTATGCATGGGTTCTCTCAGAGTGCTCTGGCTTTGTCACACAGTTCTGGTGATTCTAAGTTTACCCTCAGAGTTTGAGCACGCATGGTTATTTTATTTTTCCTCTGTGAGTTGGGCCCGTGGTGGACTGGGTACATCCTGTTACAGCATCCTGCTCCCAGAGGATGCTCAGACCAGGAGAAAAACAGAAGCTGGCTGCAGAAGTAAGTATCAAGGGAATAAAATTTATTTTCACAAATATTGAAATCAGTTCAGTTTCTTCCTTCTGTCAGAACCTGTTTCCTGTCTTCCCAACAAACTGAATTATTTCATTTTGGACAGGGTCTGACCCCTAGGGTGAGACCAGTGAACTACACATAAGGCAATAAATAGTTCAAACTGATTCCATTTAGAGATTGTTGTAGCAGTAAAACACAATGCTTTCATGAAAGTAACTAATAATTTATTCATTTCTGGGACCATGTCTCTGCCTCTGATATTAATAGCACTTTCGATTTTTATATGGTTCAGATTCTACTTTTTATAAAAATAATTGTAAAAAATCTTAATATTTGCCTGCATTTTTTGACAAGTGGAGCATGTCCTATATTACTCAAACAAAAGTGCTGATGTAAATGTGTAGCCTATTAAGGGACTATAAATGCTTTACCATAATCAGTTCAGTTATTGACTTGATACCATAAGACATGATATCATGCACATATAAAAAAAAAATAGTTTTATGGTTTCATGTAATATTTCATTCGTCCAGTATCCAGCAATGTGTTTACAGCGTCAGGATGCGGTCCAGAAAGAGTTAAACAGATGTGGAAAGGAGTGCAGAGCTGCCATGGATCCACCTTCATTGAGATGCGGCGCCTCCTCACACTCAGCTGACCGGGAACACAGGTAGTCTGTCCGAATGAGCTGTCGGCGTACTTGTTGATCTTCGAGGGAAAACAGAGTGCTGCGATATGCGGAGCAGGAAACCGGCGGGTAGGCAGTAGATCGTGTTGAGGATGTCGCTGCCATGTCGGAGGCAGAGGAGGGGGAAATGGGTTAAACCCTGGCAATAGTAGCCTAACAATATCGACGCCTCCCGTTTTTAAACGCTTCATCTTCGTTTATGGCAGCGGATTGATTGTTCACAGAGCGGTACGTGCTGATCTGATTCAGTACAGGATGACAACAACCCACCACGGTAATTTTAAGCTTCTTTCTATCTCTGGACTTTAAATTATATGCAACCTGTCAATTGTAATAGCTTGTGAATGTAGGAGCACTCTGCATTCAAACTGCACCAATATGGAGCAGTTATCTTATGAAAACAGGAGAAAGGTTCAACGACAACATTGCACTTTAAGATGATTACATCCCAGCTTGTTGCCACCTTCTTCTATCTACCCAGAACAGAAATGAAAAGGAAGGACTGATGTTGGTTTAATGCTGAACAATTTCATTTAAGCCTTGACCAACACGAGGGTGGAGGCTCCTAAAAAATGTAGCTTTTTCTTTTCGGTGTTTCCTGCAGCATGTTCTCAAGCCGACATAACAATGTCTTCAACCTAGATCGTGCACTCAGTGTAAATCTTCATCTTGCAGGCGCATTGATTTATATCCTGACAGAGTCCACAGGCCTTGTGTTTGTGAAGTATTAGAAACTTTGTGTAACAGCGATTAAAGATCACATCTTCAGGCAGGCCCGATGTGTTTGTTGGACATAAACACACAACGTGCAGTGTACAGCTGGTGCCACGTCTACCGTCATAAAAGAATCCGAAAAGGTTAGACTTTGACATTCTGTCATGCAAAGACGTGTTTTTGTCAGTCTTCCCTCCTAAGGGTAGAGATTGAGGGAGAAAAGAGCACTTCCAGCGTGTTTCAGCACCACTGGACTGGACAGCGCTTACTTTGCACCGAGCTCATCTCTGTGGCGTCCTGCGTCCCACCCACAGCACTGCATGGGCGTCAAAAACAGCAAAAACGGCCACATTCACATGTACTGTAGACTAAACATTCAGTCATGAGAGCAAAAACCTTAATTTTGCTCTAAAATATTCAAAAGAAATCCTACCTTTTTTGTCATTAACATTTCTCTTCGTGGTTTTCTTGGGTTTTTAACAACGTTTGTGGTTAAGATTCTGACCAATTAAGATGAGGATTATTTAACCAAGTTCCCAAATATTTGCCCTGTTAAGCTTTAAACTAAACCATAAACCTGCCTCTGTGTTGGTTTTTCATGAGTCATTTGAAGAAACCCATCTGAAGATATGTTTGTTAATAGATCAGAAAATATTTTAAAAGAATCCAAAAACGACTTTAAGTGGGTTTTAATCGATGTGATAACAGCGACAATTTGGAGGTTCATTAAACCTTTTAAATCATAAATGTCTCTGTTTTTGTGCACATCAAGGAATTTCCGTTGTCATTCAAACCTTACAGTTCTGTGCTTGCTGCCAGTCGGAATAGGCTTGTAGGAATTCTTTTAAATGTGGTTTCTCTCTCAGTAGCTGCTTTAGATTGAGGCAGTTCAAAATAAGCCAGGCCTCTGGTTCTTGCATTGATAATATGTGTGAGTCATCTGAATAACCCCCATCTGGTCACAAAGGCTTTGCAGTTAATTCAGGACTGGAAAAAGAGAAAATCCCAATAATTCTAAAGAAGCAATCGCTAGTGAAATGGCTTGATGTACAAAGAATAAATTTAATCCATAACTTATTTCTCTGCCCAGGAGTACTTTAAAGAGGTGATTTTCAAATTTCGTCTTCAGGATCCTGCAAATCTCTGCTTGTTTTTTATGCATCAGTCTAATCACTAACAGGCACAGGAAACTAGGCAGAGAAAGAGTTAATAAAATAACTGCTTCTAAGTAGCGGTTCAGTCAATGAGTAATTTTGCCCTCTTTAAGTTGTTCATTTTATAAGGGCATAGGGAAAAAAATTAAAAAGTTAGTTAAAAAAATCAAGAAAAGGTGTGTAATATATGATAATTATGCTATCTTTTGTGAATTATTAGGCACCATGAAAAAATCTTGAATGAAAGTTTGATACCTCTGACCTAAGGTCAGAGCAATGAGCTGTTACCACCTTGTTAGTGCATAGTCTGATGACTCATGCTTCTCTGACACTTTGGGGCAAATGTTAGAATACTAATGTTTTTTATTATCATTATTATCTATGATTCTTTCAGATACCATAATGAATCAGAAGAAGGTTTACTGCGGTCCATAGCCCCGGCTGTTTGCACACTTCCTCAGCTTAGAGTCATCATGGAAAAATCCTTGGAGTTGAATAAAGCTGGCTCCCGGTCAACATCGTCACTGCCACCTGAACCAGTTGACATCATTCGCAGCAAATCATGCTACCGCAGAGTCAGGCTGAATGTTGGGGGTCTCCCACATGAGGTCTTGTGGCGAACATTGGACAGGCTACCACGGACACGTTTGGGAAAGTTAAGAGATTGCAACTCTCATGAATCTTTGATGGAGGTGTGCGATGACTACAATCTTGAGGAGAATGAGTACTTTTTTGACCGACATCCAGGGGCGTTCACATCAATTCTGAATTTTTACCGCACGGGCAAGCTGCACATGATGGAGGAAATGTGTGCCCTGTCATTTAGTCAAGAACTTGACTACTGGGGCATTGATGAGATATATCTGGAGTCATGTTGCCAGGCAAGGTACCACCAGAAAAAGGAGCAAATGAATGAGGAGCTCAAAAGAGAGGCCGACAATTTAAAAGACAGAGAGGGGGAAGAATTTGACAACACTTGCTGTGCAGAAAAACGTAAGAAGCTTTGGGATCTCCTGGAAAAGCCGAGCTCATCTGTTGCAGCAAAGGTAATTGCCATGGGATGCTGGGTGTGAGCTGAGCGTGTAATTGGTTGATGCTTATATGGGCAGGTACAGGTCAACAGACTTATAAAAGTGAACAAATATTAAACATGTAACCGTAAGTTTGACATCTTTCTTTTGTTTTCTTTCTATGTAATGGTCAACTTTGGTCTAGTAAAACAAAAGCCACCAGAACTTTAATCTCTTTAAGTTGTTTTGTTTCCATTAGTTGTCGAAGTAATATTAACCAGTTGAAGTTTGAGCAGTATCTGGTTACATGTTTAGCTCCAGTACAGAAAGGCATGATTCACACACACAGTACATGTTTCAGGCTTCAACATTATGAAACAGAATTCTGGATATGCTGCTTCACTTTGCTGTTAGCTTGTCTTGAGAAAGTTTAAACTGGTTCAACCTTTCAAGAAGCAGGACAGGCCCAACTGGTGAAACAGCACGACCAATTGCACGCCTGATCCCGTGACTGACCGACTGACTTTTAGAGGTCAGCCCCACCAAGCGTTGAGTGTTAATGCATTATGTCGGTGTGAATCCTGCCTAAAAAGTTGGAAAACATTTACCAAAAAGACTTAAAACTATTGATTATTGTTAGATGACAATTTAACTTTTTATTAGCAATTTTTGCATTTATTTCCATTCACATGCCTGATATCCAAATATCTGGAAAGCCCCATCTAGAAGTGCTGAAAAACTTTTTTTTTCGTACAAATAAAAACAATGACAAAAACAATTTCCAAAACCAAAATGGCCAAAACAACAGTATCACATTGAACACACAAACAAACAAATAAGAATCAAACAAAGATTGGAGGGGAGGGCCAGGGGTGTATTTACAATCATGATGAGCAGATATTAATTGATTCATGTTATTTGTTCATGTCACCAACTATATCATACACTAATTCATAAGCTTCTGAATTTCATGTAATTTACAAAAAAGGGAATTTACAACATGAATGGTACATACACAAAGCTTCTCTGCATTAAGTGATATTAGCAGTAACATCAACACTGATTCCACAACAGACTTAAGATATGACACATCTTGGTGCAGACATTGAATGATTTTAGCTTCCTGAAGAAGTAGAGGCTGCTCTGTCCTCTCGTAGATGGTTTTTGTGTTGCATTTCCAGTCCAGTGTGTTGTCTAGCTGAACTCCAAGATACTTGTATTCCTCCACCACCTCCACCTCTTCTCCAAGGATGTAAACAATGTTTTGTTTACTCTTGTTTCTCCTGAAGTCAACAATCATCTCTTTTGTTTTGTTTGTGTTCAAGATGAGGTGATTGTTACTGCACCATCTCATAAATGGATTGACCAGTTCTCTGTACTTAGCTTCTTGTCCATCACTGAACTGCAGAGTCATCAGAGTGTTTCTGCAGACTCAGAGTTGGATTAGAAGTCTGAGGTGTACAGAGTGAAGAGAAATTGTGAAAGTATAGTTCCCTGTGGTGCTCCCCACCATCTCAGGCAGTCATAAATCCAGGTGGTTGTGGAGGTATCCACCTGGAATTTATGGAGGTAAGAATTTATCATATTTTGTCTCAGCTGTATTCAAAAAATTTCTCCTAAACCTGCAAATATTGACAGCCAGCCTTAAGAATACTGCCTGTGTTTATATTTGAAGTTGTGAGTTAAATAATGCATCAAGGTTGGAAACATGCAACTTGGAAATGCCCGACCTCAGAAAAGCTAATGTAGCACATACAGCCTCATAAACTTGTTTTATGTCGCTAAATATTGAATCTTTGCTCAGAAACCCAACATAAAGATGGATGTACACCGTAGCACAACATCTATAAAAAATGATCAAAGCTTATTTATGTATGCATGCATGTATGGATGGATGTTCCAAGGCTGGAGCATGAGCGAAGGGAGGACATTATAGGAAAGGATTTTGGATGTGATTTAATGTTGTGGGATATGTTTGGTTTGTTATTTCTATTCTTCAAGAGTAGGAAAGAACATATCTTAATGGTCAGAAGAATTTGGATACTCATCCAAACATGACATAAAGGTAATTATTTATGTCTCCTGGAACATCCATATAAAATTTATAACAATATGCCTTGTTAGATAATCAACTTAAAAAAGAAAAAAGTAGCTCTGTTTATCCATTCTTTATTACAGAACCATCAGACACACAAAACCGATTTACATGCACACAATAGTGCCTACATTGATCTTGCACCGTTTGATCGTTTAAAGATGACTTGGCAGACATTATTCTCAAAACAGAATACATTTTGTTTCTGTTATTTATTTAGATTTTCTTTTAATATTATTCTGCATTGTGTTCATGAATCTTGGTGAGCCAAATTAATTAGTGATATTCTGCAGGAGGGACAGAAATTGACGCACATTGCATGTTTATGCACAAAAACAAGAAGTCATTGATGGCTTAAAGTTGGAATTGTTTGGATGAATTGGTGTGGTAGGTGCTTGTGATTACTGAAGACAGTTTTGACATGTCATTACTATACAAAAAAAGAAACCAAGATTTGTTCGTATTTTTTGAGTTTAGATTAAGCAGTCAGGTCATTGTGCTTGATTTGCTATTTTATGCAGAAGAACCTAGGCCTTAAAGCACATTTGGCTGTGTTAATAATATCCCCACTATTTGGTTGAATAAGCACAGACCCCAGCATTTTATAACAACCATGTGTTGAGTAATTACATGCCTTTCCCTGGTGCACATTATGTACATATCTGAAAGCTACATCTGGGAACTCCTATCAGCAGTGCTCACCCTTCATTGGTGCAAAATAACCGTTTGGCCCCTTATCAGGCATTTCAGAGCGCCAAACCTGCAACTGTAACCTGGGTGACCACAACAGTGTTAAGCATGAAAAACCTTTGATCACACTCTTCAAGGTTGGATAATGATGAGGGATCAAAGAGGACACTCTTTCTTTCCAGTGCTGTATTAAGGGGAGGGCCGTGCCCAGTTTTAGCTTGCAGCTAGCATTGTATGGGAAATGGAAATTAAACTATTTGCAATTTGTGCTGGCTGATGCTTTGCAGTAGTGAGAACTGTCAGCTCTAACCCACCAACAGTCTGAGATGAGTGCTGCAAGTCTGTCAGTGAAATGTATTCTTCATGGTAATCAAAGAGATGAAAAAAAAAATCAATGTTTATTGCATTTGAGCTAAAGAAGTGCTGTAGCATACAAAAAGGGGATGGCCACTTTGAGTTAACTATACAGTGCTATCTCCACTCTACCACTCTGATTTCTGCCCTTTATCAAAAATATCAGCAGAAAAGCATTTCAAAGGGCTGGAAAGAGATGGATGCTCATCTTCACTTTGAACAATGACACAGCAGATTGCTATTGCATGGTGTTTTGTATAAATCTGCACCTCTCATTATCTACCCAGTAATGAGTCGTCTACATCCAGTGCTTCCATTCGGAGTGTTTGGCCGTGATGTTAATGGACATCATCTCTTCATTAGCGTTAAGATGTTTTGGTAAAAGATAGCCCATCATAAAAACAGAGCAACCACCACACAGCAAGAAGAAGTTTATCAATTTGCTAATTAGCTTATAAGGGTAACCTGAAACCACAGACCAAGCTACTAAAAGCATTGATAGGGGTTGATGTATTATCCTAGGAATTTTTTAATAAGCAACTATGGGATTGTTGAGTGGTCCAGCTTCAACCACAGACTCAGTGTTAGCTCATCAGTTTTCCTGATTCAGAGACAGGGATGTAACAGCCCAGAAACAGGTGGTGAGTTTTAGAGATGAGCACAAAACAAATGGTTACCAAGCAACAGAAGTAGAGTTTTATCATCACTGAGGAAGTGGGTATTGAAAATGATTCTGTTTATGTTTCTGTGTGTGTTATTTTTGTTAGTTCATCTTTGTTATATTGTAATGTCTTTGCGGAACTAGTACAAGGAGGCGTTTATTTGTCAGGATGTTCAGGGAAAGAGCCAGGCTCATATTCTCTCTGCCCTGTCTTCCTTTTCTCTCACTGGCTCATATCTCTTCCTTCTTCCTTCCTTCTCCGGGCTCCTCTGCTATACCTCGGACTAAATGTCAGGGAAATGTCACATTAATTATTCTCCAGGAGACTCGGGGCCCAATTTGAAGCTTCCCTTTCTGTGTTTACTTTCTTTGTAAGCTGCTTTGTCAGTCTCTTGCTCAAATCAGATTTGAGTCACCATAAAAAGAGATTGTGTCTGACTGCTGGCATAGAAGTGCTTAACTTTTCCACCAGTAATTTCTCTGGAATGCCATCTTAGATTTAGATGTTTCCTGTTATTAGTAATACCAAATATGTCTGTCACCACATTGCAATGGTGATAATCTTTGTTAACACTACAAGTATGATATTTTTCATTGCTGCCACACTTGAATTAAAAACAAAGCAGTTATTCATAAAGTATAAGTGTTAACAGTCTTCTGAGAGGCAAAATATATACAATTGTGAGAAAAAAATTGAAAATATTACTTCAGGGGAATTAGTCAAAATGTTTTCAAATATATGCGTTACTATGACTCACATGTATCAAACCTAATTAGCAATAATCACAGACAAACAATTTTCATGACCCGATCACAATCTAAGGGTTTGGCTTAAAATTGTTTACTGAAGAAACCAAATGTGAATGTGAATACTGTGCCTGTTTTCAACCATCTTGCATAGAAAAAATAGAGAATTACCATTTATTTTTCTTTCAGTGGGTATTGTGCATCAGATGGCAGGCAACAAATTCCAATTATGCTCCTCTTATGTTACACCTGAGATGACATATTTATGTGACTTGGCTATATTCCTACTCATAAATCAGTTCGCAGAAGAATATATCACATGAAGCAGCCAGGAAAGAATCTATCACTGTTTCCAGGAGCTGGGAAGTCACAGCTGGTCAAATGATGTATAGGAAGTCATAAAAAAACCAGACAAGAATGAAGGGTTTTGTATCGGGTGCTGGATCAGCTACAGTTAAAGTGTTAAGGGTTGTGATTTTTTTTACAAGGCAAATGGATGATGCAACATTTTAAAAGACCCTAGTTTTTAGTGCAAGTGTAGCTCTTGATTCCACAAATTTGAACAACTCCTCAAAATGATTTTGCATGGATTTATGAAATTCACATGGTCCTCGCCATCTATTTCAGTGAAGTCTAGACAGCATTATGTGGGAAGCACAAACAGATTCTGTTAAATCACTTTCAAGATGAAGATACATTTTCTTACAGTTAAACTTTAAGTCCTTTTCTTTTTCAACATCTGCTATAGAATTTAGACATTTCTGCCAATTAGCTTTTGACAGAGCTGTCAAAAAGTATAAAATATTTGATGCTTTTAGTAGATAAGTTTGTTTACACGGACGGATTAACCTTCTTGCTGTGGGCAGTACAGCGCAAGTGCCTGTATGATGTTTTAATTATTTTCAAAAAGCTGGGTGACTTCAGCTCTCATCTTCAATTGCCACTATCTCCACAACATAGCAGAAGGTGAAAGACCACAAATCAGTTTTCCGAAACTAAAAGGAAGACCTCTTATGGTCAGGCAAATGCTTGGTGGCTGGCAAACAGCAGATTTTTATTGGGCACTCCATGTGTCACAGATTGTTTGATGTTTCCACATTTTAGATAAATTGTCATCTCGTCTGCAGTGCAAGAAGTGAAGTTAGAGGCTTGTTGAATATTGTAAATATTTGAAAAGTTCAGTGATCCTGTGTTACATTGCACTTAAGTGTAGCAACTGTAAGTGTGTACTAATGTAAATATCTAAAAATCTACAACCATTTTCACCTATTGCTATATATATATGTGTGTGAGTGTGTGTGTGTGTGTGTGTGTGTGTGTGTGTGTATGTGTATATATGTGCAACATGCATACAGTGTTGTGTTGTCTGTATATGAGAGGCCACAGCATCAAACACTGCGGTTGTTGAATGGGCTCTTCTTGGTTCAAGGCTTGGAGGGCTTTGATGTTAGGATTTCCATAATACTCATTATTAATTCCTTAAGTACTCATTAACAACCTAATGGAGACAATGTTTGGGTATCTACTTTGAAGGTCCTGCTTTTTGATTGTGAGCATAATTGCTTTAGGATGTATGGAACATAGCAGCAGTATGCACCTTTTGTACATGGGTAAACTTTGAAGTCTAACTTGCCCCAAAGCCAACTCAAACGCAACTTTAAAAGCACCACTGCAGTGTCCTAAGAAATTAAATAAAAGTAAACAAATTGCTGCAACTTTTGGTTTTAACAATAATGCTTAACACAAAATGGTGGAATGGATTAAACCCACTCACATATAACCTCTTTTTACATTACTATGAAGCAAATGTTAATTACCATTTAAACTTACTTTTGTATTTGCATAGTTGGCCGTTTTGAATGTGGTGTAACCATGTCGCTTGAGTTTTTAAAGGATTTTAAGACGATTTAAAATGTAAAATTAACTCTCTGTCTTTACTTCTTCTGACTTGAACCATCCAGATTACCACACACACATCACAGATTGAAAAACTTGGGAGATTAAGGAGTAAAATGTTTTGGTGAAAGAAGTGTAGCAGTCTGAGCCACTATTAGACCCATAATTGTAAGAAGAATTTTTGTCAGAACAAACAAAAGCATATTTTTTTCTGGCCTTGTTCTGGTTTTTTTTGTGTTGAATAAAGTTTTGAGCCAAGATGTGACCTAACTTTTAACCAGATGGATAGTGACACACAGGATTTTTGTATTTGCTTAGCATTCATGATTACTGATCTTTTAATGCAGAAAGATGGCTCCCTTCCTTATTCTGCATTCTCACAGCCAAAGTCGGAAATCATAGCCAACAACAGCTTGGAGAACCAAAATATTCTATATCAAAGCCATGAGGAAAATTATTCTATTCACAAGTTATAATCAGTTTAGAGAAAACAGATGAATAGATGTTTATATATTTGGATGAAATGGCAGCCTGTTTAACATTTATGTTTGAGTAATTGTGATTAACTTGAACTTAAACTGGAATTTACAAGTTTTTTCTCTTTTTCTTTCTTTTTGGTCTGAAATATTGTAAATAAAACATATACATATGATCAACCTAATACTATAGGAATTATAATTTCATAGTCATATCTCTGACCAAGGAGTTATCTATTTGCATATCAAACTTGCTCAGAGCCTTTATAATGAAACTATTAGATTTGTATGAACAAAATAATTTCGGCATCTAAAAGTGAGGCTAATGATATAAATGTGCCAATGTCAAAGATTCCTTTTAAAATAGTTATTCAATTAAACAAACAAACAAAAAAACTAATTGAAATGAAAAGCAAACATTATTAATGCAAAAAGGGAAATTAACATTTTTGTGATGGGTATTTTTATATTTTCACATTTTATGTTATTAGAAATCATAGTTAAAACAAATACTATTAATCCAAGCTCAAGTTATTGTTCTGAAGGTGGCTGATAACAGGAATGACTTCTTGTGCATTGAAGAAGCCTCTCTCTGAACACACCCCATTCTTTCCTAACTGTGTTGTGTATAGACTGTGACTGGGTGGCAGAGCCTTCAGCTATCAGGCCCCTCTCTTATGGAACCAGCTCCCAGCTTTGGTTCGGGAGGCAGAC
>JBBBVU010000003.1:22816996-22828635 GCA_037177055.1 Atherinosoma microstoma
CATATATATATATACCTTTCCTTTCGATCTTCTTTCCTTCGTTGAGCCACTGTGGACTATTCAGTGGTGGTAACTTTTTTGCATCCATATAAGAAAAGAGTTTTCAAACTGTAAGATATAAAAGATGTAATATTAGGCATGACAAGATTTTATAATCTCAACTTTATGTTACTATGAGGGCCTCTTAGTCCAGTTGAGAGTCCATAATTCCACTGATGCTGTTACAGATTTATGTCCTGAGCTCCAGTCACACTTTTTTTTAGATGTCTGTTTGTTTCTGGTCCCCTTTATTTGCACTAAAAGGTTTATCTCGGCTTTAGTGTTCGGTATTATTATTATTCTTTTTAATATAGCACCCTGTGACATTAAAACAACCCAGGAAAGACAGAGATAGAAAAAAAAGCAAGGCAAGGGCGAGTAGAGTGTCGAGGCAGGAGCACCACAGTCCACAGGGAAATGTAAAGGGTTTCCTAGTGGAACTTAACCTCATAACCACAATATTACACAGCAGCACCAGCGCGCCTTCATTAGCAACCTTTTTATAGTCTCTCAATCCTATTACCTCTGCCCTTTTTTTGTCCTGCTCTTCCATGGCTGCAATCTCCAGTGGTTTCAAGTTTGGGATTTGTTAGCAGTGTGTCTGCTACTTTTTTGGCTTACTGAAAGTCTGATGTGTCTTGAGCCCCAGTAGGTTACCTTTAATACCGGGTGTTTGCTAAAGTAAAGCAGGAAACATGAGCCAAACACCCGGTTAATTTCTTTATGGAAATCATTTTGATTTCAAAAGCATTATCACGTCACTGCTCCCTCTCTACCCATTCTCTTTTATGCTGCCCTTGTCAGCTGCACCCTCACCCTTCAGTCCCAGCCCCTCTCTGCTCTTCAAGTTGATTCAAATAGATTTCCTCCAGGGCAGGAAGAGAAGAGCACAGAGGGGAGGAAATAAACAGATAGGGTCATTATTCATATCTGCCATGAAGCTATGGCAACAGTATCCTGCTGCTCTGATTGGCTATAGATAAGGTTGTCGTTTTAGCCTTCACTGTTACTCTGGGGAGTCCAAATTATTAGCTCGTTGTCAAGGTCCTCACTATAAGTCACCTTTTAAATTATGGTTGTTACGGTCTCTTTTCTGTCAGTTTGTCTTAATTTCCTTTGAGTAATTTATAAGGAGACCTTGCATCAAGAGCTGAACTTTGGTCTGAGTGTGTTTAACCAGTAGAGTTGATTAAGCTTCACAAGAGTCTCATTGTGGAAGTTGCTACTTATGATTGTTTTATGATTTAAATGTAGGGGGAAAATGTAGAAATAAAGTGTCTTGAATATATTGAATAGTGTCTTTATTCTTACACTTCATAAATATAAGCTGTGCTGACTTTTAGAGACAATGTTTTGTCTTATCCCATGATTTATTTAACCAGATACCATCCCGACCTCTTTTGTGTGGGCTACTGCCAAAACAGGTTCAGTTTTCATGCAGCAACCGCTTACTTGTCTTCTCTATAAGTTCAGCTGTTCGAAAATTTTGGGTTTATATATTCAGTGCAGACTGGCTCATGATGTAATTCTGTTCTTGGTCCTCTAAAGGAATATGTATTTGTACTATCCTGTTGGCCTTATGTTTGTCCTAATGGTGGGTTTTGCATGGATTACAGAAACACAAGGAAATTAAGTGATTCAGTTAGTGTTGACAATATTTTGTTAAATAATTCATATTTTGAAGATGATTAAAAACCAGAAAATGAGAGCATTTGTTAGTTCATGAAAACACACCAGTTAGGTTACAGTATGTTGAATTTGTGACTCATTCATACTCAGGCATTGTCAGCAGGAACTACTCTTTTTACTTCAGCATTAACATCCCAGGAGAGCTGCTGGAATTGTGCCCCTCCATCTCTCAATTTAGAAGAAAGTTTAAACTTATAGTTAGAGTGTCATCAGTGAAATGCTCAAAGAGATAGTCAATGTTTGACTGGGGTATTTTTAAAAGGGTTAGGAAGCTTAAATATGGTGAAATTTGCTGCTAAACGAGGCATAGTCTGCCACCATGTACTTACTTATAAGCATGATTGGTGGAGCGTGTGGGTGGGGAGGTGTGTGTGTGCATGTGTGTGTAAGGATGTTGTTTTCTGAAAGGCCTCCCAGTTCTTTTCACTGTGTAATATGAATCATCAACATCCTCTAATGCAGTGGATTCTGTGGATATTCTGCCATTGCATTTTCATTTATATATCATTATTATGTCATGTCATAGAGTCACATTACAGGTAGTGACAAGTTTCCTCCATCTCAATCCAAAGATGCCATAAGGAGGTCAAAGCAACGTACAATAATAGTACAATGTTTTACTCTAATTCTTCTGTTACATATTTGAAAGGCTTTTCATCTAGCTTTTACCAAGTGACTTAAATGGCAAATACGCATTAGGGTCAGTACTGTGTGGAAATGGTAGGCTCATTTCAATCATCTGAGTGTGCATATTTCTGTGGAGACAGTAATCTGTTTGTGATCACAGTGATGATAGACCTACTGCTACCATTTTAACCTTTCTTTCATTAATTACATTTACAGTTATTCTTTTCTATGATATTTTCAATTTTTACCCCAGTTTGGAAACCTTCATTAGTTTCATCAGTCCAATTCACTATCATTTATAGTGTCAAATGATACTCTTTCATGCCTTTTTCCTAAGATCATGACCATATAATACTATCGAGAGAAACCCCCCAAATTTATTTTTTAACAAGTACTCGATGACTATGTGCAGGTTTATATGAACAAGAACTAGAAGTGATCTTATCTACATCCTTCGCCAAAACAATGACTCAAAACCATTAATCATATAGAGTTGAAATGTTGTGCTTGACAAGAATCTCTATTTCATCTCAAAAAAAGGTTTTGTGTTCCAGTATTTCTAGGTCACAACAACATATGCTGCATACTTTATGGTTCACGTTCTAACAATTAAATGTGTCACATTATAACGCAGTGTTTTTCATGTTTTACAATTAAACTTATTATACTTAAACATATTATGTTGTGATAATTTCACGTTTTTATAAACAATGACATCATAACATGTTACGGTCTAAGTTTCTTTTTTCCTTGGGTGGCAGCTCTATTCTTCTGTAGGCACGAGGACTGGACTGAAAATGGTTGTTAAAGCATCTTTGGGAGCAATATATATATATATTTCCCACCTTTTTCTTTCTTAACTTTTTATCATTGTCTTTTGATTTTGTGCTTGTAAGATATCCGCTTAAAGTCCACATGAAATGCAATTGTTCTTGGACAGCAGACACTACTCCTGAAGTACTTGAACACTCTGTTTGTCATTCAGGCTTTTCTTCCCTCTCTGGTCTAAATCACCATATAACACAATCACATAATGCCTTCCCAGTGGCTATTTTAGCTTCAGAGAAACAATGCGTAGCTGCTTTGAACTCAATATTTTTGATCAATTGGCTGACTGAACAAAGCAGACTGGGCATTTTGGGAGTGGGATCTTAAAGAGACAGGAGCTAAAACTGAGTGTCAGATAATAGGTGCTGTAGTAACTTAAAGAAAGAGAAAAAGTACATAGAGATATAGAAACATCTTCTCTTGATCCCAAAATAAAACTATAGACTTGCTTATGAGTATGGTATGGGTTCTTTACGGTGTATCTTTTAGGGTTTTGTTTGTTAGGAAAAGGATCTTTAATTTTATTTAAACCTAAAGGGAATTTAAAACTAGCATAACAGAAATATGACATTTTGCTACTTTTGTTGAGTCCCCTTGATGTACTATATTGGGGTTATAAGGGCACAATAGTTGAGTCTATAAACAACATATGCATGAATAAATGTTCCAGTTTTGAGACTCCTTATTCTAACCATTGTTATTTATGACCACAAAACAATTTTATTTTAACAGTCAACACACTTAAGTAGATATTACCCAAGTCGTATCCTGCAGTCTTTTTGCCTTTTGTTTATTAGCTCCTTATTGTCCACTAAATCTCAATCCCTCATGTGGATGAGCCTGATGAGTCATGAATAAATAAATAGTTCAAGTCAGTTCAATTCATTAGCTCAAAGCAAATCACAGAGTCACTGAAAGTTTCAGACTCTAGGATTATTGCCATTCACTTACTGTCAGCACTTACTGTTCATATATATGCTGGAAGTACATGTATTTAATTCTATGTAGAATTTACTTGTTTGATTAGTATTAGAACATTTTGCTGAAGAGTAAATATGAAATTCATAAGTAATGAAAATAAAAATAGCAGGAATGTTTCATTTGGAAAAACAGATCTTGTGAAACAGATGTTAAGGATTTTCCAAAGTTCTTAATGTCAAGGTTGAACTTCCTAGTATTCTGTGTATGTAGTCAGTCTAGGTCAGTGGTTCACAACCTGGAGTCCAGGACCCCCAAAGGGGTCCCCCAAAGAGCACAGAGGGTCCCTGAGGCTTTGAACATTCAGAGCCATTATGGTTAATGTTAATTTAACTTTGGCTTTATCAAAGGATGGACTCAGCCAGAATACATTATTTATGATGAGAATCTCACTTTTGAAAGCATAAAAACAGGCTTGTTTTCAGCACAGGGTGGGGCAGGGGGTCTTTTTAGCATTTGAATGAAGGGGTCCTCAGGAAAAATAGGTTGGGAACCACTGGTTTAGGTGGCTTCTGCATCTTAATTTGAACCAAACATCTTATCACTAAATCTTTTTAAAGGTTTACAATCAACTTCCTCATCCTGTAGTCTTTACTCATGTTGCTTCTTTAAATTTGTCTTCCAGATCTTGGCCATCATCTCCATCCTCTTCATTGTGCTATCAACGATTGCTCTGTCTTTGAACACCCTCCCAGAGCTGCAGGACATGGATGAGTTTGGCCAGTCCACAGACAACCCACAGCTGGCACATGTGGAAGCTGTGTGTATTGCCTGGTTTACTATGGAATACCTGCTCCGTTTCCTCTCCTCCCCCAATAAATGGAAGTTCTTTAAGGGTCCTCTAAATGTCATTGACCTTTTGGCCATCTTGCCCTACTATGTCACCATCTTCCTGACAGAATCCAACAAGAGTGTGCTGCAGTTTCAGAATGTCCGCCGGGTGGTTCAGATCTTTAGGATCATGCGAATCTTGCGTATTCTGAAGCTGGCTCGCCACTCCACAGGTCTTCAGTCTCTGGGCTTCACTCTGAGAAGGAGCTACAATGAGTTGGGTTTGCTTATTCTTTTCCTGGCCATGGGCATCATGATCTTCTCTAGTCTGGTGTTTTTTGCTGAGAAGGATGAGGAGGATACAAAGTTTAAAAGCATCCCAGCTTCTTTCTGGTGGGCTACTATTACTATGACCACTGTAGGCTATGGAGATATCTACCCCAAAACTCTATTGGGAAAGATTGTGGGGGGTTTATGCTGCATTGCTGGAGTACTGGTAATTGCCCTACCCATTCCCATTATTGTAAATAACTTCTCTGAATTCTACAAGGAGCAAAAAAGGCAAGAAAAAGCACTTAAAAGAAGAGAGGCTCTTGACAGGGCAAAGAGAAATGGGAGCATTGTTTCTATGAACTTAAAAGAGGCTTTTGCTCGTAGTGCAGAGCTGATGGATGTTGTGGTGGAAAAAAGCGAGAGGCCGCATGACAACCACCTCTCTCCAAGTCGTTGGAAATGGACTCACAAAAGGGCTGCGTCAGAGACAAGCTCAAACCGTTCTTTCAATGCACAAGAGTTAGGATCTCCCTGCGAGGCTCGAGCAACCAGTCCCCAAAGGTTAAATGTTCAGAAGCTAGAAGAGATGTACAACCAGATGGCAAAGACACAATCACAACCAAACCTCAATGCTAAAGACAGGAGCTCTAGAGTGGGCAAACGGAGAGATGAGATCGAGCTTGGAGCCATTCATGATCATGGACCACAAGTCCTAGGAAACAGAGAAGTTGTTGGGGATATGAAAAGCTTGTCAAGCATTGACAGTTACATCAGTTGTGCAACAGATTTCCAGGAGAATCCACGTTTCCCCCGAAGTCCAGCAGCAGACACTGGTCTTCAGGAAATCAACCGCTTCACTTTTGGTCCGGCTGCAGCTTTGTCTCAATATTCTACTTCTAAAATCGTCCAGCAAACCATAGGGCAGTCCATGCTGACCCCTGTGTCAAAGTCCTCATACACAGAGAATGCAAAGAAGTTTTTCTTTTCTGGAAACACCTCAAAAAGCCTTAAAGTAGGCTGCCGCAGCGAGGGGGATTCAGGGCTGTCCCCACTTTCTGACAGCTCACTTGTGTCAGACCACTCTCTGTTAAGCCCTGAAGTCTCTATCTACACCACTGCCAGCAGCAAGACCCCCCCGAAGTCCCCAGATAGCACTGCCATGGCCCTTACTGTATTCACCTTCCATGACTCCTCTATCAGTAAATACATTGACGCTGATACAGATGACGATGAGCACCTCCGTGACATCTCTGAGGCCAGTCCCTCAGATCGTCTGCTGGCTGGTGGAAGCCCAAAACGCAGTATTAACATAAATTACCAGAGAGGGACAAACCATTTAGAAGCAGCCCAGAAAATGCTGGGTCAGAATTGTCTTTTCCCTCTTGAAGGGATTCGTGGAATATCTCACGAGAATCACATAGGACCTGAGATGGGACGTAGACCAAAGGTTGAGAGGGGGCGCCAAAATACTTTGGATAAAGGCCTCTGAGGTACAAGTGAAGCAGAGACAAACAAGTAGCTGGGGACAAAATGTTTGTGATAGAGACACCTGACAGGCTAAAATACACAAAAAGCCAGAGAAAAAGGAAGAGGGAGACAAAGACAAAGACAAAAGGTCTCACATTTCACAAATTACCTGAGCATGCCATGAAGGCAACAAGGTCTGAGTGAACATGTGTGATGAATACTCTGGGAAAGAAGCATTTCTTAATTGGAGAATGTCACTGCCCTTCCTTCAGCTCATTCCTGTTATCGGTAATTTGTTCCCACAAAGCAAAAGAGCACTCCCAAGTAGCCAATGGGTCTGTTCAGTGAAGAGGTCCGCTGAGAAATTTAGCTGTGGTTAGTCCAACACAACTAAATGATGGTTTTAGCCAAAAGCGTTTATATTCTCATGGTGAAAAAAAGAAGGAAAAAAAGTCCACCTTCCCATACTGGCTCCCATCTCATTTTTCAATCTTGGAGATACACAAGAGGACCTAGAAGCCTATGAGCTACTTTCTTGTGTACTCCATTCCTAAACCTGGCCTTAGTCATTTACATTTGTAGGCGTGTGCATGTCTGCATATGTGTGTGAGAGAGAATCTGAATATTAATGAGTGATCTACTGGTAATTCATGTAAACACACTCTTGTCCAACCCAATTTATTTTTCTATAGCTAACAGAAAGTTCCGTAGAGAAAGTGATTTACTTGTCTGCTATGTCATAATCATATGATATATATGTATATAGTAGTGTCTTGGCACAGGGTCTGCCGTTATCATGGGCTCCAGCTCATCATCTATTATATTGGCTGCTCTCTCTTAAGAAGTATTTTGCTATCTTTTAAGTCAAGATGTTGTGATGAGAATGGATGTGTTCACATCTCTACAAGTGGATTGTGTCTTAGCACTAATACAACTTTTTTAGTAACGATAGCGGTGGACCAAGTGTTTCCAAGGTGAACAGAAGGGTCATTTCAGCCTAAAATGCTCAATGAAAAAACATGCATGCAGCCACAATCAACATAAAAACACAAAATAAGCTGCTTGTGCATCTTCTTTTTTTTTTTTTTTTTAGAAATAATTGAATGTAAGGAAATCATATGAGATTTTTGTTTCTTGGCATGAAGTTTTAGACTTCACTGACAGGTCCTCAGCATGCTTTGGCCTCCATCTGACTAATATAAACAATTTTTCAAGTGTGTATGAGACACTGAAAGCAGAGGGTTTATTCTTCTCAATTACCGTCTTAATCTTTAAAGGAAAGTCTAATGAAACTGAACTTACACAAGGTTAAAGTTACCACTAATATGTTGCAGAACTTATCAAACTCACACATGCACACTCATACACATACTCACTAAAGATCCATGTAGAGCTGTCAGACTGTCTTCAGAATAGTAACATTTAGTTTCCATGGAGACCGCACTTGTCCAGAATGGCTGTTAATAGCTAAGAAGATATTTAGTAATTGGAGTGTTGAAGGTCTCCATGTAACAGAACCTCAAAACAAATAGAAAAACACACAGAGAGACATGCAGCCATTAAATTGCAGATGTCTACTGTAGTCACATGTTAGACCCACTCTGCACTTTGCATATTCTTGAGTACTGTGTAAATACGATATTGAGGCGTAAGGACCTTGTAAATTGTGTTTGAAATTTCTGCAGCATTCCATGAATATAAATGAGTTTCTTGACCATTACCCAGTGATTTGGAAAACACAAATTAGCCTCCATTACCTGTTTACACTGCCTCCACTATAGTGATACAGTCGCAATAGAGAGAATTCATATGGAAGGAGTGCCAATATCCTTTGAAGATTAGCCTAACAGACATCACATCCATGATGGCTAATAAATCTTTCCCTTCACATCTATATAGGTCATGTTAACCTGAGCTGATGAACAGTATAAAAAGGCTTTCCTCACTCTATTCAAGGCTGAAGTGTAATGGTAAAGCATTATTCTAACACTTTTAAAAGTTTTAGGAGTTAGTAGTGACAGATTACAAAATACATAGAAAGAGCTATATAAAAGGAGAAACCCAACTATGTTCCCACATGTTCAATTTTGCAGCATAATGATGCTGATTATTGCCACTCTCATCTACGGCATACAATGCCTAATGAGGAGTCAGGTGGATAGTGTGAAGTTTAAATCCAATCCTTCACAAGCCTTTCCACAGTCCATGTGCTTTTCTGCAATAAATACTATCAGAACTTGTGCTCATCAATGTACATGAGATGACAATATGTTTCCATGTGCAGCTACAGAGCTACAGTTTTAACTTAACTGGGCCATTTAGTATGAGTATTGTCCCAGTAAATTTTATTTATTTATTTTTGCTCACTAATAAGATCCAAGCTTTCCCTCCCAATTACTCTCTGTTTTTTACTGGTTCTTCTCCAAGGCAGGCAACTTGTGTCACATGTGCTGAATGTCCAGACTACCCCTTGTTATTTGAGTTCCTTAGCCCAAGATTGAAAACTGTGAGTCGGTCCGCTTTTAAGCATACACACTTATTTACATAAAATTAAGTCCAATTTCACTTGGATTTTTAAAGATTTTCTTTTAAACAACATGTAAACATACTGAGTGATTCCTGTACAAGGAAAAAAGGATATGTTTGTCAGGTGACTGAGAATATAAATGTGATCAAACTGTAAGCAATAATAATGTGTTGCAGTAACATAACATAACCCCGATTACTAATTTGAGTTGAGTGGTGCAAAATTCACAGGCACAGGTTCACAGAGATGTGGAAAAATGTAATGAATGAATGACTGAATGAATGACAGCTGAATGTATTGCCTTTTCTTGTCATTGCACATAGTACAAGGGGATCTAGTTGATGGAAAACAGAAGGGAAAAAGAACAGTTACTAACTAATACAAATATATGGAAGAATAAGTAAATAGAATTTTCAAAATAAACTTTAATACTAAAATAGCATACAAGAAACAGTTCATCCAGCTAAACATGCTGAAAATCCAAGAATTATCAACAGATATGTAATTCTGGGTTAATCATCCCTGAATCTACTGTTTAAGTCTTTGCAGACATGAATGTGATCCTATCCATACCACCTTTTTGGCCAGCTGTACCAAAACTTTCCAATGTTTTAAACTGGGAAGGAAAATCCAGATTCTTCTGAAAAGTCTCTTCTGAAATCAGCTACACAGAAATCGGTTGTTACATCAGTGGGAGACTGTATCCCTGACAGACTCCACCACCATTATCAAGACACCTAATAAGAGAATATCTTTCAGAAGAATGATGATCCATCCTTACAAAATTCTTGGAACTTGCAGGATTGATGCCAATCTGCATTAAATCTGTTGTTATCCGAACACCTCACTAGGACACTTAATGTACACTCTCTTTCATTTGTTACATGTTTTATTGTCTTTATTGTCATCACAGCCATCTCAAATAGTAACAAGATGAACAAAGAACTTCAGTACCAGTGAAAGTGTATCTCAGTCACTTCCCGACCCAAATAAACTGGTAAAAGATGCACGTAAACAAGGCCATTGCACTATCATAAATGTAGCTATTGGGTGGAATTTGATTCAAAAGTCAACAGAAGGTGATTGACATACATCTTTTTATGTGTGTGTGTGTGTGTGCGTTGTGGTGAAGAGTGTAATCACAAATCCTGATTTCATTTCCCATTTTAATCACAGAGCTGGACCATTTCATATTGCTCTCTCATAGTGAAAGGAGCTGAGGTGTGAAAGGAATAGCAATGACTGAGAGAAGCACAGGGACCTGTGTGTGTATGTGTGTGTGTGTTGCTGCTGTAAAGCCTGGGCATTAAAGCAGTGAGGCTGCTGCTTAATAGAAAAGAATGAACTGTTTCCAATAGGAATTTATGCATGTTGTGGAAGTCCTGCTTTTGTTTATTTCTTTGTTCTGAAGAACATCAGCAATTCTGGCTGCATCATAATACAAGTTATATCAGATCACAATGCCTAGACAAATCTAAAATTATATGAGAAAGTGGGATTACCCAATTTTCTATAAGGGATAGGGGTTGGAGTTTTATTTGAAGCTGAGGAAAGAGGGATTATGTTTCTTATTGAAACAGCATCATAGTTCATATAATAGTTGTTCACCACTTAATTGTCTCAGACCCAAGATCAAGTATTACACTGTTTCTTTGTGTTTGTGTGTGCAGAAATTATAATTGTTTTTGTTTTTAAAGCATCCAAGAATGTACATCAGAAGTAGTCTGTTCATGTCATAAATTAAGTTCACAAAAAATAAAAGTAATCTGACACAGTGGGATTATAAAACATTATCATAGTCTTCACCCACAATGAACTTGTCAAAACTGAAATAACTTGATCATTTAATGAGAAAACATCCTGCTGCACAATATGTGGTGAAGGGTATTATACATTTTTCAGATGGCTTCTGGTGATATTACTTTGGTTGCATTCATACATGGGTGTATGCTCTACTCAATAAATGTGTGTATTTTTTCATATCACACCATGACATTTGGGATGACCCAGGTTATTTTCCATAAGGAACAACATCAGTATCAATGAGAAAAATGTTGTATGTTTGGATGTTTGCTCCAGATAAACATTTCATTACATTTGTCTTTGTCTTATAAGAGTCAAAGCCAATAAATGCCATTTCCTTCCAAATCTTTTACACAATTATACTGGGATGCTCTTGGAAATTCCACAATGTTTACATAAGTTGAGAGGAAACACGTGTCGGTCAGTGATTCAGTGATTTTACATAACAGAAAGAAAATGCTAAGATAGAGGCCATTCAGCTCACAAAATCCATTGTGTGGTTTGTTGTCCCATGATTTTGGTTTTCTGTATAGTATAGTCAGGGACCATTTTCACTGATATTCCCTCTCAACAAAGATGACAATCAATATTTCATGAAAAGCAAGCACTACTCTAGAGGAATGAGATTTATCATGGG
>JBBBVU010000003.1:22828735-22853477 GCA_037177055.1 Atherinosoma microstoma
CACCAGAGGGCAGTAATTCACCAGACACACACACACACGCAAAAGATATTTATATACACACACACAACAGACCTGCATACAAACTCACTGACAACTAAAATCCTGACTTCAGTCTTGAAACTTTATTCTAGAAAAGTTATTGCAGAGAAATATCAAGCATGATGTTTGAATTGTTACTTATACTGTGATACTGTGACACAATACCACCACAATACTACGAACAAGTCCGTTGTTTTTAAAAGTCATCGTTGCTTTGTTTAAGGAGGACATGGTACTTTGTTTCATCTGATGGGAGCCATCGACAATAATGAAATCTAACAGTGTTGCAGGTCCTTTAATTTACTGAGGTCCCCATGGATAAACCCTGACATGAATCATAGGACTAGAAGACCATGACTCTGTTTTATTTCACATTAAATGATACAAAACTAACTGAAGAGCACAGATTCTCTAACATTTCCATAGCCACACTCCAAGCTGCCCCATAGGGCTCCCAGGTGTACAGTAAATACATTTAGTTCAAATCTACAGTAGAATTTGGTTGTTACGTTAGTATCTAAATTCAACCCTAAAGAGGTTCAAGACTTTTTCCTTTTTTGTTAGAACCCAACAAGACCTTTATAAAAGCATGTAATAGTTTTCAAAAACTGGTGGGAATCGCTGCTTTTCACAAGTTGCTCAACTCCACACACTGAATATAGCACTGTATTACAGGGTTGGGGTCAATTCAGGAGGTCTTGATGGAGTGATACACCACACATGACCCTATAAACATAAGCAGTATTAGAGCATGAGATGAATTAAAAACCTACAAGTAGTACAACTTTAAAACACAAAATATTTTTTCCATGGTTAAAGCTCTCAGTGGAATTGACCCTAACCTTGCTAAAGCCATCAGTCTTTGTAAGTACACACTGTTTCCAGGGAATTGAAAAAAGATATTTGAATGACCTTAGCCAGCTCTTATACAATGTTGTTTGTAGGTCTCGAAGCTGTCTGTTTTGTAAAAGGAAAATCTGGAAAACATTTTTACCCATTGAATTTCTATGCTGTTGTTTCTGTATAAATGTTCTACTGTTCAGTGCATGTTGTAACTTTGGCGTTGTGACTGGTTGTGATTCACACAGAGCCAGTACTTGTCATGTAAAAGAAAAAAAAAGTGTCTCAATGTCCCAAGATATTTCTATTTCTTAAGAAAAAGCAACGTTTCCCTTGAATGACAAAAAAACAAAATAAATCAAATCACTTTACATTTTTTGATTCAGCAAATCTCGCCTTTCATTTTACAATTAAGTTAGCATGTTCCACTCTCTGGTGTATTTCTATATTCTGGTTAGTTTGTAGTTATACATGAATATAAATCTCTAAACATGTCTCAGTAAATATGTCCAGAAAGAAGGCTAACAGAAAAAGGAGGTTAAATAAAAAGAAAACTGAGAGATATTGGGCAGGAACAAGCTTCCAGCCTCCTCACACGTCTCCAGACGCCTCTACATCGAGGGTTTCCCACTGCCTGCCATTGGAGAGACAGTCTCCTGTAAGGGTGGAGGGAAGAAAAGAGTCATAACAGCTCTCTTCAAATCTAAGTGAGAAACAATGTTGCCATCTAGTGGTAGCCTGCGCATTTAGTAATCAGATCCAACGGATTGGGTTCTAATCGGTGATCTGAGTGGAGAAAAACAAAAAAATCTTTAAAAAGCAATCCGGGCCTTTCTAACACAACTGACCCGTACATCTGAACTCACTGAGAACTCTCAAAACACAGAGCCCCACAAAAACTCTTCAAGAACAGTGTCTGTGCTAGATTTAGTGAATGCTGAGGACAGGATAATCTGTCACGGCAGAGTGACAAATAATTTCTGGTTGCACAGCAAGAGTATATTTCTGCAGATACACACCTTTCTCATGCGAAGGTTCTATGGGAAGATTTATCAATATATTGAACATCAATACAGCAGAACAAAATACAATCTCATGATAAACTGTGAGGTAGTCATGAAAAAGACATGTGGAGATGGAAACTCATTTTGCTAAAAAGCAGTGAGTCGATGTTGTTAGAGGATCTAATTAAAGGCAAGACACAATGGTTTCCTAAACCTAACTAGATAACTTTAATGCTTAAAGCTAATTCAAATGTAAAAATTACAGGGACAGATTGGAAGCACACTCGGATCTCAACCACATTGCCTCCTTCATGCTAATATAAGGCATTTTTACCGCTAAAATGGAATGTTTGGGGATAGAAATATTAGCTCAAACATTGTTCTTGACTCTTCTAGTTTGTATCCCTGCACGCTAACAGAAAAGGAAAAAAGAGCTGAAAAACATATGTTCAAGAACAAAATCATGACATTGTGTTGCATAAAAGAACCGTCTTCTATGTAAATATAAAGCACTCTAATAGTATTCTGAGCAGAAAATCATTTTCCTTTAATCAGTTCTGTGATGCAACTTCTTTGATTTGGCTTCATACCAAACCCTGTGTGTCCTTATTGTGTTTACTAAGTGAATTAGGCTACATTCAGCCATCATACTTCTGCTGCATAAACAGCAATCAACCACAACAAACTGGGCTTTTATGGCTCTAAAAATCAAGACTTTTAGAAATAACAGAAAATTGAACAGCTAAGCCGTCATCTAAAATAAGTTGCCATAGCAACAGGATGCAGCCAAAATCGGTTTTTAATATAATTAAACAGTTAACAAGCTACACATACCTGTCCTTATAGTTTTCTTCTCCATCTCCTGCACAGTGTCTTTGTCCAGCAGTGAGAGCAGGTGGCTGGCACTCAACACACACATGGTGCCCCTCCCTCAGGTGCTGCATCCAAAGGGTGTGTGGGTCCTCAATCTGCTGGCACCCTTTTGTCAGAGATGTCAATTGAAACTGGACGCAGTACCTATTTTACACCAACGAATAATACAAACACTGAGGCTCACACATGCACAAGCACTCTGAAGAGTAACTTCAGAAATACACATGTAGAGTGAAAATACTTAAGAACACATCAAAGGCAAAAAATGGAGTGCAATTTAAAACATTTTTGTTGTCTGTCAGGGATGCGTTACCCCATTACATTGCTGCTTTCAGGGATGTCTCTTTTTTTCCGAGCGTTGCCATAGCCACTGGTGGTAATGAGTGCTGGGACTGCAGAAGAAGCATTCATGAAGAGAACATTACATGTGACCATATGTTGCAGCGCATGGTCTAATATAAATTTCAAATGAGCAGGTGCTTTGATTTTTCCTTTCTTTTCTTTTTCTTTTTTTTCTTCCTTCAACTTGGTTTATTTAAATAATATTTTAAGAAATAATGGCATTCAGGCAATCAGAGGAAACATGCAGAAGCTTTTTAAGCTTTCAGATGGATTTGACCTGCAAAACCAGTGGATATTATTCACACCAGAATACAGCTATACTGTAAATAACGCTTCTCCCACTGGTGCTTCAGTGCATTGTATACAATGGGTATCAACCTCTAAATGAAATGATTACAAACAGTTTCTTATTAAAAGAATATCACTGGTCATACGTTGCATAGCTTTATGTGACATATAGGAACAACAGTGACTGTTTTGAAAACAATATGAATATCACAATTGAGAGATGTTGGGTGTGTGGGAGGATTGAGTTTGATTTTCTCTCACCAAGTGAGTTTTGACAGTGTCCTTGCTGAGACCAGTACTTCACACAGCCAGCATGCTCTTCCAGATGAGGACAGGGTCTCCCTGCATTGAGTGGCTCCTGCAGGACCATCCTGCTTCTCGTCCGGACTGTGGTCTTGCAGGGCTCGGCACATCCTGACCACTGCATCCACTCACCCACCACACAGGGCACAGCTGAGGTAAACAAGCACATACAGCTGAAGAATAAACCAAACCACTGGTTTAATTGTTTTTGTGGACTACTTCTACTGATTAAGTCTTTTGTATTTCAGGAAATTGAGATTTCTTTACATTATAAAGGCACAGAACCTGATTGTTTATCTACATAATAACATTTCAGATCCTTCCAAATTTTCCACATTTTATGTTTCAAAGTCATAAAATTTCTTGTACGGCTTAATCCAAGCAATGGTTTGATTAAGCAGTACAGAAAAAAAAAGGATGTTTCTTGTTTCTTTCTCTTAGATATTTCTACCACCATTTCTACCATACGCACAATTTGGAAAGTCACACACCTCACCAGTTCTCAGATACTTTATATCAAAGTGAAAGCCAAGTCATGAGGTTAAGAGACCTGTGGACTGTGTCTTGTCTCAAGGCACAGCAGGTTTTTGAAAGGATCCAGCAAGATTTCTGCTGCACTCAAAGCACATTGTATTAAATCCCTGTGAAAATGGAAGATGCTTGGAGCAAGCAACAGGCTTCCTTGATCTGGTTGACCACCAAACTTTTTAAATAGAGACAGAGTCCTGGAAAAACAGGAAAGTGATCACAGAGATGATGAGATCCAGATATTGTTTAAGAAGATGGGACAACTTTACATGAGGACAGCCAACAGTGCACAACTCCATTAAAGAAATTGAGTGATGGTAAAGTGGACTGACAGAAACCATTGCTTACTTACAGTTTGCAAGAAGGCATCTGAATCAGACCATAAGAAACACAGTTCTCTGATCCCATGAAGCAAAAAAAGTTTAACTTTTTGAACATAGTCCCAATAGTGAGTGTGGAGTAAAAAGAGGCACCCGGTAGCGCCTTATTATTGTCATCCCTACAGTCAGACATGGTGATGGCATCATCATGCTGTGGGATGGATTTGGAAGGACCAGGGTAAAGACAGCAGTCAGGACTGAGGGAAAATAAACATGCTAAATAATTTGGAGCAGATATGAGTAAAAACCTTTTCCGGATTCTTCAGGATATCTTGTTGGTTAGAATGTTTAGAGTGAACCAGAACTGAAAGAGGCTGAGCACTGACTCTCATCATCAAACCTGAAACATTTTACCAAGAAGAAAGGGAGGAATTTTTGATGATTCCCAAAATGGAATGAAGTTCCCATTACAGACAAAGTTAGCCAAGTAAAAGGTAGGCCTAATAAAATAAACACACACACACCAAAAGTCAATTAGCCAAATCAAGAAAACTCTTGTAACTATAATTTAGTTAACAACTAGAGTAAAGAGATGATGCAGTCGCTGCTAAGTAGTAGAACATAGAATGATTACATAATCATAAAACTTTTCTCCTTCTTCAGCACATCATCTACCTGGACACGCGGTCTCATAGTCGTGGCAGCAGTCCACGGTGGACACGCAGGCTTGGTCGCAATAGCATGTCCCATAAGATCGGTCAGATCTCCATCCTTTACTGGCACAGGACAAGTCCCGGCCGGGGCAGCACAGACCCGCTTCCCGACAGCCCGACCGACATGGACCAGCGAGGAAAAATAACACCCAGAGAAAAATCTGGGTGACGGAGCTGACCCACGAGACTGACATCACGGACCTCAACGGATTCAGGCGGTTTGGAGCAACAAGTGGCACGATTTTTCTGTAAAAATGTACTATTTTAACTCGAGTTGATTACAATGAACTGTCACCTATTGTCCGCCGCTCTTCAACCGGCAGAAAATTAAACTTGGGTGGCGGGTTGAAAGTCACTCATCTGTAACCTTTTATCTCTTAAAGCAACAGTTCACTGAAGAGTACGGACAGAGACGTTGACCTCTGATGTCCAGGTGTAAGTGAATGCATCATTCTTTAAGTTGAACTACATAAACACAGGAATGTTCTTGATCATAATGCAGCATTTGTTTTACAGCATCCTCTCGCCAACTGCCAACGTGGGCGATAATATTTCTCTGTCCACACTGTTTACATTTTAGAGGATGTAAAAGTGATAAAACCACCAGATGGGATGACTGTACAAAGTTAAATGGCCGAGAATGCTGAAGAAACACTGATAAAACTTGTATTTTGGCTCAAAGCTTTTCTAGTTATCAATGACGTGTAAGTTTTTGTGCACAGTGATAAAAGTCAATTCAGGGTCATCCTAAGTCAACAATTGTTGAAAATATATCACATTCTATTGTTGCTATCCTTTTTTCATTAAATGACCTCTTAAATTGTAGCAGTGGGTTCATATTCCCCCAAAGTCTAGACCCTTTTAAAAAAAAAAAGTCTTATGTAGGCTACATGTGCCACCCTTTTTCTGGGCTGTGCCCCTGCCCTTTTTCTAGGCTATGTTAGTTAAGGCAGTATTGTATACACAGCTCAGTTGAGTTAACTCAAAGTACATTTCAGTCTAGACAAAGTATTGAAAAAATAGGCTGAATAAGTAAGAAAATAAAAAGTAGTCTACAAATACTCATATATCAGTGTGTTATACTCGTTTAAGTGAAAAGAAACAAAAGCTTAAATATACCAAAGTGTAAAAATCAGTAAATTGCAGAACAGCAGTTTCGTGATATTCTATTCTCTAAAGTTTCAGCAACAAGTTCTCACTGTACAACACAGACAGTGACAACATTTGCAAATTTTTCTGTTCTGTGCAAAAACTTAGAAAACACTAAATTAGATGGGGAATTTTCCTGCTTCTAAAGACTTTTTACAGATGTGTTTATGGAGTGGCAAGCTTCCCCGGCCCATGTGTGCCTCAACATGTGAAAAGGATGGATTAATGAAACTCCTACGGCTGAGGTTATTCATGCAAAAAGATCAACACTGTGGACAGTGCAGGCCTCCACTCTGTTATCAGATTCACAGTACCTGCTACTGTGAAAGATTACTACGGCCAGTATTCATTCAGTATTTTGAAGTTTGCTTATATTATTCAAGTCGAGGGCTATTATTTCTCAAGTTTCTTTGAAATTACAAAATATCAATATTGAAGGACACATCTGAACAATGGATCAGGTTTTATTCCAGCCAGTAAAACAACACAGGCAAATGTCATCTCGTGGAAGTGCACTCACAAGTCAATCTGAAACTAAATGGGAGCTTCTGCAGTCTCACCAGTTAAAGGAAACGTCTATCTGGTGTCAAAATCCAAATTTCCAGTATTTCCTATTGTAATAAAGAAAAACAAAAATCCCTATTATTAAAAAGAAAACATATTAAACTAACTCAGTTTAAAAATAACTACTAAATAATCTAGCAATTCTTTTACAGCCCTGTTTGAAGCTGTTGATACAAAACAGTGCCTTGAATCGCCACAAGATTCAAGGCACTTTGATGTGACATTTGCTGCTATTGTTAGCACTCCACTCAGTGGAGCAAAAATACTTGGCAGTGCCTAAAATTGTCTACTGCTGCAGCTGTTCTACAGAATACCTCTGCAAAAAAATATGTATTCTAGATGTTGTTGTGAGATACAGTTAGGCCCAGAAATATTTGGACAGTAAAACAATTTTCATGATTTGAGCTCTGCAGGCCACCACATTCGATTTGAAATGAAACAATTGAGATGGACTTAAAGTGCAGACTTTGATGTTTTAGTCAAGTGTTTGAAAGGAAATATCCTATGAAGCCTTTAGGAATTAAAACCATTTGTATGTGAAATGTCCTCATTTCAGGGGCTCAAAGAAATTTGGGCAAATAACATTATAGTAGATTAAATGTTTATTTTTAATACTTTGAGAATCCTTTGCAGGTAATAACTGCCTGAAGTCTGGAACCCTTAAACATCTGTTTTGTTTTAAATAAGTGAAATTCATGATTTATTGTGTTGATATCTGATGACTGACTTAGCCATTGCAAAATATTCCACTTCTTTGTCTTGAAAAAATGTCTGGGTTGCTGTCCCAGTATGTTTTGGGCCATTGTTCATCTGTAATGTGATGTGATATTCTATCAACTTTGCTAAATCTGACCATAAAGTATCCTTATACAGTAACTCCAGATTTCATCCGGCTGCTTCTGTCTGCTGTCCCATCATCAATAAACACCAGAGACCCCAGAGCCATTGGAACCATGCATTGCTTTCCACCATGTTTTACAGAAGATGTGGTGTACTTTGGATCACGAGCTGTTTCCTCCATACTTACTTTCATCTGTCCAAAGAAGATTGTTCCAGAACTGAGCCAGCTTCTTCAGATGTTTATTGGTAAAGTCTAATCTGGACTTTAACCCTTTATTGGGCGAAAAACCATATTTGATCACTTCATAGGACATACAAAATGCCCCCTCATGCTACTCCATGAAATCATAGAACCACATGGAGTTCTCCTCATCAATCATCAAAGGCTACGTTCCAGATATTTAATTGAGATTAGCTTTCAACATAATATGAGAAGAAACGTTTAGTACTGACAACTTACTGCTGTAGGACTGCTATTATTTTAGAAATAAGTAACCAGTTTTATAGACTTGTAATATCCTTCAGTATCACAATAAAACTCTTCTCTATGCTTGACATTTTGAATTTCTAAATATTTCAGTGAGTGTCTAATAAAGGGTTAAAGCTGATAAATGGTTTGTGGCTTGTGTTGAAGCCCTCATGAAAGTCTTCTCTGCATGGTAGACTTTAATACTGGTTCACCTACTGTCTGGAGTGTTCCTCACTTGGGTGGATGTTGTGAAGGGGTTTTTCATCACAATGAAAAGGACTCTGCAAACATCCACCTCTGTTTGTCTTCCATGGACATCCAAGCCTTTATGAGCTCCTTACCAGGCCACTTTCTTTCTCTAAGAATGTACCAAACTGTTGGTTTGGCCACTCCTAAAATTTTTGATGGATTTTTTTATTGTTTTTCCTTCCAGCCTAAGGATGGTGTATTTCACACCCACTGAGAGCTCTTTTGACTGCATGTCGTTAGTTCACAGCAACAACTTGCAAATGCAAATGCCACTCCTGGAATCAACTCCAGACATTTTATCTGCTTGATTGATGATGGATTCACGAGGGAATAGGCAATGAAATAGCTTTAGAGTTAACTGTCTAAATACTTTTGGTCCCTTGAAAAAGACGCAGCTACATATTAAAGAGCTGTAATTCCTAAACTTTTCCTCCAATTTGAGGGCACCTCAAATTAAAGCTAAAAGTGTCTGCACTTTAAACCCACGTTGGTTAGATGATTGTATCTTGAATATGTTTTGGTAAACGGATGAAATAATAAAACTTGTGTCAGCATCCAAATATATATGGGACCTGATAAGCTAGATTAACATGCAGCAGTTGAATGTTGAGGTAAGTGCACTTTATATTAGTGGCAATAATTGATTTTTTGTTTGCACTTCAGGGTTTTCTAATTACCTGCTTACTCTGGTATGAAAGCAGACTTTAACTAACTTGCAGAGTAATCCATCACAAAGAACATTATGGCTATTTTATCGGTGCAAAATAAATATTGCTGCATGGTAATTAAATGGTCTTAAATTAATCTGCACTTGAAACTTTATTAACATGAACCCATTTCAGGTCTCGGCACTGAGATTGTAATATTCAGTGAAAATAAGGATGGAGAAAAAATACTGCCAAGTGCTATGAAATACATTGAAATTTAATTAGCACTCAGTGTAAATGTATCTGATTAAGCATGTTGAAAACCAAGACATGCACACAGCATTTTCAGGTATAATGTTCTATACGTGGCTTAAACGTGGCTTATGGTGTTTACCTAGAAAACTAAAACGTGATGCATTACAAGCAGCCTTTATGGCACAGACTGTAAGCACGGGAGGCAGAGATTTATAGTGCATGGGGATAATCTCCTTACTCATTTAATATGATTCTTACTGCTCTACTGAGTAGCTGCTGAACTGGGACAAAATCTTATCCTTGAATCGTATCCATTCATTTTGCAAATTTTGTATTACTTCCAAATATGCAAACTACAGCCTTACTTATTTTTCTGGCTGACTTGACTTTGGCACAGCTGAGGGGTTATGTTCATTAGCATATTCCCTTGTTTCCTACCAGCTTTTTTTCATTCCTAATTAATGATCACTCTGTTTGCAAGATATGGTTGCAGGGAGCATGGAAAAATTCAGGTTTGAAGGTTTAAACTAATTAGATTTTACAGTGAGCAATCATCAGATTGCAACATCCAATTTGATTATTTATTCCTTGACCATCACTCAAGCTCTGTAACTCACTCATCTTTCTTCCTCTGTTCCTTTTGTTGATACACTTTAGACAGAAGTCCAATTAGGAAGTTATGTTTCAAAATGTAATGTTTTTCTGGATATGCACGGTTTATTAGTGAACATGTAAAAGAGCCTCACATGCACAGAGCATGTGTGAGCTCTGAACTTTGAAAAGTATACTGAACAAACCTCAAACTTCAAGAGTCTTTACCTCACTGTAAAGCCGTCTCGCATGTTATTTTCTTCAGTCATGGTGAAAAATGACTGCATTCACAGTTTACAACAAAAGTGGTTTCATTAGGAGCTCAAGATATTTCCTCTAATCCGAGGGGAGGGTGTTTAAATAAACCACACATTGAGGCTGATGGTCTCAGAAAGAGGGAAACACCAGCTTGGCTGTCTGCACCTTAGTTAGACGGTAGGAAACACATCTTCACAGGTATCATCAGTGAAGTCCGAGTCATTGAAGGCCACTCAGACTTCTGTCCTTCAGGTAAAGATCATCAACAAAAAAAAAAATAAGGCAAAATGATTTTTCTAATGGATCTCCAGATGATGCTGCTGGATGTAATCTATTTCATCCTGCGCAATTCTGTACGGGTCGTCATGCGTCCCCGCACCAAGCCCATTGACGGTGAGCTGGTGCTGATCACCGGATCAGGAGGCGGCCTGGGTCGTCTCTTTGCTCAGGAATTCACCAAGCATGGGGCAGATGTGGTGCTGTGGGATGTCAACGGTAGCTCCAATGAGCAGACAGCCAAGCTGGTGCGGGAGATGGGGGGTAAGGCGTACACTTACACGGTGGATGTGACCAACCGGGATGATGTGTACCGCAACGCAGAGCTTGTGAGAAAAGACCTGGGCCGGGATGTTACAATACTGGTGAACAATGCTGGAGTGGTGGCTGGGCAGCGCATTCTAGACTGTCCTGATGAACTGATGGAGAGGACAATGAAAGTCAACTGTCATGCCCTCTTCTGGGTGAGCCTTCGTTAGTTCATATCAAATATGTTTGAGATATTAAAAGTAATGAATTCTCTCAGATGGTTTGGCTTAATAGTTTTGAGCTCAGAGCAATTCAGCAGCTATTCACTTACTTATGGGACTATGGTGTAAATGTCAGTGTGTCAGACTCATAAGTGTGGGCACCTTTGGATCTTTACAGGAACTAAACCCACTAATCCAGAATAAATGCTCTAGTATGGTCTTTGAAGGCCACTATCCTGCAGGTTTTAGATGATTCCCTGACTCAAATTAAAGGATCATAGTGTCAAAATTAACAAGCTGTTGGATCCATTTTCTTTGAATTATGTGTAAGACCAGGGAAACCTCAAAAACCTGCACAACAGTGGCCCTCAAAGACCAGAGTTTGAGATCCTCAGGCTAAATCATGCTCATATGACTAAATAGTTCTTATAAGTAATAGCAAACTTGGTGACTTTGTATGTGCCCCAATCCGGATCAGTAATGTAAATGATGTTAAGCTGGAACAAACTGTCCTCGTGCAGCTTCATATTTCCTGAAATAGTCATTTTAAGTCATGAGCTACATTTACAGTTATAATCATTTCATCATAAGCCATGGACAGAGTACATGATTGTGCAAAGGTTGTGTGATGCATGGCATGTGAAATGTATTGCGTCAATACCATTATCCCACTCACATTATGGACTTAAAGACTTGTATATCAATCCTCTTAATAACTACTTGGGCAGCATAAGCTTTCCTTCAGCTGAACAATATTTAAGTCTCATTTAATTCCTATGGACACTTTGTAGCCCCATTCTAACTTACTGTATAACATTGTATGCTTGTACGATGTGTGTCTCAGACAGTGAAAGCTTTCCTCCCACAAATGAAGGCCCAGAATCATGGACACATTGTGACCATCGCCAGCGTCCTCGGCCTCTTCAGCACAGCTTGTGTCGAGGTGAACCAGGGAGGGAGAAACATCACTCCAAGACATGACAACTTTAGTGTTACATTGTTTTAAAGCCCTCTATTCTTTTGCCTAAAAATATCTAGACACGTATAATATTCAACACCTGTAAAGACAACGTAAAACAGCTCTGACGAGTGACTCTTATTTGTGACAGGACTACTGCGCCAGTAAGTTTGCTGCAGTGGGCTTCCACGAGTCTCTGGCCCATGAGTTGCTGGTTGATGAGGTTCAAGGGGTGAAGACTACTCTAGTGTGCCCCTACATTGTGGACACAGGCATGTTTGAGGGCTGCAAGATACGGTATGTAACAAAGACTGCGCACGTTTGTTATCAAGTATCCCATTAAAATCTGCTCTGTAAATGTCAGGGAGGAAGTGGCACTGTTCTTACCCCCACTGGAGCCCCAGTACTGTGTCGAACAAGCAATGAACGCCATCCTGATAGACCAACCGCTGGTGTGCATCCCCCGTATCACCTACCTACCTTTCCTGTCCAGAGCGTAAGTTTTACATTGATCGCACCTAAAATATGCTTTTTATCTTCCATTCATGTCACCGTTTATTTATTTGCAAGCTCAAATTTATTTACTCAAAGCTCATATAAATGTTCTTTTTCAGACTGTTACCATGGGAATCCAATGTGGCTGCCTATCGTTTCATGGGTTCTGACAAGTGCATGTATCCCTTCATTAATAACATGCAGCAAAGAACAATTAACAGCTCTGTTCAGGTTGCATGAGCTACACTGACCGGGGTCAAAGCCATGCAGTAAAACAACACACAATTAAAAGGGTTTATGTTTAAAGTGGTATCATATATATATATATATATATATATATATATGCTGGTTAAAAATATTGTCAGGGATTTTAGATTTTTATGCTTTTCATTCAGAAACATGTACTAGATGACTACTCAGCCAAGGAGTCATCAGAACAAAAAAAAAAGATTTCTGTAATGTTCAGATGAAGTTTAAAGTCCCCTCTGTGTTTTCACCATAAACTTAAGAAGTGATCAAACACTGTTAAAAACACTGATCACAATGGGATTGTTTCTTTTAATATCTGTAACTTGAGGATGTAACTGAATGGCGTGCTCCATTATATTCACATAAAATAAATACATGTTGTCTGCTTTCTGAGTTTGAACCATTTTGTTTTAAACTGGACAAGAAATTCTATTAAATCCACTTTAGTCCCAGAATTTTTTATTTTTGAACATGGACAGCTTGGAAGTAAATCTGCACTAAATGGACTTTACTCCACCACACAGATGACGTACGAATCAGCGCACATGTATGATTTAGAAGGACTCGCAAGTCCTGCTAATCCTAGAATGCTGCAGGGTTGTAGTAAAACACAATCCCTGCCCAAACAGATTTACAAGCAATAGAGCAAGTATGAGAAATGATGAAGTATTTCCTGCAGACAATGCTGTGTTGTAAATATCTCCAGCCATGCTCATTTTCCCAAAATGGAGTCATGTTTGTTCACTCAAGAATGAAAATAATTATCTTTCCCATAACAAGACATTTGAAGTTATATGGCAAATGCAATTTTCAGGAACATTACACTAAGATTGATCATCTGTAGAAGTTGGGAAATTTTAAGAACATTACTCATTTGTGATGTATGTTTGTCACATTTTTCATTTTCCCATTTAATGAATTAGGAAAAAAACAAAACAATTTCCCCCAGATATGTGATTAACCCATGAATATAGACTACTACTGAGACAGCTTCAGGACTGTTTATGAGTCAGAGCCTGAACTTGTATTAGTTCTGATGATTACAAACCAGACACTCCGGAGAACTCGTTCCATTGAGGGACAAACTTTTTGCAGGTTTAGGACCAAAATGAACACAGGGAATGGTGCCCCACTGCGGTACAGTATAAATACATGAAAACTGAATAATAGAATAAACAAAATAAATTAAAAATCATTAAATTGCCATTATGTCTGGATTCTTAAGACTTCAATCATCCAATCCAATAAATGACACCAAACCAGTCAAAAACAGAACAAACTGTTTTGGCAAGTTTTTCACGGACACAACCCACATACACCACTCTGCAGCTCATCCCACAAATTCATTTTCCTTATAAATGCAGCACGACTTAAGGAAAATAAGGCTTTCCCACCAAACGTCTCAAATAACAGTATCCACCACCAGTGATCCCAGCACTGTCTTCTTTACCCTCTATCACTCTTCTTCTGTGTGCTTTTCATGTAATTTAGGTGCTCTGCTCTGAATAATTAGGGTAAAACATAATTAATTTAGCAAAGCAATAGAATATAAATTAAAACACGGTCCTCTTAGATAGTATGTTACACTGGTACAAACATCAACATTTAAGTTTTTAATGCACTTTTAAAATATGTGAAATGGAAAATTATGGAAAAATTGCAAATCTAAAAAGTTTCCACTTATGTTTAAAAAGATCTATATGCTTGTTTATGGTGAGTTGGAAGAAGAATTAATGTACTTCAGGGGTCTAACCTAGAAGGGATTAAAATGAAACTTTACCAACAGTTTGGAACAGGAATCTCCCCATTATATATATATATATATACATATTTATATATATAGCAATATCCTGGATATCCTTAGAGATGAAAGTAAAACCTTAAGAATCAAATTCTCGTCATTGTTTCATGTGGATACCCACAAAAGTTGATTGATGTTGCTACTGGGATTTTTTCTTTTTTAATCCTGAAGATAAGAGCTTCAGGGTACCGTCAAATAAACAACTAAATATGTAAAAATGGTAATTTCCTAGACTCATTTGAAAACGTCACAAGGTCAAGAAAAGATGGGAAGAGAAATTCTTAAGGAATAAGGAAAAGACAATTGTTCTGCAATGACAAACGTCACTTAAATAGAGCTGTGATCTGGGTGTGCGTCACTGAAACTACAAATATTCAGTAAAATTCTCCAGAGAGCATTCTAGATGCTTAATTTAAATAATTATAATCAAGTGTCACTCCAAAAGATGCAAATGAGGAACAGAATTAATTTCTTGTGTTTCCTTTGCTAAAGGTAAAAATATAACACTCAAGATGCTTACCATAGAATTTAGAGATTTCAAACATCTCATTGCGGTTGAGACGCAGATACTTCTAGGTCACTTCACTCAGTTAAGATCTATCCTCAGCAAAAAGACTATTAGACTGGACATTTGATTTCAGTTAGGACAATGTCTTCTTCCATTGAGCAACAATCACAACATTATAGCCTTTCCCTCCTATGATACTAAACAGCTTACTTTAATAACTGAATGTGATCCAAGGAAAAAATGTCATATTTAAATGTCCTTTTCACAGTTTTAAAAAAGAAAATGTTTTACTTGTTTCATAAAATGGATAGAAATGTGGTCCATGGAAAAGTCAAACTCCCTCCTCACACCCTGGTGTTTGAAAGAAGTTCACCTTCAATAAGAGGGAGTTCTATATGAGATGAAGCTAGTGTGGGAACAACTGTGTGAAGAGGGGTATTAACATAGTTCTATAGTGGCCTATGTAATATGTAAAAAAAAAAAAAAAAAAAACTAATTGCTAGAGGATTTATACATTGAACCAACTCCAATCTTGTACTAGCCAAAAACCTGGAAAAAAATGTGTCTGGGTAAGGACCCTCACTGTTAAATCACCACTGAGTTTCTTTACATGACAAAGACTAGAAATCATCATGACAAACAAGTATTACAGTTAAAAATTTTAAAAAAGACAAGGGAGCAGATATTTTGGTTTTGTGCATGTAAGCACCAAAATTTAATTATGAGGACTGGACAGAGTAGGGGAGCAGACATGAGGGAAGAAAGGGGATCATCAGGGAAATGTCCCTGCCACGCACAGCAGTGACAACAACACATTACCAATGCTACATTTAGTCACAAATTCTTCTGGTTGTTGATATAAAGCACTCTAGGAAAATCAACAGAGGCTCGCAAGCTGCACCCTAGACAAAGATGAGGTCCAAACCTTAATCAGACTTTCCTTCAATCACCTACCTCAGCGGGGGATAAAACATAAAACACTTAAAAACAAGAGTTAGCGGATTTTACAAAGAAGAAACAATATCTATCCAAAAGAAAACAAGTTCACAGTTACATTTCTTTTTTTCTAATAAGGACGCCCCCAAACCCATTGACTAGGATGCAGCTCATTTTTCTACAAAGCAAAAGAAAAATAATGTGTACAATTAAACAACATCAAGGAGAAAAAACTAGTTTTTCTATCAGTCTTGTTTAACTGTGGACATTTTGTAACAATGAATATGTACGTGATTGTTTAGAGTCTACAGTGGCTGAAGCCTCCTGTAGCTTTCTAAAATAGACAAAGAACACAGTGACTTGAGTTTTCTCTAGTGCTTTTACAGACAACCAAACCTTATCTAAGCTGTGCCATCCAGAGTCTGTGCCAATGTGCTTGAGTTAGCCTGTTTGATGTGCGAGTCCCCTTCGATTTCCTGTTTGCCACACCTGAAAAAAAGACAAGAAATATTTGGTCCATATAGTCCATATTTGTTCTAACATACATCAGTTGACCTGTGTGAGTCTCATCTGAAAATTTGCATGTGCTAAATATAATTATTTGATAAACAGTCCTGGTTACATTCTAATGATACGCAACATTATTATTATTATTATTATTATTATTATTATTATTATTATTATTATTATTATAATAATATAAAAAATAGGGATGGGCATAATTAATCGATTAATTGATTGTTAAGAATTTCATTGATGAAATTTTAAAAAATGTATTCGATAAAACTAATGCATTTTTAGACTGGTGCTGAAGTTCTATGTGAGTGCATATTTTCCAGTGTAACCACTGAATGAATCCCGTTTAACTGCCACAAGAGCTGTTCATTTTGTAATAAATATCTGAATGAAGAAACACACAGTTTTTTCTACTTTTACTGATTTTAATATAGCCTATAAATACTAAAATTTAAAAAAAAAAAATGTCAATGATTAATCGAAAATCGATCGTTAATTCTCCTGATAATTGATTGAGACAATTTAATCGAATACCCATCCCTAATAAAAATGCAATACAATTACATCAATTATAGTTTCTGTCAACTGGTTCTCAGTCTGTTTTAGAGTAGATATCAATTTTTATTCCTTGGTTTTTAACTCAGATTAAATTGTTGATACTTTGGCTTGTGTGTTGTTTTCTGGTATTTGTCTAATATCCTTTTTTGTGTAATTTCCTTGTTGTTTTTCAGTTACACAGCATGGGGGTCAACATCTGTTTTACACGTGCTTATAAATAAACTTGATTTGACTGATAATAATGATAATAATAGAAAGCTGGCAACTTTCCAAAAGATGAAAACGCTTTGGAGGCTTTGAATCAAACATCGATCCAGCACAACCAGTAACATTTAGTTTGAAAATAAAGTCATTCTTGTCAAAAATTTAACTTTATACTATCCACAAAGAAAATTCAGTAAGATTTTCTTTAACCCAACACCTTTATATTCTGTTCATTTTCATATTTGTATTTTTCAGACGTAAGCAGGCCTAATTCAGGGGCCACTATGGAGAGATCATTCAACTAATCAACTGTTTCTGCATTCATAAAAGGTTTTAAACAACATTAAAAATGCAAGTACTGTGCAGAGTTCTTCAATCACATCTCATTTCTTTAAATTTTGTTTCCATGGTGGCAGATCTTCTTGTAATTTTTTAAAAATTGACTCAACCAATAATCCATGCTCCAGACTTTCTGAAAGTCATTTTAGTTTTTCTTTGTACATTAGCTGCTTTTCCCTTCTTTTTTAGTCCAGTTCTTGCGCCTGATCTTTTTTAGAGGAATATATTGTACTAATTAAACCACTTAACATCAACCTATCAATCATTCAAGCTTAGAGAAGAAAACTAACTCATGGTATAAACCAATGTTGTGTCAACACATAAAATTTAAACTTTATAGATTGGATCTTTTAGGATTTCCTAACTTGCTGTTTGTAATAGACGCACCATTTGTTCCCACTTCTTTTGTACCTGTAAAAAGTTTAACAAGTATTAGAACCAACAAGGTGTTTACTGAAGAACAACAAGCCAGAAAACTTGACATATCTATGCATGGTGTCCAGAAAAAAGAAAAAAACAACTGCAGGCCTAAAAAATCTTTTTTGATTATAAGTAGTATCTAATTCTGTTGTTTTTAAGATAAAGATAAAAAAAATCTATGATTTGACACAACAATACATCATTTAATTCACCGTTGAAGACTGTGTCTGGCAAAGCTTTGACTGTTTGCCAAAGCCTCATCAGAAGTTGTCTCCATGGAAAGGTGTCTGTCAAATAGCAATTCTAAAGGAAAGAAAATGTTGAGGTATGCCAAATTATATAAGAAATGGACTGAAAACTGTTCTCATGGAGACAAATCATTCCCAGTGCCTTCACCTCAACACTGAGGGATTATTTTGGGCGACAACATAAAGCAAACAACAAGAGACTTTTTGCTGCTATTACTAAAGTCTATTTTTTTTTTTAAATACAAGAAAGCTCATCTAAGATGGTTTACGCAATCTTGAAGGAGTTCACACCAAATATTGACTTTGAAACCTGTTCGAGTTGAACAAGTTTTGTTTTGTTTGTTTGTTTTTTGTCTTGTAACAGCATTTCTATTTTTGTTTGGATGTTAATAAACCAAAATCCTTGCACCTATTTTCTATTTCCTTGGCAAAGATAAGAAACAAGGATACTTTTGCACAATACTACAGAAGTACTCTTTAAGACCTGTAAGCAGAAGTTTCTACAAAACTAATAAGTGTCCTCTTTAATACAAATAAAAGAAAAAACACACAAGGAGAGGTTTGCTTTCTACACACCCACTTGGCTGCTCACTAAATGTGCCTATTAGTGTACTAAAAGATTTTACTGTAAAAAAAACAAACAGCTAAATGTAAGCCGTTTCCTCACAGCTCACCCAGATGCTGGTCCATTTCCTGTCCTTTCATTTGACTGCTGGTCCAACTCTGATAGCATCTTCAATATATTCAGCGCAGCCTGTAGAAGTTAAGATCAGCATGTATTATTCTCACAGGACGTTAGAAAACGTGGATGTATTTCTGAGAAACAAATTTCCGATAGCTAGCTTGTCTTGTACCAAAGTCACTCACTGAAAAAATAAAACTACTTAAGAGTTTCCTTACTGCTACAAGAAAATATGAGTTTTAACTACTGACAACCAATTATTGTCAATGTGTTCTTTTATTTGTATTTATTTTTCAGCAATTGCTTGTTCACACCTGAAGCACCCTCAAAAGTTTCCTGTCATTTTACTATGGTAAAGCTAAGAGCTGGTATACTTGCAACTACTTGTTTTAATGCTGTAATCTGGAGTTATCATGTTGTGTCTACATCACAAAGCTTGTGGTCTTGTCAAACATGGTGAAAAGTCGCCCTTTTCTTCAGATGAGATAAACTCAAAGCTCATCTCTAGTAAATAAACTTTGTTTTCAAGAGATAAGTTGCAACATCATTTCAAATTTAATAGATTAGAGAGGACTTCTGACTTCAACTTCACTTTCATGACTGCTAGGAAAGACCAATAATGAACACAAATGCATAACACAACTTTAAAGTATTGTTTGCAGCAGTTATTATAGCAGACAATATATTGTTATTTAAAGCAAAGACTAAATGGATGGCTAACTCTGGAAGAAAACAGACCATCTCTGTTTGCCATCTGACATTTTCAGCTTAAATCAGTTCCTACTGTTGTATAGATATCATCTATGTATGCAGGCACTGTACTCTTGATGTCAAATGACTGTAAGAAGACATAACTCTTTATTATTATGAGAAAATGGACTGTTTTGTCGAGATGACATAAGTGAACCCTTTATCTTGACAAAACATGCTCTGCCATCTTGAAATAAGTCATGATCTCAAAATAAAAGCATTAAAGGATCGTTTCAAGCATGGGCGTTCCCTGCTTCTGTCAGATATTGTGTTTTTCTCTAATAAACAGTGTGGGACGCACAAAATGTTCATTAATGTAAGACGTGGCTAATGAACAGTTGACGTCAACAAACTCTTAAACTGTTTTTTTTAAATACTAACCATATCATGACAGGATTCTACATCTTTTCCAATCCCATGACTGATGAGTGGTGGCAGGGAGGAGCAGTTAATCAATGACACAAATTCATTCTTATTGTTTTTGGGAAAATCCTTGTATTCCACCTGCAAACAAATCATTAACATCAATTCATTTGACCAAACATGAAACAAAATGCCAGAACATGTGGGCTTATTGAGTCCATGACAGGTGAACACATTGTTGGTTACCTGCAAATTCTGCACAGATGCAAGGTAACTGAGCTGCTCTGAGGGCCGGGTGATGGGTCCATGAGGCAGCTGGTTCAAGTTATTTCTATTTTTCAGGATAGTCTCCGCAGTCAAAGATGTCCCAGCATAAAGCAGCTCATTGGCAATCATGGCAGTGATTGTGGTCTTGCCTGGGTTGGGCAGGGCTCGACTGTAGTCCTTGGCCTGGGATCCTGGGCAGACTCCGACTGCTTGAGCCACCTCTGGCACCATCGGCAGGATACCTGCAGGCAGCTGTTGGTGGCTCAGGTAAGGGAGGCGGTAGTCCTCCTCCTTGGAACCTGATTTTTTTTTAAAAAAAAGAACTTGTAAAAGAACAATTATACTAAATTATCTTAGTAGGGATCGATTTAACTGAGACTGACCCCCAGCCACCTCCTCCACAGAGCCAGGTTCAAAGAAGGTCACTTTGCGCCCATCACCAGGCTTTTTCACTGGGGTCTGATATAAACAGAAGAGCAACAGAAATATCAGGTATATGAAAGCTTCGAGGTACCTAAACTTTATACTGCATGATATATTCTTAAAACTCGGTCAATAACCACCAAGCAGTACCTTTTCATCAGTTTTGAGTGCCGGTTTGGGAGGTTGAGGCTGAGGCACTTTATATCCTAAGAGTTCTAGCATTTTCTCAGCTGCATTTCTCTTGGCCACCTTCTTACTCGGTCCCATTCCCTCTGCGGACTGGCCACACACTGTCACCTGTACCAGGACACACAGATGAAGGAACTCAATGAAACAGGAAGAGAAAAACAAGACGAACACTGTTCTTGTCTTGCTGCCAGCACGTCTCAGTTACAGCTGACTCACCTGCATGACGAACTCCCTCCGGCGTGGTAGACCTCTTTCTGTCACCATGCCATACTCCGGCTCCTTCTCCTTCTTGGCCTGCTGGATCTGAGCCAAGCGACTGATGGGATTCATCCCCTGGCCATACTCTGGGCTGGTCTGCAGCTGTTGGCATGATGAGGTGATTATTAGTTAAGAGTATTATTATCCGTTCTGACTAATCCCAACGTCATTTCACAAGTTGCATTACTTTGATGATAGATTTGGTTTTCTTTTTAATGCGTGGCAGCGTCTTTTCCACACTGGGTATATGGGGTAGCATCTTCAACTCTCCGAGCACAGCTGCCGCTGCCAGCTTCTTGGCAATCTTTTTACTTTTTCCTTCGCCCTCTCCTGTAAATTCCCCAACTGTAACACGCACTACAAAACTCTTTATGTGTGGAGGGCCATCTTCCTTTAAAACCTGAAAAAACAACAACACAAAATGAAATAGAATCTTGGTATATGCATCTTATTTACATGTAATATTTAATATTATGGACATATTCCTGCATATAAAAGTTCTTGGATGATAATACAAATCCATTCAAACCTCAAAGTTGACAGGCAAGTTTCGTTTAAGTGCAATTTCAAACACTTGACTGATTTCTGATTTGTTGAGGTTCTCCTCCTCGGGCTCTCCATTCATCTGTCAAAGACATTAAAAGTAAAAAAGTCCTAATATTTTTTATAAAAACTTTCTCACACTACTTCATGCTAAGTGTGCACTTATTTATGTATTTATTTTCTTACCACTGGCAACTGCTGCAGTATTGGCTCTTTCTGAAGAACTTTCAAGGCCTTGGCAGCAGCATCATGTTTGGCCAACTGCCGTGTACGTCCCTTCCCAATGAACTGCTGACCTCCGACAGAAAGCTCCATGTGGTATATCATTGGTCCCACTGGAGGAAATGGATAGTAGTACCTGGGAAAGTGAGATAGTTGTTTAATTTTCTTGTTAATAATAAAAGTCAATTCAGGAAAAAAACAAAAACATTTTAATGTCTCACACATCAACGTAATGTAAACTCACTGTTGCATAGAGCGCTGATACGGCCCAGGAGCCCGGACATTATAGTTGAAGTTTGGTGGTCTCATCACTGGGTATGGGTCAACGGGTTTGTATGCAGGCTTTTTACCAAGCTTCATACAAAGTGCATTCAACTCCATGGTATGTGTAATGCCATCGACTGCAAGGCAAACACAAACAGACTACCATCATAAAGTTATATTAGCATTAAATCTCTGCTAAGAGTAAATTCAAGAGAACCTGCGGAGCTAGTGGGAACAGCCCACCTGGGTGCTTGCCTGTGTTTCGGGGTGTCCTCATGGTGGGTTTGGGAAGTGTCGTCTCAGCGAGGGCAGAGGCAGCAGCGGAATGCTGGGCTTTCTTGATACTGGTCCCCTCTGCCTCCCAATGTTGATCCCCCAGAGTGAGCCTCACTGAGAAGATCTGAAAGAGATTCTCCCTCATTAGGATAAACTTTTCAAACCAGGTGAAGAAAAAAAAAAAGTTACATGACTGGCTTTTCATGCTCAGTGTACCTTGGAGTGAGCTGGTCCTTGCTCAGAAAGCAACTTATATTCAGGTTGTATCTTGTTGAAACGGGCTAACTCATTCACCAAACACATAGGGGTCTTCTCTTTAGGGTTTGCCATGTTAGATACTGAAAAGAGCCAGAATGTTCAATACAGCTAACCATCAAGGATGGTCATAAATATGATCAGAGAAGTCTGCACCTAGCCCCAAACAATCACAACTCATAATCTGATGAATATTTGAAACCCACACAATGCAACATAATGAAAGGGACATAAAAACTGAAACACAGTATGGCACTATACACTAAAAGTAAATTAAATAAAAAATATTAAATCCACCTGTTGTGGTACTATACGGAGTGGCTGAGCCCGCTGGGAGAGCGGAGCTCCTGATGGGCTGGCTGGCACTCTCTGATGGAAGGGCTCCTGTGGCACATGGGATGCTATAGCCAGGCTGTGGCTGCCCCATCTGTAGTGGGGCAGAGGCAGCAGGCATGGAGCTAGGCGGACATTGAAACTGGAGCTGGGACATCTTCGTTGGTTTAGCTTTGTTGGCTGAAGTCAAGTAATTTACAATGTAGGAGGGACTGTTGATTGAGGAGATCTGAAGTGAAGCGCTACCTGGAAAAAGGGAAGAGAGAAAAAAGTTGGATATGCCTAAATCTGATACACAAGATGATTTGCAGCTTTTTCAACTTGTCCTTTTCAGAGAAGAAAATTAATCATGGGCAGTGGGGGAACCATATCCATTAGAGTACTGTCCCTGGACTAGCAGCCTTGTCCAGGCCTGTCAAAGACACTGACATTACCCCCAACACTTGGAGCTCCAAAAGAGAAAAGAGCCTTTTATTTTGGAAAATGAACGAACTAGTGGTAAAGCTGAGGGAATGAATTGGGACTGGGATTATAAATGTCAGAGTCCACTGTCCTTTACCTATTTTTGCCAGTCTGAACACCATTTTCTTTGTATACAGAAACACTGTACAGACAGTAATACCAATACAAATCATCCAGTTTGTTGGCAGTAGAAACTACTACAGATGGAAGGAAAATACAAAATGTTCGAATGAACTGTTTTACAAGCATGTCTCACCAAATAAACTTCTTTGTGCTTCAGTATTGATGCTACAAAAATGCAAAACTCTCTTGGAAGGATAAAACACCATTCTGGCAATTTATATTTCCTCATTAGTTATGTGATTAAGGTTGACAGTGCTGGGAGCTAGTTACTCTAAAGGTGGCATATATGGTTCACAAACTACTGTCATACTTAATCTATTCAGTGACCTTTCATCCCCAGTGGATAAAAGTATTACACCTTGTAAGACAGCTAAATTCTCACAAATATGCCAGATCATGATCTCAAGAGAATACATCTTGCCACCCTGCCACATCTTCTGCAGTTGTCTGCTGAAGTTGTCCTACTTCTGTGTCCTATACTGGAAACTGAGGGGATTGTAAATGTGAGAGCATTCATTCCCTGAAAACAGTTAATGTAGATATTTAGTGTTTACTAGGAGTTGACACTCATTTGTCCTTGAAAGAAAGACAAGAACTCTTAAGGCTTCGCAAATCTCCCAAGCAGCTCCATTCATAACGTTGGCCGATCACCAACCAGGCATACATTTATAAAAAAATTTTTTTTTTAGATATTTCAGGCTAGGGGGCATTGTAATCACAAAACCCTCTAGGATATAAATCTTTCATTATAGAATAATGGCAATCATGCTGGTCAACTTTGTTTTAGTTTACAGTGGACCCAAATCTTGCCAGCAAAATGTCACCAGTAGCACCACAGAACCAATCATTGATGAGGTTACAGATTAAGGATTTTATCAGTTTCTTGAAGTCAGTCACACATGCACACATTGACTTGTAGAAAATATAAAGGCTGACTCTAGTAAGCACACATCTTTCTACAGATTGAGCTGATTAGTGCCTCAGATTTTAGCACCAGTGAAATATCAAGGCAAGGCAAGGCAAATTTATTTATAGAGCACATTTCATGTACAGGACAATTCAAGGTGCTTTACATTACAGAA
>JBBBVU010000003.1:22854088-22873178 GCA_037177055.1 Atherinosoma microstoma
CTGGGAACTGATAAGAGACCAGATCCAGATGATCTGAGGAGTCTGCTGGGTTCATACTGGGTCAGGAGGTCACTGATATATTTTGGTCCTAAACCATTCAGAGCTTTGTAGACCAGCAACAGAACTTTAAAGTCTATCAGGTGCAAATGCATCTTTGTTCATGCATTTACAACCCTACAATATCACATAACACTATTTTCATGTCTGCTGTCAATAACATTGTATTTACTAATACAATTTAAGTCCTAGTGTAGACTTATCCAACTGAAGCACCAATTTATTTTGTAGTATTGGTGACTGACGGCCTTTACCACCTGCACACATGCAGGATACTGATTAATTATACTATACTGTAGGTTCACCTGTATGGAGTCTGCATTCCTCTCCTTTCTTTCCAATCATTTGTCACCCGTCTGTATTTAATCACAAGCGGGGAAACAAGACAAGAAGATTGGATGGCTACTTTTACAACCCTGGCTGAAATTGTAAGGGCGATTTCTGATCCTAAAATGAAGTTATATTGTGTTTTTGTTTGATATGCGAGCTTGCTTTGGGGCGTTCAGTCTAGCTGAGTGGTAAGGAACAATTGGAAGTCTAACGTCATCGAATTTACTACAAAATTCATATGCACCGACTTAAACACGCATGAAGCTGTTGTGCGTTTCATAAGCGAACTTAAATGATTGAAAATGTTTCCATTTATACATCAACCAGTCATAAAGCAAGATTAACCGGTAAGCTAGTGAGTTAGCCGATACATGCACTCACAGAAACCTCTAGCAAAAAATCCCAAAAACAGTTTTGCACATCACCGAACTTGTTAATTTTCAAATACTTGGAACAATTGTGTGGAGTTGACACCATTGTCAGTAAAAAAAATGTTTAAATAATTAATTAGTAAAAACAGAGTAGCTCGTAATTAAATCATGCAGCCTGTAGCCTATACGAACTTCCAGAGGACCACGTTAGCAGACTAGCTTTTTCACTAGTGGCAGACAAGCAATAACCTCTAAAAAATGAAAAGGAATACGATCGAAAATGCATCGTGATAAAGCTAAATTCACAACTCACAAGTAGCAGTGCTTGACATTGATTTATTAGGCTGTTCAAAGACACGTCTCATATTATTTTCCCGGCGAGTCTAAGGGCGGCCGGTTAAATCGCTAGCTTACTAGCTAACCCCAATAAGTAAGCACAAAGTAAACCTCACCTCGTCGCTCCTTTGTTCAGTTTTTAGTTACTCCATAAGATACAGTAGTTTAATGTTGGCTGCTTTTGTCAATGGCCTGTTTCAGGAGTCAGTTTATATTATTCAATATCAAAATACGGCTGGCGAGGAGGTGGACATTGGTAGGACAGGGCAAACACTAAAGAGAATGGCACAGTCTGGATACTTCCCAGGAAGTGACGCCATCAGAGAGGAAGTACTTCCAAAAGCTAAATTTTAAAGTTTTGCATTTTTTTACTCCGCATCTTCCTTTCTTTATTTGCTAGTATGCTTATATTTTTGTATCCCATATTCTTGTAAATGTATATAAAATTCAGGCCTGAGGGGATGCAAACACACAAACACATTAGAGCAATACTTAGAGGGATGTAATTTTAAAACAAAAACAAGCAGTCTAAAAAGGTATTTGAAATTTTATTTTGACTTTATCAATGTCAAAAAATCACACATTTAACATCTATTTCATCCAAATGATGTAAAAAAAAATCCACACACAATAACTATCAAGCTCATTATTTAAGCTAATAAATAGAAAATTGATCAAGATTCACAATAAAATATTGCTTCTATAGTCTACCCTTCTTAAAATCTGTAATATGAGGATAAAAGCAGTTACTGAGGTGAGTGGTTCTTTCCAACAGTTTACAGGTTGTAAGCCTGAAAGATGTTCAGAGAGTCTCTCAACATCAAATCACGCAAACGCCACAATGCGTCCACCATGGTGGTGTGGGCTCCTTTGCTCTTCAGCCAGTGAACTGGAAGCCGACTTTCTTGCTCTTTGGTCAGGTGAGCATCTCGCCATTGAGCTATTGTGAAAACAGCATTCATTAAAACACTGTAACAAGTAAACAATGTTGACTTTTTGAGCAAAATTGTTAATTTGTGCTTTTGAAAAATACAAAATCAATTAAAGGTATTAACTTACATGTTACTTTCATGTGAAAAAAAAGTTTGAATGTATAATACACATACAGCACTTCATATCTAGGCAGATCTTGTGTTTATGCAAACAAACAAAATACAAACATACACTCAGGGAGATGAGAAAGAAGAAAAGAACTGCTTCCCACCACCTTTCAGCATTTGGTCCCACTTGCTGACGGTGCTAGACTCTGAATTTAATCCCTCAATGTATTTCAGGTAGGCCTCCGAGTGCAGTACCCTCTGCGTCTTTGGTGGTGGCGCCACAAACATGGGAGTGGCGGACTGCACCTGACCTGGATATGGTGGAGGAGCATGCTGCCCTGGACTGAACATCCCAGGCTAAAAATAAAAACAATAGCAATAATTTTATTGTGTGAGTTACAAAATAAGCTTAAGTCTGCTATCTGTGTTAAAAGGCTTTTGTTTCACTTAGTCTAGCTTACAAGGAAATCTGGGAACTATGATACAATAGCAGCCAGTCTGCTGGAAAGGAAAGTCTCACAAGAAAGAGTTTGAGAATACTGGACAAATTAAGTTCCTTCTGCATACAAATACTAAAACATGCTAATAATTCGACTTTTGGGTTATGTTCAATGTGACAAATTGTTTCAACCATACAGATGAGCAAATAAAACACTATAAACCCTGTCATGGGCCTTTCAAGGAGCAAACAAAACAAAACTCTGGTCCATCCCTTTGTTTTTTTGGTTCATTATATGTGAATTAGAATTTATTTTTTCTGGATTGTACTCACCTGTTGCATAAAGTTTCCTTGTGCAGGACTTCCTGCCATCCCATTCATACCACCACCCATCATACCTGTCGAAAGGACTAAATTAATCTTGTGTCCATTTAGAAATAAGTCAATGAAACTCATGCTACTTCGATTTATGTTAAGATTTACAATGAAATAAAAAACACAATGACTTCTTAAAAATGTTAGTCAATAAATATCAACTGAATGTTAGTCATTTCTTATCAGTTTTGACATGCATTATGTGTGTGAATGTGGATGTATATATTAGGTGTGGAATGTGAATACACTTTGCCAGAGGTTGAGTGAGACCAGAGAACTTTAACTGCTCAGTGAGGAGCTCAGGCTGTGATGCCTGTGGACCAGGTAAACCCTTCCAGCAGGAGAGACACGACTGGATGTGACTGAGCAGGTGTGGCTTGGACAGTGGCCCTTACCCTGATGAGGCATGCCAGGGTATCCAGGCATACCTTGCTGGAGATGATGAGGAGGCAGGTGAGGACCCCCTGCAGGGTGAGGTGGCATTGGGGCCAAACTCAGCAAACCCTCATGGGGGCCCTGCATGGGCATGTAAGGTTGGCCGTAAGCTCCCATCATGCCTTCGGGAACAGGGCAAGGAGAGCACAACATATCCATGCATAAGTTCCATGCAACTGACTCTAAAACAACATGCACTACAACTACTACACATGGCGGCCCTTTTCACACATGCACCTTAAACACATAAATGCCATGGCAGTGTTGTGTCCCAGTAAATGTTGCATGTTTTCTCATGACTAGTCTGAGTTGTGCAAATGAGCAACTACAATTGTCATGGCAACAAGAATTTAAGTTCTAGAGAAAAACAAATGGACCATTTAAAAAAGATATATCTTTGATCATCCGATCATTTTCTTTAAAACTCAAGATTGGTTGAAAAACCAAAAGAAAAACACTAACGGTATGGTAAGGTAAGGTAAGTAACAGTAAGTTATAGCTACTCATCTTTTTCTCTTTTATTCTCATCTTAACATGTAAAACATTTTTAAAAACAAGAAGAAAAAAAAGTTTCTTCACCTAAAAAAAAGGGGAAAAAAAGAACTGTAATTGCTGCTGGTAACGGAAGCAATTACAGTTCTTTTTTTGGTTTTCTTTTTAGGTTTTTTTCAGAAACCACTTAAACATCAATTGCTTGTCGGCAAGTGTCTTCGACTTTTTTTTACAATGAATGAAAAAAGTGTATTTCTCTGTGCTGTAAAGATGGTGCATTAAGTGACAGGTAAAAAAACAATCTGGAAAAAACTTGCATGGTGGATGTATCACCAGTGACAGCTTGTCATGCTTATAAGTCACTGATTCTAATAACCACCTATTGAAATCAGTGTATCTTTTCTAAGATCCCTATTTCAAGATGATGGTATATTATAAAGTTTAATTATGGTTTTGTACACTCGCTCACGGTATGTTTGACTTAACTGTCATTTGCTTAAAATCCATTATTCCAGATCAGGGTTTTTTCCATAGTCTCTTGATAGCTAAGCATACTTTATGCATTAGGATAGTAGACCTGAATAAGAGTTTTTGCTGTAAATTCAAACTCCATATGAATATTTAGACCTGGTAATATTTAAGGTTCAGTGTGTGAAAGGGGTAGACAATACAAATGGCTGAGAATGTTAGCAAAGCAAGCATGTAAGTTAAATGAAAATTTAAATAAAGCAAAAAATAAAATAAAAGCATTCATGGTTTAAAAAACAACAACAAACATGCAGTCAATGTCGTGCAATATCAGATATGAAGGTACTGACAATGAAACTATAAAAACAAAATATGAAACAGCAGCAAAAGAGGAAAAATATGCTTATATAATGTAGCTTTAAGACAAATATATTTTAAATGGTTAGAAACGTTACGGTTAGCAGTCCAGCCTCATTTCCCTGCTCTCTCGTTGTCAAAACACTCGTGCTGTCTCTGAGAGGGGTTACCTGACACAGGTGTCATGGTCTGGTTTATCATTCCCATAGTGCTAGGCGAAGGCACCACCCCCATCAGTGCCCCTACAGGGGTACCTGCTCTAGGGGAAGCTTGCTTCTGTGATGGCCTGTCACGTTCTTGTTGCTCCACTATTTTGGCTGCACGCTCTGAAATGTACAAAAAATTTCTTTAGAGCTGATTTCAGTTCACACAAAAACAACATCTGACCCTGCAGACCACTTTAATCGCACCTTCATACTCTGCTTTCTTGAAAGTTGCCAGGTTCCTCCACTCGGTTCCTACTAGTCGACTCAGCTCGCCAAAAGAAAAATCCGGGTGTCGGGCTTTGATGACCGCTCTCATTTCACTGCTGAACAGGATATAGCCACTCATGTTAATCTTCCTCTTGGCTCCTTCCTTCTTCGATAAGCCCTTCACCTTAGGAGTGGCCTTTATGAACACACAAAGACATATGTTTAAAAAAAACATGTCATGTGAATTTTCTAGGTTTAGGTCTTCTGAGGTATGTGAATACCTGTGAGGGTGTGTATGGCATTATTTCCATTTCATTTGTAAGAGGGGTTTGCATCTGAGGCAAAGAAGGCGTCATCGGAGCCTCTTCATCATCATCCATGTCTTCCATATCATCGTCTGCATCATCCATGTCTGCCAGTTTCACCTCAAGCTCATCTATTTTCTTGTCCAAAAAGGGGGAAGCTTCCTTCTGTGGCACTGTCAATTTCCTACAAAAGCAAATAGAAACTCATACTGGGATGGAGAGGGTTCAGGTATGAATCAAATGACGCTTTGTTTAGTTTCCAAACCTGAAATAATAGACTTCATCCTCAACCACTTTGGAAGAATATGAGAAGCGTTTCAGACCCTTGAACTTTTTCATTTGCTTCTCTGTTTCAATGTAGCGACTCTCACACAGCAGGATATCTTCCTCTGAATACTCGGTAGGCCTGCATGACACGTAGTCCTTAAAGGAGGACACGGTACATTTGCCTGGAAAGCAGACGGGAAGAGTAAAGCTTGATCATTTTTAAAAAATCTCAGAAAAATGTTGAGAGTCACGCTCACATTGTGAGAGAAAAAGTTCTGAAATGTAAATGTTCAATGTGGCAGTTCAGAGAAAAAGCTCAGAAAAGCACTTTTTCACTGGACGGTTTCATAGGGGTTATATATCACAACATCTTTTTCACTCCCAGCAGTTGCCAAGCAACCAGCAGACTCCATGTTATTACAAGTAAAAGCCAAGAAAATGGTAAAATATATAAAACACAAAGACCTTGTAAAACAGCATTACGTATTTAAAAAAAAAAAAACTTTTCTCAAAATATGTTAGAGATTTTAGAGATGATGGATTAAGTCGATATTGAAAAGAACCATACTAGAGGCTTCTCCTCGTTTCAAGACAAGCCCCATTTAGACATGCACTATTTTCCATTACTCTGGTGGCAACTGAACATGGCGGTGTTTTGTGTCAATCACCGACCCGGTGCATTTCCGTAGCATTTGTGAAAGCAATCCTGCTAAGCAAGCTCCAGTAACATATACTTTCAACATGGCACAGGTCTCATAAACCTAGAGTCTATAAAGACTTTCATATTATAGCTCACTTTAAGTGCTGTCCAGTCTTGCATGAATGACAATTATAATGAGCATGCTGCCTCTTCAAGTAACATTCAAAAAGCAATGAGGAACAATAAAGGAGAAGTGGCCACCGTTTGAAAAATGGTTTTCACAGACTGATATATCTTGTGTCTGAAAAAGGCTTAAAATTCCATCCATCTCCTTATCTGACTCTGCCAGAAGCAAATAAATGTGTTACCCATTATGCTGGTTTATTACTTTAAATGCTTCACACAAATATCTAACCATCTGTGATATGTGAGCAAATGTTTTGGAAAAGCTGTCAAAACAATACCTATAACACAAGTCATGGGCAAGGTCTCCTCTAGATGACTCAGGAACACTTCTCTCTTGTAGAACATCTTTGTGGGTTCGTGCTCCGTTTCCTCAGGATGAATGAAGATGGGTCCGAAGAAGAAGACGGTTCCATTCTGAACCCACAGCTTTTCTAACCTGCAGCCCATCCAGAGAAGTCAAATCACTGACAGTTAATAACTCAATAAAATCTTTCCAGCACGGACATCATTTCAGACCTCCATCCATGAAAAGTGTTTCTTTAACTAAACAGCAAAATATACTCTACCAACCTGGCAATTCGGGGTTTCGACAGACCGTGTGACTGGATGTTAACACAGTCGCCCAATTTAAACCACATGTTGTTGTAGCGCAACTGTTCATAGTACTGGTTTCCGGGCTCAGCTCCATTCATCTCCAAAGGGACATCCTCTCTCTCCTACACGGGTTAACATGCACACACACACACAAGACGGAGGTGTTTATACAGTCACGATCTTTCATATGTGGAAAACAGAACTCCTTTGCCACCAAGCTCCACGTCAAGACAAGCATGCTGCTAACGTTAATTAATCCCCTGAAGTAGAGGCCAAATGACAATGTACATGCTTGTCAACTAACCACTGTGGATTGTATTTTCCTTTTTATTAATACCTAGACAACAGGTATTGATAAAAAAGGAAAATAGAATTATCCCACACTGAGCTTGACTAGAGAGCAAATGTCCTGATTTTGAAGGGAAAACAAGATGATACCAAAGGAACCTTAATTCCTACATCTGGTATCAGCCCAATTATCTTGTTTGAGTTCTATTATTTGCTAACACAATGCCTCATTTTCCACTGAAACAAGATGGAAAGGTTTACTGAGGAGCTGTAAGCAGCTTAAAGTTATAGATGGAAACAAGATAAGCCATGTGTGATATCATTAAAAAAACGAAACGAAACACAAACTAAACTTTGAAGAAGAGCATTTTCTCACCTTCTCCACAAAACTACCACTATCTGCATATGACATTGCCAACTTTTCCAGGTCAGGTTTGGCAAACATGGAGGCTACACGGACAACAGGAAGAGGCACCTCCCGAGGTACTAATTTCACAGAACTCTCTGGCATGGGCCAAATCTTGATCTTCTTGAAGAACTTGTTCCTGGCAGTATAGCGGGACTCGCATACGTAGACGTCCTCAGCTCTGAAGCTCTCGGGTTGCATTTTGAAATAATCCTACATGAAGCAGAAAATCATAATTAGATTTGAATTCTTACGTCACATGAATCTGAAAAAGATTTCCACAGATGGTAAACCTTTTAAGGAGGATATTACCTTAACATTAATGACCATGCATTTGCCCAGAACTTTTCTGATGGAGGCTTTGTTGTAGTAGTCGCCTTTGAAAACTTCTTTTTCCAGGAACTTGCGTGTGGCCAGATGGAAAGTTTCACTGGGTCGGTAGAACCAGCAGCCATAGAGCCACTTCTCACCTTCAGAAGCAAAGATAAAACAAAAGATTTTTAAAAAAAGATATTTTGCAAAAATGATACGATTTCTTTATTTCAAAATTATTATTTATTTACTTTTCATGTCTGCTATACTGCATGAAAAAAAAATTCATTTCTAGAAATAGGAAAACTGATAAAACGTAACAAGTTTTTTTTTTTTACCCGCTTCATCTTCCCACAGGCGTTCAATGCAGACAATATGAGGTTTCAGGTTTGGTTCTGATGGCTCTACATAGACAAAGTCTCCCACACGGTATGTCCTGTTCTCAAAGATGCAATCCTGACTGTAAACACGCTGCGACTCGGACTCGGAGTCCGACTGCCATGCCTCACTGTGAAGGTCTTTTGCTTTCCCATCCTCTTTATAGAAGAAATATATGATGGGTTTGAATGACACACCATGACAACACACTTAATATTCTTCACAATTGTGTAATATGTGAAAAGTTCACAAACCTTTGTTTTCTTCCTCCTCTGTTTTTTGCTTATCCTCTTCAAACTCTTTGGGAATTTTCTCCCTCTTTTCCTGATCCACGTCGCTGTGCAGGTGTTTAACCGAGAAGTTGAGTGCAGAGGAGAGGAGAATCTCTCCGTTTTTACATAGCTCATCCCTGATCTTAATAAAGAACTGCTGCAGCTCCACTGCATCCTCAAATACCTCCGAGTCGGTCCTGTAAAACCAGAGGACACATCTTGTGAAACACTGAGATACATTTGAGCCGTCCGTTTCACCTGCGGCTGACGATGAGTTGCCTCTTAAATTTCTGTTTAAATGTTAAAACTATTCCCTTGAAAATATTAGAGAAATGAAGAGAGAAAAAGGCCCACACCTGTGTAACCTCCTCGCCTTCTCGAGCACTTCAAACACGTGCTCCTGGAAGACATCCAGCCTCCTGTAACGGCCACGCTCCACATTCATCCTGATGATATCAAAGTTGAGTGGTGGCTTCTCAGGGGCCGCGGGATCCACAGCGGGGATCTCGGCGAGCGAGTCACTGTAGCACCGACCCTCTTCATCCTGGTGGCCCATTACAGACACGAACAGGTTTCTGATGAGCTCTCGCACTAGAGATCCCACAGATGGGGGTCCAAAGTCCTCCCCTCCCTCCTGCTGCTTCCGTGTTTCCAGCAACACTCTATGCAACACCAGAGCATCCCGATAGATTAGAGACTCTGGTTCGTTGTATATGCAGGCGTTGTTGAACATGAGGGCAAAATCCTCCACCAGAGCATCAACGTCTTGGTAACGTCCCGCTGCCATATGGCTCCGCAGACGCTCCATGTCGATGGGCCTCTTGATTGTTGCATAGTAGTCAGGCAGCTCGGCACGAGAGGGTAGACGGAGGAAGATTGTGCTTAAACGCCGACCTCTGCGATCTGTGAAGTTTCGCACAGCATCGTAGAGTTCGTTTAACCTCTGCTGAAGAGGGGTGAGGTATTTTGACTTCTTTGGAGAAACACCACTCTTTCCTAAAGACAGAAAAAAATGACTTAGAATTAAAAAGACTGAGCACGTCAAGACAAGGAAAAGTTGAGTACTTCAGCACAAACTTCTACACGGATCTCATTTTAAAAAGGCAGTATGTAATTGTGGATATGTCAGTGGAAACACAGGGCATGCATGTGGAGGCCTGGGTGTGCTTTCACAGATGTAGCACTCTTAATTTCCCGGTGCAGTTGTACTCCAGTACCGACGTGTACAACACTGGATTAAAAGATGGGACAAATTTGACTATTGGAGGCATTACAGCAATATTATTCTGTACCATTGTTTATTTTCTTCATTTATTTTCTTTATTACTATTATTATTATTATTTATACTTTTTTCTTTTGGGATGGGTATTTGTTTTTTTTTTATCATTCATTTATTTAGCATATCTATTTGGCTACCCATCTACTTAATTACTTGTTTACTTTACCTTTTAAAGTAGATTTTTACACAGCTGTTTGTATATTTATATATCTTTATTTTATTTAAATATTTTCCCTCATCTTGAGGTTCTGTTCTATTCTGTTTGTGGAAATATCTTAAAATTCAATAAAAAGATCTTGAGTAAAAAAAAGAAAAAGGCAGCATCCACCTTAACCAGTCTGCAATCAGGTCATCATCATTTTCAGAAATGCCATTTTATTTGGCAGATGGCAAAGTTTAGGTTAATGCTGCCTTTAGAGAAAAGTTCATAGGTAATGAAGCCAGGTTTTCTGCCTCTTGGGGCTCTGAATATGCTCAACAAAGTCTTTGGTTATGTCTAACAGCTTAGCACAGACACACATAATCAATAAGAATACTAATTAAAATAGGAATTAAAGGCTGAACAAATAACAGCCAAGATATCAAAAGGTCTTGATATAGATAGTGTCCTTGGAGTGTAGCACTACTGTCCCACAGCTGGGGCTAATACCTCTCTAACAGCAGACTGATTTGGAAAAAAACTGCAGGGTTAATAGAAAAATAAGTAACCAAAGGGTTTATTGTGAGACAGCATCCAAATGAAAAGTCAGTATACATAAAAATACAGAATCTCATATGCGATTAGTACACATATGAAAAGACTGACCATGAAGTAAGAAAAACCTAAAAACTGGGAAATTTTAAGTAAACTAAGAAAACTTACTTAATTTCAGTTTAGGTGACCCCATGTCATCCTCATCAGGCTGAGGGCCCAACTCCTTGCGCTTGTCTTTCAATATCTTCTCTAGAATGTCAGCATCATTGTATACCTACATAAATCAAACATTTGGGTGTCAATAGTTACTAAAGTTTTACTAAGGTAACAACATAAAAAGTTGTATGCAGTTGTGCTGCTGACCTGAGATCCCTCCTCATTGTAATGCCGGGCATTTCGGAACATCAGCTTCATGTCGTCCATCAGAGCCTCCTCGGTGGTGTAGCGTTCAATGCGAATGTTGTGCTCAATGGTTTTCAGGTCCATCGGTTCGAGGATGACATTATAGTAGTCTGGATAGTCCTTCTTGGATGGTTTCACCATGAAAAGATCACAGAGACGTCGACTGGTGCCTGCCTCCCTGGCCTCAGCCACTGCAGCATACAGAGCTTTCATTCGGTTCTTCTTCACATTTTTCTTGTGGCTGTACAAAGATATTAAAAAGGAATGGGAACTGGCAGGATAGTAACATAAACACTGAACTACTATAAAAAATACCTAAAAATTTTTACAAAAAATATGGCTTTGTTATAAAGCAAGATAAAAATGATGATTCATTTGGAAACAATAATGTAAATAGATTCAATTTGGTCAAGCTGAAGACCCACTTTTTTAGGTTAGCATTCAATTCCGACTATGGCTGTCTTGATTATAGATGTATTGTATTTTATTATTCTCATTTTGTCCGTTTTAGCACTTTCCAATTGTGTTTTTATGTATTGTTTTAATTATTTTATGTTTTTATGCATTGTTTTTAATTTACTCTTTTATAGCTCTGTTGTAAATCACTTTGAGTATCCTTTGGGTTATTGTAGAGGGCTATACAATCAAAATTTGATTGATTGAAAATACTTTAACTCTTCAAACCTTTTTCTCTTGATGCTTCCTGTATCAGATGACAACATGCTGTCTCCATCTTCATCATCTCTCCTTATAAGTTCCCTCTTTTTTGCCTACATAAAAAAAGAAAAGAAACATACAACGCCTCATTTTTCCATTTCTTAAAATAAAATTCAAAGATTAGTTTAGATTTTTTTTTTTAAACCTGACAAGGGATTGAATTTTTTTCCCAGCCTTGTTTCACAAATGAAAGTTCACAAGTCATCACCTGCATGATCTGCTGAAGCCTGAAGGCCCGTTTGTAAATGCTTGAATTAGGCATGTTGTAGCGCTTTGCATTTTCAAACATCAAATTGAGGTCCACCTCGATCTGCTCCGTATTGTCGTACTCGCCATTCTTCATCTTTGCCCTAAAATTGAAAAAAACTTGTTAACAACTTAACTTCTTGTAAAATGATTATTTGTTGGAGACAAGGCGAATCATTAAGTGTGGCTTTATACCACACAAGCATGAATGGCTGCTCCTTACCTGATTTGTTGCAGAGAGATAGGCTGTTTAATCTGCTGGTAGTAGTCAGGATATTCCCTGCGAGAGGGCAGCTGCTGAAAAGGCTCAGCAAAGACCTGGCCCTGGTTATTCCTGGCCCCTCTCACAGCTTCATACAGCTGGAAGATTGGGTTGCTCATCTCCATACTAGAACTCTGACTCTCAGCCTCAGACTCTCCCTCGTCGTAACAAACAGAGCCTGCAAACATGTTATTTTGCAAACTTTCAGTTTTTAAAAACACAAACACGGTTCCTCTGCTCCAAAGATGGCCAAAAATCTACCTGAAAGCACGGGGTCGTCCTCACTCTCTGAGCCATACTGAAGAGCTACGCTGACGCCAGAAAGCCGATCCCCCTGTCCAGATCTGCGATTTCTGAATAGAGGAAAACATAAACAGTGTCTTAAAAATATCCTTTTGCTGTTTTAGTGTATATACGTGTGTGTGTGTGTATGTGTGTATATATATATATATATATATATGCCTTCAGCATCACACACACACACTTTAATTTATAATAAGAGTCCATTTAAATCATAAAACTTTTGTTTTGGCAACTATAGTTTAATACCTGATGCGGAGACTTGATTTTGTGGGCTCTGCATGTTCGAGTTCAGTCTTACGCTGTATGAAGACTTTCTTTATGGTATTAGCATCCTGAGCAATCAGAGAACAACAGTCAATATTTGGGGTGTTGTATTGTATAATGAAAAAAAAAAGGGGGAAAAAATTACCTTGAAAACCTGAGATCCTGGTTCATTGTATGTTTTGGCATTTTTGGCCAACAGGTCTATGTCCTTTGCCATAGTATTGACATTTTTATAGTATCCAATCTGTAGGCATAAAAAAGTGTGCCAATTAGAGTGAGACATCAAGAAGTTCATTATTTTTTTTTTTTGTTTTTGTTTTTTTTGTGAAATGATGCACAAAAGCAAACAGTAATGGAATGAACTGATTACCTGTATTCGCTGAGCAATCGTTCTCAGATCTATTGGCTCCTTTATAATGGCATAGTAGTCTGGGTATTGCTATGAAAACCAAAAAGTGTGTGTATCACAGTGAAGAAATTAAATTGGCAGGGTAGAGCACACTTACTCTCCGTACAGTTGTTAGTGGCCTGAAAGTACTGAAAATGTGAGACAAATCTAAAAAGCCTCACCGCTTTAGAAGGCAGTTTTTGGAACAGTTCGCTGACTTGTCGTCCTGCGGGATCATTGTGTGATACTATAGCCTCCAAAAGTTGCTCCAGCACTTCCTTTAAATTGGAAGCTGACGTCTTAAGAGATAAATATATGAGTTTGAGGTTCAAAGTATTAAAAAAAAATTGTATTGGATAAAAAACAGGGGGAAAAAAAAGGGATGAGATCCATTTTCTCCTGTTTGTCAATAAAACACCTAATTAAGTTAACATCTTCCTCACATAGCATCTTTAAAATAAATGTAATGAATACAAAAACTTACCTCATCATCAGCTGACATTCCTGGATTATCCATAATGTCATCCCCATCATCATCATCCTCGTCTCCATCTCCAGGCTGCACAAACTCACTCCTTGTTTGCATATAAACTTCCCACAGCTTGCATGCTGCTTGATACTCTTCACTGACACTCTAAATTGTTGAATACAAAGAGATGATAAGATTTCATTATGAGCAAAGGTTCTGAAACCTGATGACACTTAACATAACTGCATTTGAAAGTGAAGTTGATAATACCAGTGCCCTTTCACACTGTACATTCTGTAGACGAGTTATCATTTACATTACGAAACCAGTAATAGCGCAGTGCTGTCATACTAAGTTCACGTTTCATAGAAAAAAAATCACTATGGCTCACATGACTTATTTCTAGAGGATTTTCTATGATAGGAATGACAAATATAAAAACGCTCCTTTTCTTTACCTTGTAGAAAGACCTGGCATTGCTAAACATGAGCTGAAAATCTGAAGTAAGTTGCTCCACATCATTATATTCTTCTGCCTTCAGCTTGTATTGAATTTTTGTCATATCGATCGGCTGGGAAACCACTTCATAATAATCTGGCTGATTCCTGAAAAAGAGCAAGGAACATCACATTCTCTTCAATTACTCAATACATTATTTGTTTGTTTTTCAGTCATGGTTCACATCAGTACATAAAGAGAAATATGCGTTACTTTTGGATATTTATTTATTTTGCTTGAACATTCTTTTAGTTTTTTCTCCTCTCCCATGTACCTTTTGCCTTTTCTCTTGGCTGAAATGAGTGTTTCCTCTACATTAATTTAGGAGCGGCGAGCCATCATTCCTAAATCTCAGCCACCGCTCCTTCAAATTTCTCTGAATTATTTATTTATTTTTCATAAATATACCACATGTCTCCAGCTTCACAGCAGGATCCTTATGGGTCCTCGCCAGCACAAAAGGTAAACTGCAGATAAATATCTTGCTTATACAATATGTGTAGAAACTATACGAAATAAGAGATATTGGCTATACCAGCCTACCACGATAGCTGCGCCTACTGTAATCAAAAGCATTGAAGCAGGTGGGGGAGGGTGAAGTGCTTCTTGTCCCACCGAACGCGGAAGCGGTGTGAAAGCACTGTGTTGCGACTTCGCAGCTGATTGCGTCAAGTTAAATCATTGGGAGCGGTAGTTCCACCAGGTGTGCCGCACAGCGTTTTCTGAAGGCGCTCCGTTTCTCTAAAATACGAACTGTTGTATTTTTGCCGCTTTCCGCTATAAAATTGGAAATCAGAAGATATTATATTTGTTATAAAATATCCTATTATTTTGTAGTCATCAGCGTTTTTGGATCTGATTTTACACAGCAACGAATCCGGCAGTAGAGAGGGGGGGGACATAAAAGTCAGACAGCATCACGTGCCCGGTGCTGCAGCAGCAGCAGAAGTGATTGTTACAGCTATCTGCTTTGGCTGTAACTTCTAAATAGTCATTTTAACCTCATAATAAACAATGTAGATGGTCATGACTGTATGAATAGTGTTTCTCCTCATAGACTCTACTAGACATTCCTCTAAACCCCTTTAATCTGATCCATAATGTCTGGAATCTAAAAATAGAACAGGTGCAGTCAGAAAGACTTGTCTCGGAAATATAGAGAAATTTCTATTCTTTAGATAAACTTGTTAAGATAAAAATTTGTGTATTTTTAGGGAAAGTCAGCAAGGCATCGTAGTTTTATTTGAGTTACTGAATATGCAAATTCAGGAACAGTCAAAATGACCGTCTTGGCCGAGCATTTAATGTTTACAAAATAGCACAAAGACATATTCATCACAACAGATTTTAACTGAAGGTAAAACAAAAAGACAATGCAGGAGATCGGTTAAAAAAATCACTTGAAAGGTTTTGTATTCTTTTAAATACGTTTTGCACGATAAATGTTCTGAAAATGGCATTTTATACTTTTTTATAGTGTTTGCTGTGATGTATCTGGTATGCAAGTACAGTATGTTCAGAAACATTTAATTCATTCATTTTAACATATACATATGGAAGAAAAGAATATATCGCAATATATATTGTTACCGCACATGCTTCAGATATTACCGCAATTTAGATTTGAGGTCATATTGCCCATCCCTAATTTCATTTAAATTAATTTAAAAAATGAAAAGAAAAAAAAAATCAGTGTGTTTCCATTGTAAGAGCAATGATCAATAATGCCACTTTACTATGTTCTTATAGGAATGTTCGGCCAGTTATGTTGTAAAATTAAAATCTGCCAAGAGTAATTTGTTTACGCCACCACGGCTCCCCAGACAGCCTGCCCCCACTGCAGAAAAAAATCCTCAAGGAAACACTGTAAATCTTAAAGTTCAGAGCTGCTGGTTTCCTAGCAATCTAGGGCCTTGGAGCTGACAGATTTTGATCGGACTTCACAAACTGTTTACATGTGAATTGCCTGCAGCTGTCAGAACTTTTATGCTCAATAGTCACATCTTATATTTAAAATTCATTTCGCCAAATGAATATCCAAATGAACCATTAATAAATAATCAATTACTTTTTTTGTTAAAATGTTGGCTCTTTCCATTTCGTCTACTGTCCATTTGACTTGTATAGAACTTTTACGTCATCTTGTTTGAGTAAAGATATACACTTTAAACCTCTTTTCACCTTTAGGCTGTCCTCAGGCAGTTTAGTCCTCTATTATGAATCAGATTCTGCTCAAGATTTTTTTCTAAGTAAGTTGATCTCTGCCATTGCTGATTTGGATTACTGTAAGATCAGGCTCTAAGATGTATAAAATTCAACAGCGATTGCTTTTTAAAAACAACTTTATTTCCCTCACCCCTTTTTATGGATTTTGCTTTTTATTATGAAAATTTTAGAATTTCTACGCAGCTTATATAGATAGTTGAATTATGTTAGGTAAGGACAGTTTATTACATTAGCATAGGGTGTGCAGTAGCCTACATGAAGTATAAACACATCTACAGTACCTCCTCTTTGGAACCCTGAGGAAAACTTCACAAAGTTGCCTCCCTTGATCATCCTTGTAGTCCCTGACAGCATTGAACAGCTCATGGCATACAGCAATCTGAAAAGAAATATTATCTTTTTATTTTTTTTTATTTAAATGAGACAAAACAACAACGTTTCTGTAGACACAGTGCGCGCAGATCGTTATCATACGTGAAAGCCTTGTTGTCTTAAGTTAGTTTCATTATTAAGAAGAAAGGTGCATTAACCGTATCTACAGGGGGAACGTTGGAGATTCTCCTTCTTTTTCTGCCACTTCCAGGAGTAGAGGAGGAGGCATCATCCAGGTCTCCCCCTCCGCTGACACTGCTGGAGGGAGAAGTGGCTCGTCTTCTCTTGGAGCTCGCTGACATCGCTGCCTGGTTAAACAACAAGCTAGCCCGCTCGCTAAAAATAAAAAACAAACAAAATAAATGTCAAACTTTCGTATTTATGATTAACTCGTTTTAAGATGGACGGTCGTCGTTTACGTCCTCATGTATAACAAGCCAAAACTACAAAACTACAAAAAAACACAATGATTCGCTCCGTTAGAATATATGAAACAAAGCAAAAAGGCAAGCGGCAGTTAGCATTTTCTCATAGCCAACTTCCCAATTCTCAAACATAGCAATTTAATAATTCGAAAGTTCCCAAAAACATAGAAAACAGAGGGACGTGGATACAAACATTAGCCTTATTAAATTAATCTTACCGATTCTCTGAAAAAATCGGTGTAATTCCCTGAGCAAATATGTGTAATAGCTAGCTGGCTAGCTAGTGTTTGAAAACTCCAGCCCGGAAGTTGAGGTTGTATTATGTTTGGGAGGTAGACAAAAAGTGGCAACGGTGAAAGTGCTGACCCCTGTAGTTTAGGAGTATTAATGCATCGAGTAGTAACCGAGATTCTCAACCGGGGGATCGGGACCCCTAGAGGGGATCACGTCGTATTGTTTAGGAATCTCTATATGGTTGTGATGGTTGTAGTTTAAAATGCTCATGTGAGTAACTATACATAGTTACTTTTCACAATCGTTGCAAACAGTGTCTTCAATTTTTGGCTCTGTGGCAGTGTTTCTCAACCCTTGATGAACCACGAGTAAACAGGTTATTATTCATGACCCCCCACCCCACTTCCCATTGGACACCACAGACTTTCATGGGTGTTTTGTTTTATTACCACAGCGCAATGCACTAACTTTTATTTCTTGCATTTAATCTTATTCTTTAGATTTTTCTCATTATTCAATTTGTTTTATAAAGTTTCTTTTTAATGTTTGATGTTTTTTCTGCACCCCAATGTTAAAAAAAAAAAAATTGATTGTCTTGCATGAAATGTGCTATGCAAATAAACTTCCCGTGCCTGGCCTTGCCTAAAATGATGGTGTTCAAGATAGGCTATCTGAACCCACATAGCAAAATATTCCCTTTGCATCAGTACTGGCCCACTTTTGGCTGGGACGTCAGCCCAAGAATGGCCCACTCACTTGATAATGACACAACAAGTTGGCTTCAGCCCAGGTCTGGCCCACACACTGTAAGATAACTGTCATTGTTTATATTGGCCCAATCCTGGCCCACACTCAGTGTACCAGTGCAGGTGAGTGTTGGCTGAGGGTTGGCTGGATCCCTGGTTCAATACTGGCCCATACCCTGTAAATTTGGTTTGGCTGAGCATACCCAGGCCAGCATTGGCCCATATACTATAAAACTGAGGCAATTAAGTGCAAATGTAATTTAAAAAAAATAAAACAATAAAAATTCTATGAATGGACTTGTCTTTATATTAATAAATGCAACACAAGCAAAGATATAATACATTAAATAAGTTGAACTGTACATATGAGAACATGAACAAAATGTAGCAGTAACAACACACTTCACATAAACATACACATAAAGAGAGTGAGTCTAAGAGGCATTTTCTTTTCCAAGAAGCCTTCTCTTTCTCCCTCCCTCACAATCTGCAATGAGCTGAAGCCACCGTTTCACTATTGCCTCCACCTCTGCTTCAGCAACCACACCGACAACTGGGTTTCTGCATACTGGACCTATGGATATGGAAAATGGATATGTAACTACATAAAACATTTATGTGCTATTTAACAGGATGTAATTATGTAACCTGGTGTAAAAAAACTATATGTGCCAATACTTACCAGATACCTACAACAGATTTTAAAAGAAAAACAAGTATCTATATTATTTTCACTTTGTCACATCCACTGTTAGTTTTATTGACTTTTCCACACATATTTTAAAGTTACTTGAGCTTTATAC
>JBBBVU010000003.1:22910189-22930622 GCA_037177055.1 Atherinosoma microstoma
CTATCTATCTATCTATCTATCTATCTATCTATCTATCTATCTATCTATCTATCTATCTATCTATCCATCTATCTATCATATAAAGCATTTTACTGATTTGTGCGTAAATGCAGTTTTGTTTGTGTGTACCAAGTGATTCCTGCACACGTATTTAACGATTTGTCTGCATATCAGCAGTTTTTTTCCACGCACAAAATGGTTTACACATACACAATGAGGAGTCAATTTTCTCATCACAGAATTGAGCACTTATTGGATTTGATGTTAGATACAAGAGAGAGGAAAAAAGAAAAAGAAAAAAGAAAATTTTGTATGTTTAAGTTACCTGTTCCAAATTCTAGATCAAATCCTAAAATGAAAGAGAGGAGACGGTGCAACTGAAATTACAAACATAAACATAGCCTAGAAATTAAGATCAGATGGGGGGAAATAAATCTTACCAAGAGAATTTTGTACTTTGACCCGTACATCATGTAAATTCATGAAGATTTGCCATGTGACTAGAAGGACAATTGCAGCTGTTAGGTAGAAAACAGCTGCCAACGAAAAGAAGAAAAATGGAGATTAGGAACCACACAACCAAACCTGCTCTGCAGTAAAGTTAAAATCTTACCTTGATATTTCATATCTGCAATAAACCCGACAGTGTTTTTCTGCCCAAAGAGGAGAAGTCCTTTCATGTACTTGATGTGCCCAATAAAATAATCCTACAGATATGACAGAGCTTTGGAGGCGTCTCATCTATGAACGTGCTCCCTCATAAGTCCTACAAGATTTTTGTAAAACAACTTTCTGATAAGCATCAAGAAAACTGTATCAGGTCTCCCAGTGCAACATAAAATCCAGGATGTGGCAGCCAACATGCTCACACCCATTGTGAACTTGATGATCAAGTTTCTCTTGTTTCCTACATCCACTAAAAGAAGGCGTCCATTGTTAACTGATACTAATAGTGCTAAATGATGAGGCAGATTGTGCGTAGCTGGTGTGTAAGGAAGCATCTGAAAGCTAGAAAGAGAAAAGGGAACAAAGAAGAGGGAGGAAGAGGCCAAATGCCTCATATTTCATATTGGATGAGTAAATGAAAAAAAAGAAAAAAAAGGTTTAAAGAATCATTGTAGCAGTTGTCAGAGTTTTCTATTTGTATGTAAATTTGAGTAAAACCCATATCTGCATAAAGCAACTCACACCCATACACACAGAACCACTAGGGACCACAGAAGGGAAAAAAAACCCCAACAAAAACAATCAAAGGATTAAAACCTCAACCATGAAAAACACATTTTCTGATAAGAAACTAAAAACAACATAGAATCAGATGTGAAATTAATTCACCAAACCCAGAAACGTGGCCAAGAGGGAGCACAAAAAATAGATTCATTGGAATGAAAAAAAAAACATAAATATGGTAATACATCATGGCAAGACATTGGTATTTAAGTCCATAGTTTTGATGGCAGACAACACTGTTTGCACAGGAACAAGCCATTAGTCACATTTTGATGGTAGAAAACATGATAATCCCTTAAAGCAGAGGCCAAGGCCTTGTGTCAGCAAAGAAACGCCCTGCTGATCCTCAAACTGTAGCTAATTCTCAGCTTTTATCTGACTGGAGATCTTTTTAAAAAGATTGAATGCATTTTTCTTTGACACATTCAACAAATAAACCACACAATTGAACTCTTTGTAAGGTATTTCATCACAGCAAACATGACTAGAGTAGCAGTAAGACAGTTTTAGGGTGGAAAAAGGCACAACAATAAAATCTGAAAAGAAGAAAGGAAAGCCTATCTACAGATGGCAGTGTGATAGAAAAACATGTCATGTACAGATGGCAGAGTAGAAGAAAAAACTTAAGTATGGAATTTAAAGTATGTACAGATGTGAAGTGCAATGTTTTCATAGATGCAGGCGACTGATGACGTTTCTTGTTGTTAACCACGAAGAGATGGAAAATGATTCCAATACAGATTCAAGACTGCTCATCACTACAGCATGCTCACACTTGCCAGCACCATCTTCTCTAAATTTACTTACAGTCTGTTGTGCTGCTTAACGAGATCAGCATGTTGCCAAATGAAATTTTGTGTATGCACTTCTGTTGTCGTGTTATTTGTTGAGGCAGCTATTAGATGTTCAATGTTAACTAGGGGTTGCAATTGTGTGTTTACCACTACGAGAGCTGGCTCGAAGAGACAAAAATTAAGTTCATAATAAAGTTGTGTTTTAGTGTCTCTTAGAAGGAGCTGCAAAACATAAAAAAAAAAACCCCAAAGAAATCACCCCAAAGAGTAATCTTTGAGAGAAAAATAACCACATAGCAGTGGACCCGACTCAAAGCCTGATGCAAAGTAAACATCAATGGTGAAATCATAAAGGCACACAAAACATGACACTCGTCACACTTGCATTGTGTCGGTAGTTTGAGACCATTTAGCAAGCCATGTGTGCACCTTTCTTGAAGAGATCTCATGTGGCAGTTTGATGATGGCAAAATATTCCAACAGCTGTTCATATGAATTGAGACCCAATGTGACAGCAAATATGTTGGTTTTGTCGCCCATTATTCTATCCACAGGAATTTGAATAAATGCTAAATTGAAGAATAGCTAATTCACGTTATGAGCACTGAAAAATGGCATCCTCTACAAAAGTGGTTCTCAAAAATGTTCAACACCGTAGAATAATGTTTCAGCAAAGCATCCCCTTAATTACATTTTAGTTCAGGGGACCACATTCAGCACAACTTGATTTCCACTGGGGCAGACCAGTAAAAGAATAGCATTATAAGCTATAAATAATGAAAACTCCACATTTATTGATTTGTTTTAGTATAAAGAAGCACATTATTTAGATGTTTACACTAAATGACTATCCTTTTTAAAAACATTATAAAAAATATGAAATTTCTGGAGAAATATAAGTGAAGATTCAGCAATAGTTTGCCTGATACATATTGACCTAATTTTATTGACAGAATTTATAGATTCTTTTATTTGACCCATCTTATTTGATATTTTAATATATATATATGAATATATAAAATGAATAATTGTATTAATTCTATTTACATATTTGGTTTATTTTACATATTTATATATCCACTCATTTACACATTCATTACAATTTAAAGATCACAATGGATCTACAAAATCATGATACATTAAATCACAGGTATCTGGAACTGAAAATGCATAAATTCACATTATGATCAGAGTAAAATTTTAAGAGCTAGAAGTTATTTTAGGTGTAGATACGTTTACATTTACATATTTGAGTAATAATCCTGAACTGACTCCCCTCATAATACAAACTGAAGTCAGATTTATTAAGTAAGAAAGATACAAGTTGTCCACTCTTTTCTTATTTTCTCACAAAACCCCCAGAATGTCTCCAAGTACCCCAAGGGTTACATGTACCCCATTTGAGAAACACTGCTCTACAAGATGGTGCCCCTGAGATTGTACCATTTTGTCTTAAAGGCTTTTTTTGTAATTAAAGTTACATGAATCTATGGAAATACCCTGAAATCCCTTCACAGTGAAACTTGAATTTAGTGGATGCTCTGAGGATAGAGATATAATTTATCTCTAAAGTTTAGTGTGATCTAATCATATCATATATTCCTGCCAGCAATGCTGAAAACTCCATAAAGATCTGCATTTTTCTGTGTTTAAAAATAACAAAATAGTCACCATTGAGGCAGCAACCCATTAAATTCCCAAATTTAAAGCACTGTGTAATACCAAAGACAGCCAGCAGAGGGTCTTTGTGTACTATTGTTATAGGTAAATGAAACAAAGCATTGAGAGTAAAAGACAAGACAACTAGGAACCAAGGATCCATGCTTGGTTGAGTGCATTTAAAGACAGCAGATGCACATCTCATTTAAGCAGGAGCAGTAATAATAATGTTGAAAATAAACATTTCCCCTCTAACAAAGCTGGGGTTCCTTTCAGATAAAGGGAATAAATCATCAAGGTCAGAACATGGACAAAACAAGGAGAATTCAAACACACTTAATCCAGGCTCAGGGATGAATATATTTAATGATAAATATACATATCTTTTTAAACATACAGCAATACGTATAAAGACACAGTGAGCGTCACTAATATCATTCACACCAACGTCAGTAACTGCGAAGCAACAGCCCTCATCACAGCAATACATCAAAACCTACAAAGAGGAGAAAAAAGACCTCTGTCTGGTTTTATTGCTTCATTTGTTGATCAAAGTGACAATACGTGAAGAAGAGAATGAGAGAGAACTCAGTGAAGTGACTTCTGATTAATCATTCATAATGAACTGCCACTGGCATCCTGTGACACTGGTGATCACCACATCATGGTGTTCGCTCACAACTCCCAAGCAGGTGCAGTTGTGTTTGTTAATTGTTCTTTTATTATTTCTTTTCCTTTCTTTCTGGTAAGCTGTCTAAAAACATCAAACAATATCACACAGCCCAAAGTCAGTGGACTCGATAGTAAATTGACCTTAAGTACATTAGAGTTAGCATGAAAGAGGAAATCATTTCAAAGGGAACTGGTTCACTGATAGATGGCTTGAGTCCCACTGTGACTATTTTTATCTGCAGATCAATTTGCTTGTTTTAAATATCTGAAATGAATGTGCCTTTATGTGATGCTCTGTGACAACTGCTTATTTCATTACTGCTGGTTGTTGGACTCTCATGCGGTCTGCGGCACACTTATTCAGATTAAGGCTAATACTGCATGAATCTAAAGGTGCACATTTATAAAGACCCACTTGCTAATTAACGACATCTATTACACTGCCATTGAAATAATGCTACCATAAAACACTCTGTTCTTGATTTATTCACTTGGGGAACGCTTAAGCGCGCTTAAGTAAGTTATTATCCTTTGACATTATTACCAGACAACTTTATCTTGCGTTTCCACATTTTGGTTCTAATTCTAGGTATTGAATTGCATCCAAATTAATATTTTTTTCCCCCAAAACTATCCATTTAAACATTATGTTTTTTTTAGAGACGGTATTATGACATGTGGGTGTATTTCCCACAGTAGATGGAGGATTTGAGAAACATGGAAGTGTAATTATAAAAGATATGCTAAGTGACAGTTTCACCAAATACTGTACTTCAGCCACCAAAATAAGGCCCACCTTTCTCCAATAAAGCAGCTAAAGCCGAGAGTCATCTATGCCCTCTTTAAAGCTCCCTGCTTCCTTTGACCAAAACAGTCATTTTAACCTGGCGATAGATACACAGAGATGGGCTCAGATGTGAAGACTGAAGCAGAAGTAGAGAAGCAACTCATGTGACCTGTTAGATAAAATCATCACTTTTCTAAAGGAGTCTGTTGGCCTTGAAGAGACCGGTACAAATGCTACATTCTCCAAGAAAAGTGCCTGACTGATATGAAGGTAAAACAGCAAGAAAACGAACAGGTTGTTTTCGTTAGTCCCACTCCTGCCCACTCCTGGAGGATTTATGACCATTATTACCAACTCTCAGACACTCTGACTATTCACATAGTAGTTCCAGAGATCTGATCACATTTACCATTATTTTATTAAAGGTGCAACATTTTATATGCTGCAACAGAGGAAATCGCCTCATGTTGGAAAAGCACAAAAAAGTCTTGTTTAATCGTCCTCTCAACTTCATTTACAACCTCCGTCACTGTAGTTAAAGCTAGCTAAGAAGCAAAGCCAGTGTCACACCAGGACCTGTATTTCATGTTCTGACTGCCCGTCCTTGCCCACGGCAAAGTTAAAACTGCCTCCTCCCACGAAATTTGCTTCCTTTCCCGTTAGGTTCCTGCGGGATTCCAATCCAAATGTAGTCCTCTATTAACGACACTTAAGACCACTTACAGTAGGCCTTTTTAAAAATGGTAAAAAATGTTTTGCGGCTGACCCCATTTACAGCAGAAAATTGCCTAGCTCCCATTCGGGTACTACACCCTGCTTCTCCCACAGACAGTACATATGTGAAAGAACAAACCCCTCCGTGAAGTCACCCAAAGGTTGGTGAACAGCCATTTTGAAGCCTTGACTTCACCAGAAGGCCAGCTCCGAGTTTGATTTTCTGGAGCCGGGAAGATGGAGCTCGGAATCTGATTGGACAAATATAGATATCCACAAGGTCTGACATCTATTTCTGTTCAGTCAGGTCACATGGCGACAGGTAAAATCCAAACTCAAGGCTTTAAAAATGACAGTTTGCAAACAAAATGGTATAGTCCACAGTTCGCCTGTAGAGAATACAGTACATAGACGGCATGGGTTTAAACTGGATAAATAGCTCATTTAACCCCAAACCCGATATATCTCAACCTTTTAACTGAGGAAACAAGTCATGTGACCAGTGAACATCTGAACAGTGATCAGCAGAATTAGACTCGTTTCCATATAACCACAGTAATAATAGTTTTAGAAAAATAAGTAACTTTACACAAACAACAAAAATTCACACCTAAAAAGGTATTTAGCTTGGCCAAATTATGGAATTTATCATAATCATATCTTCCCATTAACAATAATTTGGATTAAAGAGGTAGAATCACTGCATAAGTAGACAGACAAGACAGACAGATAGATATTTGTACATTATAAAAAAAATCTATTTAGCTTCTGATATTTTCTGAGTCTCATCTGCCGAATGTAATACTGAATACCCGATTGATGTTCTATTGTAGTCCATCATAAAAGATTGCTGACATTTAAAGGCTGAGATGACTTTTGAAGTTTTCTTCAGCCCTGAGCTGTGTCTGCAGGTACAACAGGAGCTAGAAGGTCCAGCCTGTATGTAACCTGAGAGGTGAAAACCAGGACTAAAGCTTTTCAGCAGCAGGACGACACTTCAAAATATCATCCTTGTGTTCTCTTTAACAAGTAAAACAAAAATTTACTCAAGTCATCCGAGTCAGCAATAAAATCAAAAATATAAAAAGGTAATAGACCATACTAAAAGATAAAAGTTTGACAAGAGTACCCAATTCATCCACAAACGTTACCCACAGTCAAGGTGCAAAGGAAAAAGTCTTCTGCAGATAAATATGAACCAAACTGTTGGTTGCAGCCTTATACCACACCGTCTATCGATAATAAACTCTTTCTCAGTCAGTCCAGCAGCATCCCAGTTGGAGATTTATTCCAATAGATCCTGTCACAAGAAAAAACGGAGTTGCATGTGATGAGGAAGGTTATGAATACGTTGACTTGTGCTGAGGGATTGAAAGAGACTGAAAGCTACAGTCAGAGAAGCCACAATACACTGACCTCATCTGACTCCTCTCCCACAGTGCTGGGCCCCATGTCGCCATCTTCCTCTGTCACCGCTGACTGCTGATCTTCCATTCGCCTCAGCAGTGAATATCTGTAGGTCGCCTCGCTGGAATAAAGTTACGTGACAGACCAGGCTGATGAGCTTTCCCAGCACTAATGGTTTAAAATAATCACGTTACGGCTCATTAATCAAGCTTGCTTACTTGACTGGGAAGCAGTACTTTCGGATGATCAATACAGCAGCAGCTACTGCCACCACGGAGACAAAGATCACCGATGCAATAATGCCGGGGTGAAGCCTTAACTCGGCCTAAAAAGACAAATGAATCCAATAAGATATAACAGTGGGGTGGTTAAAGAGCCCATAAACCTAACAGCTCAGTTCATGATGTGTGGCACAGATAAAAAGGAAATACACGCAGGAGATATGACAGCTGAACAGCGGTATGTTATAAATCATACTGGGGTGTAACCCAAAAGCTCAGCAGCCGGCCCGGGAATGTCTGAGTAAGCACAAAAAAAAAAAAACGACGATCACTGATTGCGCGCAGCAAATTTTCAACCATTAGACTATGGTATGTTTAAAATTACAGCTGTACATCAGATCATTTGTAATGTAGAGTGCGAGAGCATTAGTGTTTGCAGCAATAATGAGGGTGCACAGGGAGCGTGACCGGAAAGTAACAATCCCAACAGGAACAATATGTCACATCTGCAGTGGTGTCAGACATGAAAAACAGTCAAACAGAGAAGAGGTTCAATGACAGTGTCACACTTGTTCCGCATCAATTAAAAAAAATCTGTGGTATAAGGAATAAGTGCCAAGTTCGACTTAACTTTCTGTCTACAGTTTAATATCAACCAAACTTATTGTAAATGGAGAGACAGGAGAGGCGCACCATCTGCGATGTCCAATGCTTGTGATTTACTGATACTATCAACGTGCAATGCAATTATGTTTCTGGTCAAATAATACCAAAATGTCTTTTCATTTTAATAAAGGTATATACAATTTTGAGTCCTTATAGGTAAACAAATTAGGCTAGTGCTAGTTAAATTCTTGTTAACCATAACCTGGTGAGCATCTCCTAATCCATCTCTATTAGATAACTAATGACTAGTTAATAACAGGTACAAACAATCAGGAATGACTTGGTAAACTTGATGCTTCCCTCTTAATTCTTGTTGAAACTTTAAACTAACTAATAAACAGCACAAAACTAGTCATGTAGTCTTCTATGTTCACAATATGAAATGTTAAAAGTATTCTTTCTCTTCTATATTTTTGGTTTCACTTCATCTTGCAGTCATACAGTTGTGATGCATTTCAACCCAGGTCAAAGGGGAAACTGGAAAGGTGCACAAGATGGTAGGGAGACAAGCGATGTTAAATGGTTTGGTGACAGCGGCCTTGAGGAAAAGAGAGGAAGCAGAACAGGAGGCTGCAGATTAAAATATTAAGGTTTTCTTTGGGAGTGACAAGAATGGATAGAATCAGGAATGAGTAAATGGGAGGGACGTCACATGTTAGATGTTTTCGAGACAAAGTCAGAGGAGTCAGACTAGATGGTTTGGGCATGTACAGAGGAGGGATGGTGAATACATCAGTAGAAGAATGCTGAGGTTGGAACTACAGGGCAGGAAGCTGAGAAGATGTAGTGAAAGAGGACACAAAGTCAGTTGGTGTCAGCAAAGACAACAATTCACTTTGTCAAGCCCTGAAGGGAACAGCCGAAGAGGAAAATAAGAAGAAGACAGTAGTGATGCATCATAAAAAGTTACCTTCACTTCAGAATGATCTAATCATGGTGTGATGATGGATTAGTAGCTAAACTTTGTCGAGACTTAAGTTAACCAATCAATTTGGGTGACAACTAAGCAGCTGTTAGTCCGTAGTAATGATGCCCCACTAATCGTACTAAGAAAGTAATGATTCAGTTACCAGTGTGATGCACCTCTTCACTCAAGGGGAGAAGATAAGGGCCAGTAATAAAGGCCAGTAATGCCAGTAGTGATAAAGGACTACATGGTAACACTATCATGGAGTGCACAAAAACAGAAACTAATGTTTAAGTAATTGATAACAAAAGAGACAGTACTTGTTAAATGTTCACTGCAAGAGTTATGAAGAAGATGAAATTCAAGAAGTATCGTTACCTCATGGCTCTGAGACAGCATTCAGTTTTCTGGGAAATCACCAATATGTATACTTAACAAATATTGGGGACGTTTTTTGTTCCTTATTTTGTAAACTCATAGCTATGTAATAAAATATGTTTGAGGATTACGCATTAACAGTTATCAGGCAGTTTCTCATTCATTCTTATCTTTTACTTTAAAGCCTTTCACCCAAACTTAGCCATACTGGCTCTAACAGCATTTACTTGCAAGTTATTTTACTCTATTGTAGTTCTTAGCACAGCGGCCCTGGAAATGAATAGAATTTGGCAAAAAGAATGACTTCTAATCAGTCAAATAGAGAGCAGTGCGCGAGTAAAGGATGGTGTGGCTCAGTATCATCAAGCGTAGTCAGAGCACAAATGCTTGAACATTTCTCTCTCAGTGGTGCTATTCTTTCGCAAACACAAATCTTAGTCATTCTGCGTGATATCCGCCTGTGTTTTTTTACTCTTTTTCAGAGCCACTACGAGCTTCTTCTGCACGACAACCTCAGACACATTTAACCTCAGGATTCTTTCCCTGAACTTCTACACACATTGAGCTCGAAGTGAAGACCTCGAACACACGAACTATGTTTTACCTGTTGTGCTGACATCGCTGCCAACTTCAGAGTTTAGTCGAAACTTCGTACATGACAGCTTATTAAAAACAGGAGCAGCGGGGAGAGTTTAAAACCGAATTAAACAGTTTTCTGTCCGACTGTTGCGGCGCCATACTTGTTCACTTCCTAGTTTACTTCCTGGTGAACGTCTCACCTGTTTCCACGCCCCCTAATGACACGATCAAACCAGCTTTTCGAACTGAGAGGAAACTAAAGAAGCTCATTGCGCTGGATGATCCATTGACATATCCCAGTCAGTCATGCATTATGATATAAAACATTGAAATCATATTTCAAATGCATGACTGGTGGTTAATTCATGATAGCCCCTTATGTAACATTCAATGTCTTTTCAAGACTCACACTTGCAGCTCAGTTTCCAACCAGTTTTGTGAGGCATGAGAACATTAAAATTCTGAGCTGCTGATCCCTACGTCCAAGGTTTCTCATGGCGGGTTGTGACTGTTAATGGGAAACAATGCATTATGAATCCAACACTTTTACCTGGCTATTGTGTTGACTGCAGTAAAACAGCAAGTGTGCTAACAGTAAGTTATCCCTTTTTATGTTACTAAATGAGATATAGTATGATTTAAACTGATGGGAACATGTCAGAACTTGTTAAAAATATATATTTATTTACATTTTCTTTTCCCCCCCCTGTATCACACTATAAAAAGGGGGAGAATCAATATCTCATTGAAGCAGGTGTGTGAGTAATGTGGCAAGCCTGGTGAAGAGACCTGCCAGCCTCATCACCAGCCCACCTGCTGTTACTCCTGCTTACAGTTACACACCATGAGAAAGCCTGGAATATTTCAAATGCATCAGATTAATTACAATCAATCATCTTTTATGCTTGTTGCTTGGACAGCTCTGTTCAATTTAAAATGAGCATGAAGACAAGAAACTGGGGCCACTGACATTTCTCATATCAAATTTAATTCGAATAACAAACACACATCAGCACATTCTTATGGCTTTTTTTTTTATTACACAAATTATAATTAAAAATAAAATATCACATAAAACTAATCCATCTGAAACTGAAATGTCAGAAATCTGCTTATTAAGAAGAAAGCGGTGTTCTTTCAGATGGCTTTCATATCAGTTTCCAAGCCAAGAATCCTTTTTATCATCAGATGTGCAAGTGAATAATAAAGAACTTGAAAAAAGCATGAATTTGATTTACAGAGTCCCAATCCCCCCTACACACTGTGACTGAACACGGTGACACAAAGCTGCCATTAGTTTCCAGGAACAAAAGCACTAACAAAAGAGGGTTTTGGTGAATGGGGAATTTGCTTCCGATCAATAAGCTCGGCCTCAAAAAAAAAAATCCTGAAGCAATTCATTTGCAGTTAATGTGATCTATCAGTTTTGATTCTAATGGGCTTTGAATTAAGCTAGTTCATAGTACTTCCCTGTTTTTGGATCAAAATAGCAGTTCAGGCAAGGATCGTAGAGCAGATTCAAATACTCGTCTTCATTGTCCTCTTCTTTCAACCACCCATCTTCTCCTGTTTAAAGCCAAAAAAAAAAAAATCATTGAAACTTTTATGTTCAAGTTTGAACATGTTTGCACAGATATATTTATGCAAGATTTTACTCTTTTAAAAAATATGTATAAATATACATATGTACTTGCATAACCATGTCAGATATGAATAAGGGCCTACTCTGTCAGCTGCTAATAGAATACAATGAGAAGCTTAGATGGTGAAGTGACCTTCAGATCAGGTGGATTTAAAAGTTTTCTGCCGCTGCCATTTTTTTCCTCATCAATCAAGACCTAAGACACCCAGACCCAGTACCACATTATGAAGCTGTAAAGAGATTCCCCGTAATCCCTGCTACTTTAAAGCACAGGAATTTAGCTGTTAAACTGACAGGCAGTTAAAAGCTAAAAAGGTTAAGGAATGCAGCGGGATGGACATTTTTATCTTATCCGAACTTGCGCAACAATAATGAAAACTAATTATATGACACATTGTGTAAGAGGTTTAAAGATGATGTAGTAAACTGGAAAGGTTTCATCAATTAACCTTGTCGATGTGTCTGGGGGGTACAAACCTGTAATGAGGCTGTCTCTTCTGACCTATGGCGTTATGTAGAGGACAGAGAGCTCCACTCTCATGGGTTTTTTCCCTTAATTAGATACACTTACACTCACTGTCCCACCATGCTGTGCGCAGTCTTTGGTCAAAATGTAGCATCTCTGTAAGCTCTGACACCAATGACTGTTTCCATTAGTTGCATGCTTTTCAGTAATTAGTATTAAAGCAATGGATTGTTTGCTGTTCTCCTGACTCCCAAGGATGTAAAAGGCAGTCTGGGGGCAAAAAGGACTAAAATGAAGGTTACTGTACCTCTGCCTAGACTTTCCAGATTGTTCTGTGTGTTGCCTGACCTTCTCTGCTGGCTGGGAGGCATAATAGGAGGGCTGAGCACGTCCATCCACTCTCTAGGGAAAAGACCATAAAGCCAGACAGTCATGACAACACATACCATTACACTCACCATCCTACCCTATGACATTTTAACAATGAAGTCCCATCATCATGCACTCTCAGAAGCCCATCTAAGATTCCATTGTCCTTGAGCCACTTCTCCTGCAGCCTCACAGTTTTACCTGAAGGATCACTTATTAAATTCTGACTCCAGCTGTGACTTCCAAGTATCCACATTCTGGCAGAAAGTAGGGGTCTTAACCTTGCCTGTTTCTGTTAGAGCTTGACTCCATTTTTCTCTAAATGAGTGGATCTTCTCCACCTGTGATGTATGCTGAGTACCTCTATACATCCGTCACTTTCCAGTAAATGAAAGCACTGTTCTTTTAGCATGATGAAAATTATTAGAGAAAATATCACTAGATGAATTATTGCTTGGAAGCAATGCAAGATTCATTCGCTAAACAGCATTCATAATCATTTTTGGCTATATATCAGTAGTGCAATCATCCATTAACATCTTTTGCCTTTGGATAAGAGCAAACCAGAGCATATTTAATGAGGAATTACAGTATAATCTTCCATACAATATTCAGCTGACAGCAGGAGATTCAAATGTTTGCCTCCGGTTGGTCTCTCTCACCATCTAGAAGTGTAATGGTTGCTAATGTCATAGTTTCTGAAAACAGAACAATCACCAAGCAAACAACCAGTTTGTGGTTTGTGTACTGCTTTTCTTTACAGCACCCTGGAAGCAGCTTGGTATGCTCAACACGACCGACAAGTTTGAAATATGTTCTCACTCACATCAAAAAGAGACTTTCCAGTCGGATCCACAGCATTTTAATTATGTATCATGATTCCAACATATTCACTGATTAATAGTACACGATGATGTTAGTTTGAACAGGATACCACTACACAGAAACATCAAAACCCAGTAAAAATACACAGTCCAGTAGAAAAAAAAAATACTTTTCAATTTTTTGATTTAAAAGCTTTTATGTATATGAGATATTTTAAAAAAATCTTTTGGATTTTACTAGGTCTTGAATTAGGCAAATGTAACTCCAGATGAACAACCCATGATATTTTATACTGAGCTCATTATTTATTGAACAAAAATGAAGACAAAACACAGAAGCAGAGTACGAGAAACAAAGTAGGTTTAAAGAAGTCCATGGTGGCCTGTGGCTGCAAAGCAAGCCCAAATTATCACCCCTCCACCACCGTGCTTAACAGTTATTATGGGGTGTTTGTGCCGACAGTTTTCTGTGTTTAGTTTTAAACAAAACAGTGCGGCGCATTATGGGCAAACATGTCCTTATTGGACATGTTCAGACTTTGTTCCAGAAGCCTTGAGGATTTGTTCAGATGACACTTTGCAAACATAAACTCTGTTGCCATGTTTCCCTTTTTTTCCCTTTCTGATTGTACTATTGTGACATTTAATAATCAAGATGCTAACCAGGGGCCTGTAGGGTCTGAGACGTAGCTGTTGGATTTTTTTGTCATTTCTCTAAGGATTGCATGATCTGACCTTGGAGTGAACCTGCTAGGACCTCCACTCCTGTGAAGGCTGGCAACTGTCTTTAAAGGTGTTTATGCTTCCTGATGATCTGTTAATCAAGTGCATGTCACCACCCTACAGATCAGAAAGGGTGTATTTAGGTTTTCACACACTGCTTCTGCATTCTGGCTTAGATTTGATCAAATAAATAATGATGACTGTTTCCTGTTTTACTCACATCATTGTTTGTGCACAGTCTTCTGGTATTAACTGATAACAACAAATTCAAGATCGTGCAACACTGTTTCAGAAATTTTGTTAGGACTAATTTTCAGACCAGCTGTGGTCAATTGTCAGGGAAAAGACACCAAAACCAAAGGAGTGCATGAACAAGCGCCATTATTACATTACAATTAAAAGTAAGATGATTCATTTTTTTTTTATTTGTTCTTACCATGCTTTTATAGATGAAATCACTTCCCTCATTTCTGGTCTTATTCCTTTTCAGTGATATAACACATTTTCACAACCAAGGCTTTGATTTTCCTTTCAAACTGAAGCATTTACCTCACTCTAACACCTCTCTGACTGTTTGATAGACAGGAACATTGTACAGAAGTTAATGAATGCTGTTTTCAAGGACAAGGGCCCCTGCTACTGAGGTATAAATTGGACCTGAAAATGTTAAGTGAGACTTGGCAAGAGTGATTAAATTCTTATATTTCTAAGTTGTCATAATCCAAATACAGACCTCTGATAAAAGGGAATAATTCAACTTTTGTATTCAGTTTGAAGAAATATCCTGTCTTTACACAGAAATTCAGTTTATTGAAAAAGGAAAAAAAGAAACATTCCAAATATCTTCTTCAGAAAAAGTATGAACTTTCTTTCACTTATTCCTTGGCAACTCTACTAAAGTTCAACACAAGTATTTCTTGTAAAACAACTGTAATTCCACTGTAGAGATAGTCTCTCTGACAACCTTATTTGCAGTTTCACATTTGTTATTCCAGTCAAAGTCAGACACAATTACCCCACACGTGTCAAAAAGCTAGATTTTGAAATAAGCTATGAAAGAAAGTGCATCACACGTTAAAATGCTTGCCATGTCATGGCAACGTTAAGCTCAGCTGAAGTTGTCAAGGAAGCTGCATCTCTCGACAGCAAGAAAAGCCTTGCAGTGGTGCCAGGATGCTTAAAATACACCAAGATAGAATTCACTGTAAGGGTGTCTAAGGATGCAACGCCTGGAAGAAAACAAAGAAAACAATGACAAATCCTGTGCAGCTGCTATTCAATATGTAAATCAAGGCTTGCCTCTAAGTCTAATTTCAGTAGTACAGCTGTGAATGCTGTAGAGCTATGTGTTTGAGGTGGTAGCCAATAGTAACATTAATTTCAATGGACATTGAATCAAACATCACTTGACTGGCATTCATATTTAATTACAAAACAGAAAACATCTGTACTGCTTATCCCTACTGTTGATCAGAATTTTACTTTATTTTTTTGTATCAGATTCAAACAATGACACGAACACTATTTAAACACGTGGGAGTCAACACATGTTCTCACCAGGGTACCTTGCTTTTCATCAATAAATCACAAGTGCTAGAGATGAGGAGGCTGCATAATGTGAGTAGCGGAACTGTGATGCAATCCCTTTGTCTTCCTTTGTAACACACCACATGGTTGTGTACACCCACAAAGATATGGACAAGTGCAGAGACATGGCTGTGCATTAGCAGGCTGTGGTGCGATATGATGTCTCCAGAACCCTCCAAGGACAACTGGATCCATTCATACACTGCCACAGCAGGGCATTGAGATGGAAAAACACTATGAAACAGTGCGGCTCACACAGAGGTTGGGATTCAGTCAGTATGATTGCACTCTATACTAAGACATGCATGTATTGTTAATGTTTTAGATTGCTATTATTATCATTCAATGTTATTATTTCTATTCAGAGTAGTGATGAGGATATCTGAGTCATTTTAGAGCCTGTTTTCTCTGAGCCAACCTTTCTCTAAAGACCACAGCCCAAAACAGATTTGACTTACATGAGGGTTATACAACATATTATTTGATTTCATCTTTCCCTGAATGCTGCAAATCTCATTGAACTTATCAAAGTAAACAAAAAATCTAGCTATTCTCTCTTTTCATAGTAACAGTCTTATATTTTTTATGTTCCCAGTTTCTCTTTTTATCAACCTCTACTTCACTTGGTTGGTTTCTGGGCTCCATGAAGCATATTCTGCATAACTTAGTACTTGCCTAAAGTAAATATTGGTCCTAACTATTGAAATGATTCTCTCTCTCACAGCAGTAGAAGCCCATTCAACAGCATGCTTTCTTTTTGAGGTTAGAAGTTAATTTTGTTTTAACCTGCAGGTAAGCAAAACAAGATGGAACATGTCTTATGGCTGTTTTTCCATTTCACTACTGCAACTCCTGCTGTGTACAAAGTCAAACAGTCTACTTTTAAATTTAGAAGAAAACCAAAGTCTGGTTTCTCCCATCAATGTTCTGCTGAATAAAAAGTGCTATCAAATTTTTCCAAAGATGACTCTGACAAGCAATAATTACCAGCGAAAAAGAAATGCCATTGTGAAAATGACAACAGCAGTTCAGGGAGAGAAAAAGTATAGCACCTGGCATGTTCTCAGTTTATTTGTACTCATATGAGAGCACGATAAGCTCCAGTCTACATCTATCTGACAGTTGACATTTAGCCTAAAATTGTAGACACTGATAACCATCTGATAATGAATTTATGGGTATTTTTCCCTTTTTTGTTAACTTGAAGGTTAATTAAAAAAAAAAAGAAAACCTTCAAAGCCCTTTTTTCTAGTTACAAGATATACATTATTAAGGTTTGGAATTTTCAGCACTATTACCTTTTCATGCCAATGCGATTAAAAATTAAGTCTTAAAAAAAAATCAAAGCACATCATGTCTTTTTAAAAGAAATGCTGTCTTTACAGCCTGATTTCCAGCTACAATACAAAAGATTGCTCAAGAGGCAAACTGTAAAAAACATCTAGCCTTCACTCCCAGACTATACACCGCTAATCATTTAATACATTTATTCTGAATATAAATAGTCTGTAACATATCTCTATGTTGTGATTCATTTTACCTTGGGTTTGAATGCAGCAGCGGGTTCATTTCCTTCTGATAGTGATGCCCCTGATTCACTGGCTGCATGAAAGAAGTTAGAAATTGTGTTAAAATGTCACCTTTACTCAAGGTTAACACAATTCCAGAAATTTTCATTATTATTATTTATTTAATGTCATTGATTTAAAAAGTACAAATGAAAAATATGTCCACTTACTGCATGTCAAGACTGAAAATATTTCTTATGCTCCGAATGACTAATGAAGGTTATTGTGTTTACCATCAGCAGACTATTTAAGCTCAATTGCTTGTCAAATGATGATGCTTTAAAAAGAAATCACGCGATTCTTTTGACAGAATATTGTCACAGGGCATTTTGCTTCTCAAGTACACAGGGATATTATTGTATTGTAAAATCAAAAGTAACCCATTTTGTGAAGTCAAAGGCAGCTGAAAGTCATCGAGACCAAGGTGATGTGTGTGGATTTAAAAGCACTGTGACCATAATTCATAGGGGACATGTGGAGGTTGTACACCAGTACAAATACTAAGATGATCAAAAGGGGGAAAAAAGAAAGCATTTCGAAGTAGAAAATACACTGTAGTAAGCAGAAAATCCTTCATGGAGATAAGAACATTCTCATTCATCTGCTGACTTACATTTATTTGGACCCGAGCCCGATTGTTGTTGTTTCAACTGTTTACCAAAACATGTTGACGTTAAAGTTACATAATGAATATGGGCTTAAAGAGCATACTCTTAACTTCAAAACCAAATTTACAGAGGGGTTTAGGAATATGACCTCTTTAATCTGAAGATCTCTCTTTTTCAGGAGCTCAAATGTAAATAGGGACATTAACATATATATATATATATAAAATGTTACATCTTAATACGTTAAGGATCTTTTTCTGGCAACAGCTGCCTGACATCTGGGACCCATGAACATGAGGAAAGAATGAGATTGTGACATATGACACCAGGACTTTGTAGCAGCTCACCTCAGGTAGTTTATTTTTGAGTCTTTTCTGAGATTTTTTTTTCAGTTCACTTATTAAGTTACTTCCTGGAAAAAGCGAACATTGAGAGAATGTTCAGCATTTTAATAAAAAAAAAGAATTTAAAACATGTTACGTTGCACTTACAATCAGCATAATTTTCCCTGAAAAAAAAATTTGGTTACTGGAAAATCTCAGTGGCCGTTAAATAGAAATCTACTAGCCACATTGGCTGGTGACCAAAAAAGTTCATTTCGAGCCCTGGTTCTAACTGTATACTGTTAAAACCAGTTTACAACAGATGCCATCTAAGAAAGAAAGCAAATACATTCAAACAATATCCAATTACACACAGTCTAATAATAACTAAATCAGTCCGATTCATTATGATTTCAACTGTGTAAAGCTTATCTGTAAAAATTTGCCAAAAAAAAAAAAAGTTAAAAAAAATTGATGGATGACACTGAGTCTTCAGTTTGATTCAATCCCCCCATGCACATGGAGGTGGTAGTTTTGTATTCAGCAAGTGAAACAGGACTTGATTTGTTTGGAATATTCCTTTTTTTTTTTTTTACCATCAAGAACTCCTGGATTGTTTCTGCAACATGTTTTTATTGTCATTGTCAATCTGTTCTGCAAAGCTCTGCTATTCATTTTCCAGCATTTTTCCAAATGGTACATCTCTACACTCTTCATAATTCATCCAGCTGCTTCTGTCCTCCGTTACATCATCAATAAACACTTGTCACCGAGAGCCAATGGAAGGTATGTCCATGCCATCACACTGCTTTCACATGCTTTACTGATGATGAATGTTTCAGGTCAAGAGCTACTCCAAGTGTTGTCCACACATTTCCCTCTTGTTCAGGCTGATCTTAGTTTCATCTGTTTAAAGAATGTTGTTCCAGAAATGCTTTGGCTTTTCACAATTTTTGACTGAGTCTAATCCTTGCTGCTCATGTAGCTTATGACTGATCTCCACCTCATGGTGAATCTTCTGTATTTGCTCTAATGAAGTTTTGCTGGATAACATATAAGGATATGTCAGCCTTCTCTAGGGTGTTCTACACTTGGCTGGATGTTGTGAAGGGGTTTGTCTTAGCACCTGATTGAATTCTGCATTAATCCACCACTGCTGTCTTCCGTTGATGCCCAGACCTTTTCATGTTGCTGAGCTCAACACTGCATGATTTTTTTCTTCTTCCCCGGAATGTACCAAATTGTTTCGGGCCACTCCCTGTGTTCCTCTTATCTTGTTGATGGATTTGTTTTGTTTCTGCAGCCAAAGGATGGCCTGTTTCACTTGCACTCCTTTTACTGAATGGTGTGGGTTCACAGCAACAGTTTCCAAGCAGAAATGCCACAACTGGAATGAATTACCTCCCTAAGAAATGAATAAATAACAAAGGAATAAATTGTCCAAGAAGATGGTTCTCCTCATTAAGTAGCTGTAATTCACATTTCTTTACAATTAAACCAATCTTTTCCTTAAATCCTCCTCAAATCAATTATGTCAATATAATTTGCTAAATGCTTTAAATCACAAATGTTGTGTCAGTGTTGAAAAATTACCAAACCATTCTGTAATGCTTTCAGAGTGAAAAACAAGAAAGTCATTCAAAACACAGCGAACACTTGCCAAAAATCATAAGCCAGCCCCTCTGGTCCTTGACCTCTCTGTATGATCAGCAAACACCCTCGAAAGCCCACTTCATCTGACAGGATCCCTCCCGTGTCATACAAAGGGTCCTCAAAAGGCTGCCCTCTGGCAGGCGTCTGTACTGCTCTGCAGTGAGACAAACCAGGGGAAGGCAACCTTGTACCTTGTATTCTCAAAATTTCACTGCTCTTGCAATAGAGGTTGCACACTTAGGAGTCAAATGAAGGGCCATATGGTCTGAATTTCTTTTTATTTTTTTATTTTTGTGGAGATCTGTGACCAAATTCACTGCACTCTTGCCTGACAAGTAAACCATGCCATCACTTCAGTGATTATCAAAAATGCAATTTCAGCCTTTCTGGAAGACGTCCCTTTATACAATAAATAGCACGCAATGTTAATTATTCATATCCTTGTGTTACCTGGTCAGGTCAGGGCAGAACATCTTTAATCTGGCAAACAAAAGATTTGACCACAACATAAAAAACACAAATACAAACAAGATAGGGAAGGTGGACGAAGATCAGTTGTATCAATATCTGCTTTGAAGAAGATGCTACTAGATAGATAGATAGATAGATAGATAGATAGATAGATAGATAGATAAATAGATAGATAGATAGATAGA
>JBBBVU010000003.1:22930722-22964737 GCA_037177055.1 Atherinosoma microstoma
TAGATAGATAGATAGATAGATAGATAGATAGATAGATAGATAGATAGATAGATAGATAGATAGACAGACAGACAGACGGGTATGCAATCCTCTTCATCACGTCAAAACTAATGACCATATTTTGGCCTCAGGAGTCTGTTGCTGAGCCTAGTGCTTGTTAAAGGCTATTTATTAGATGACTTTGACAAAGAAGCAGACATGCTGAAGCTGTAGTCCTTGCATTGCTTGATTTGATTTGGACTATCTAGGTGCGGTCCACAGCTTTCTTTATGTAATTCTGCAGACAGAACCTAAATTTGTGCCCTGTGGAATTCTGCAGGTAATGTAGACTGATGAAGAACAGCTACCAGCAAGGTGAAAAAAAACAAAAAAAGAAACTTTAGGGATTGGAAACAATTTCTGTATTCCTCCGTAGAGTAAAACCCAGTACCGCACATGGCCATTTAAACTATCAAAAATTTCATCTGCTACATATGCTGCTAAAGAAGTACAGGATTTATATTGAACTAACATCACATCTTAAAGCTGGGGACACACTACACAACTTTCACAGTCTTTGGCGATTTTATAAAAGACTAGGAACACGCACAAACAGACTGGCCCCAGAAGATTTTTATTTCTTTATGACAGCTAAAGACTGGGTATCACACATTTAACGACTTGGCCAGATCAGGGATCACAGACTAAACGACCAACTGAGGCCAACTGACCGCATCAAACTCACGCAAAAATCTCATGCGAACTCTCACGGGACTCACAGTGTAAACAAACAACCCCCCCCCGGTTTGTTCGCCTCACACATTTGCCAATCTGAGTCCGAACCCCTCACACACACACAGATTTTTGCGTCAACTTGTCGTGCCAAGAGCCCGCAACTAGTGCACAGTATGCGCATCTGGAAATCGAGGGGAAAACCTGCAAAAAGTTGTGTAGTTTGTCCCCAGTGTACCTGACAGCAAAATGTAATTTTGAAGTTCAGTACAAGAACTTTGGCTGCCTGCTGGTTGGCAGACAATGCTGACTTTAATCAACAATGTCTCAAACTCTGTCATTTGTGTTCCTCTAACTAGCAGTTAGGAAAATTTACGCTGTAAAATTGGACAAAAAAAAAAACCCTAATCAAACTCAATCATTTCACACCTGAAAACATCTTGTTCAGACTTACAAGAAAAAATGAAAATGGACTGGTTTATGTGAAAAATAGCTGCTACACTGTTTTTTTTCCTTAATTATTTCTGTTGAACATTGGCTATGTTTCTTGAACTGCACATACTAATGGGAACACGAGCCCTATAGGCACTCACATCAGTGCAACTGGATTACAGCAATTATTAATACGGCTAAAATTTCTGAGAAAATAAATCTCTGTTCGTTTTATATGAAGATATAGAACGCTAAAGCTGAACATTGCCCACTATCAATTTCAAGATATAATTGCAGATGATCTTATTTAAATGAGAAAAACCATTAAAAGATTTACTTAAGTCCTATGGGCAGCTGGAGATGGAGTGGTTAGTAATGTTTCCTCACAGCAAAGAAGATGGGGATCTGAACTTGCTGGTCAGTTAAAGCTTGTCTATCTTTTCTCCCACTATATACATGGGATTTTGTCCAGGGGCTAAACAAGTGATCAAAATCTAAAAGATAAGCATGTAAGGTAAATACTAATTCTGAATTGGCTTGAAGCATGAATGGTTGTCTTTGTATTTGGTGTGTTGGCCCTATGATGGACTGGCAGCATGCCCATGGTGTATCCCACCTCTCTGCCACTGGAAGCAAGTACAGGCTTCAGCAAGTTGGAACACCCTGTATGTATAGCTGATGGATAAACACAGATGTTGAGATAGATGTCACCATTGATAAAAAATGAAATGATTGCTGTTTTTATAAACCTTTTATCCCACCATGAGTTAAATTTGGGGGTTTATCTTAATATCAAAAACCCATCATAAATGTTAAACTGTGTGAACATTAAAGTATTAGGCAGTTAAAAGGGTTACCTATTAACCATTATGCTAAAGACTTATGTCCACATAAGGTTACTTTCTGAGTGTCAGCATCTTTTATAAATTGTTCCTCTTGATAACTGAATGTAAGCGCCTGCATGCAACAGCCTGAGGAAACGGTTTAACAGCCGGCATCCCTTTTTAGAACGTTTCACATATTTTGTCTGACCATCACAAGTGCTTTACGCTAAAAATCTCTGAGGGTTTTAGAAAGGCACTGGTGTCATCACTATCAGTTCCTTTTGGCGACCTATCATTTGGGAAGAAATTTCCACCCTGGTAACCAAAAAAAACAAAAAACAAAGAAGAAGCAGGTCTGGTTATGTATGTCTATCCTGAATTGTGGTATGATTTGTCCTTCAGAAACTATAGCAACAAACACAGAAAAGCTCATTTGTAAGAACGGATCGCCCGGACACAGAATGCCGGGGATGAGTATTGTGCTTTCATTGTCATTCAAGTTTCAAGCTTATTGTGAGCTGTTTAGTCAACACTGATGGGAGTGGGAGCACGCTTTTGATCAGGCGCAGAGATAGAGCGTCCTGCCACTGCTTTTCTTCCTAAAAGAAAAAAAAAGCATTATATGGAAGTACACTCCAGCCATTCAAAACCCTTTATGCCAGCACATTGTTACTGTCACAAATTCAGCTGACAAAAGTGTTTGTGTCACAGAAAAAAAAGAATACATTTCTGGACAACAGTGGGTTTTTACTAATTGTGTTTTCTTTCTTATTCTCTGTGTGACTCAGTCTTGTATCTGTAACTGTGATTGTCATGGTTTAGAAAATGTTGAATTCTGACATGACAGCTCTTTCTTTAGTCATGTACCCACAGAGAGAATACCTATCAAATCTGAGACCACATGCAAACATGTAGGAAATCCAATTTCACACAACTACTCAATGTACAAGTTGACTCTTCTGCATTCAGTCAAGTAATGCAAGCACAGCACACAATCGCCAAGGGGTGAAGTTCTGTCTGGGCTGTTAAAGTGGCTTCTGAAGCAGGGAAAATAGCAACAATAGCATGAATGACAGCAGCGGGAACCATTTGGATCACAGCATCCAGGGACAAGAATTGGCTTGTCATTTCCAATGAGTCGCAGCCCAAGACAGTGAGTCCTCTTTATTTAGGTCTTACAACTATCTCTTGTTTCTGCACTTGAAAGAAATGTATTACATCATATTTGCTTTCTTTGTTACAATGTTTCAAAATATATATCTGTTCCTAGAAAAAATGTATATAATGTGTCTATATTTGCTTTCTTTTCTCTTGACTGGAAAGCATTTTCATTATATACTGTTGGTGGTGCTGTTGCCATACAGTGTATACTTAGAATATTAAACACTGCAGCTCACTTGAAATCACTTTTGTAAAGCTCATCCTGTCCTTGTTGAAAACTATGCCTACTGTGGGATTTGTGTTTTCACAAGTAACCCCATCACTGTGTTCTTAAAAGGAACCAAAAGATGACAATCTCAGTAAAAATACCATTGTGCATGAATCTCAGGACATTAATGAATGCCTGCATGCATTGGAACGGTAACATCCCTATAACATCAGCATTTCTAATTATTGTATTCGTTGGGGATCCAACGAATACAAGTTTTTTTTTTCTGTAAGTGCATCTTGCATATGCTAATGGGCCATGGTATAATGACCTTCAACAGCCCACAGCAAACTGCACCATCTTTAAATTCTATCAAGACTTCTGGGGATCATTTCAAATGACCTAAATAATTTTCAGTCACTGGGGGGTGGGGGGGCTGGGGATGTTATGCCAGTGTACTTTTTAAAAGCTGAAAAGGGCCAATAAATGTGTTTCTATCTTCACCATCTTTTGTAAAGCGGAAAATGGGCTAGAGAAAGAGGTGCATTAGCACTTCATGGTGGTGTTACTTGGGCCTTGAAATGGAAATTAGCAAGAGTGAGGGTCAGCCAGGGTCAAAATAAATATTCCAGAGAGAAGACAGAGAGAGGGACAACCTACTAATGACTGTGAGAGACTACCGTAAGAGCTGCACATCTGCTGCTTGTTAGGGAAGAGTTAACGTTAAATGATGCAGAGTATCAGAGGATGATAGTACACACCATGGAGATGTGGGTCCAGGTCAAGGTGTTGTCACTGCTCATGCTGATGCTGACATCACACTGATGGATCTGAGATGCACTGAGGGCCAGAGCTCTGCATTCATCTTCTTCCTGCTGTCTTTTCAGGCTTGCCAGCATTTGGAGCTCCTCATCATCATCTTCATGCATCCGTATATTTCCATGCAGTTGTAAGACATTATGACTGGAATCATCAGTCTTAAGTGTCTCATCTTCTCCCTTCAAATTTATTACCCATAAAACAGAGGTCACTCTTATTTGGAAGCAATCCGAAATACAGTATTTCACACATTGCACACCAAATTCTCAAAGCTCATAAATACCTTGCAGCCAACAAAATAAAGGGAATCTTAGTAACAGGCTACAATGACAGATGGACCTTAAAGAAGCGCTGGACACGCGCCACTATTTTGGCCCTCTGAGGAACTGTCTTTAAACAGTAGATCTATTGATTTAGGAGACTCCTATGGTAACTTGATTTGTCTGACAAAGTGTAAGGAAGCCTGGTGCTGCCCTGGTGGTGAATCAATGGAAGTCAATACACCTGAGCTGCAGGAGGGGAAGCAAACTCCTTGTCATATTTCTCTGACAACCTTTCACTCAAAGCCGTCACTGCATGCTGCCTGCTGGAGTTGGCACAAATCAGCAGTCAGGAACTGCACTGATGAAGGATGCTGCGATATCACTCAGCAGTGAGTTGTGCAAATGCAGAGAGCAACGGCTATGTGACAGAACTCGCTTCAGGCCTTGTGATCGCTTCAGTTGACTATGTTCTGATCCTGGATCTCTTCGACAGAGGCATGGGACTACCTCAATTTACAACAGACCATAGTCTGATCCTAAAAGCATTTCCACAACTCCTTTTCAGCTGTCCAAACCAGAAGTGATTTCTGGATTTCTGACATATCGCTATAGGGAAAGTAGAGAAATCATGGCATAACACACTATATAGTATCTCAAAAAGCTGCATATTTACTACAACGCCTCCAAACCACTCTGTACTGCAAGTTCCAGCTCAAAAGGAAGACATTTTCTGACAGCAAATTATAAGAATTGAGTGAAATCTACTTCCAAAAGGTCATTGATTGTGAAAAAAAAACAACCTTAAATAAAACGGAACTAATATTCATTGGCTGCATTAATTACTTTTGAAGGGAGAATGACTCACAAACAACTACTGTTTTCTTTACTCTCCCGTAGTCTCCAGCAGCTTCTGACAAACATCTGGATCTTTGATTGAGCCGGTTGGGTGTTCAACTTTTTTCTTGTCTTCTTTGTGTCTCTGATGTTTGATGCTGGACAAACAGTGCGGTGGATTTATCAAAGGTTCTTTTTTCCTTTTTCTTTTCTGAGGGATCTATTGCCCGCAGGGACTGTTGAGAGTGGCTCAGTCAGGCTGTGATTTTAGAATAAATTTAAAGGGCATGAAACCTAAACAATATCCTTAAAGAAGGTTAAAAACTCTGTGGAGCTGCAGAGGTAATTCTCCTCCAATTTAGGCCAATGACCATCCCCTTTGATCTCAGTCAATCATTGATTAGAAAGTTAACATTTAATGGTGATTTGAAATCTTGAAAGAATTAAAGGGAAAACGGATATGTTTTGCTTTTGATTACAGTTATAGAGGATATCTCTTGGGCGGTCAACCTTTTTTCGTTGGTATGTACAGCATCTTAATGAGGATGTGTGCTTTGTTATTGTTGACACAAACAGATCTAAAAAAGCACTGTCTTTTGGAGCTATATAGTGTGGCATCAAACACAAGCATGTCACAGAGGAGGTAATTAGCCGTGGTGGCCAATTTACAGCTATTCAGTTAATTACAAGGAGGAACTGGAAAATAATAGTTATTTACATGCTTGTCTCTATGCAACAAAAGCCCTTTTAGAGAGCTACTCTGTAAGAGGGCTGCTGTTTGTTAAAATTGTGGACCCTACCTTGTGCATTTTGGAGTCCCTCAATCTGACTTCTTGCAGGTATTTACGACAAAGTGAAATGCTGCTGTTTCCATCCAGAACCCAATTCACTTTCTTTGACTCGTGGTTCTGTCTGGTAGGTGAGAGGCAGCGTGTGGGGACCATCCCAGTTGGTTCAGCTTTCCCACTGGATGGATATTGCATGGAGGCATCGGATAGACTATGCTGTCTTGGTGATGTTTGGTTCATGTTAGGAAAATCAGGCTGATCCTCAAATTGTACATGCCAGTCTGCATCAGCTTTTCTCGGATGAGCAGGACAGGACACGCTAGATTTTTGGTGCTGGAACACAGTGTAGCTCTTATCCTGAAGAAATAAAGAGAAATACAGAGAACAAAATTTAGCAAAGAAAACAGTTTTTGGGCTGATTACTTGTGTATGGTAGACTATTTCTAATTCTTTAAGTATTATTGCAGTGTTCTTTCCTTTGGATTGATGTGTGCATTACAGTACATGACAATGAATAGGCAAACAGGCACAGAAACTGACAAGGTGTTGATTGCTTAGCTTTACAACTAACCTCACGATTAAAAAGGCTAATGATGTTCATTTTAAGTCTGCTAATCTGTTCCACCTTCGAAATCAGAGATGGCTCTCAGTACTGTAGTTTCCCATTTCTGCCTACCAATGAAGTTATATAACACTGCATACATAAGAGCAATGCACAGTTCCCTCTCAAAACTGAAGGAAGTCTCCGGTGAAACCACAATTCTGAATGCCAAAAGTTATCTCAGCAAGCTTGAAAGATACACGACTGTGAAAAGTTTGTGACTTGCTCCTTTACTGAAAATTGGCAGCTGAATTCACAACACTGAATTCAAACTGTGACCCAGTTTCACTGTGGTAGAAAAAAAAGAGTATTACTCCAGTATAAGGTTTTCACTAACCTGACCACCTAAAAACCTTACAACAAGGTAAACACGTGTAGTCAGTGTAGATTTAAATAGCTGCCTGGTCAAGCAAGACACCAGCACTGTTGTTCACCCAGGTGGAAATATCATGCATAAAGTATGTGTGGATAGAGCACAAGTGATTATGCTGAAGAAGCTGTGGAAAGTCTCTTTGCATGTATTGACGCTTTTTCTCTCATATATACAACTGGGTCGCAGTAAAATCCATCGCAGCTGTTGTGAAACAAAGCTGACAACAGCTTCCGTCGTCCACGAAGGAGCAAGCTACACACTTCAGAGCTACTGTTCAAGCATACACTGCGTGAATGTTTCATATTGAAAACATGGATTTTCTATGGAGCAATGCTTTAAAAAATGTTTTTCTATACTGTTGGCTACAAACTGAAATTGATTGATTATACTTACTTGATGAATAAATGTACAAATAACAAATGTTATTTGTACATCAATAAAGTCTATTCTCTGTTAAACAGAAAAATCCCAATCTAAAACCCAAGGTTCTGTAAAAATGCATCCTGCCTTTTACAATATGCATGTAGAACAGATTGCCTACACACACATTTATCAAGCTTCTAATATGGACATTAATTCTCAATAATTAAGTTCTCCTAAGAACCTCAATACTAAATCTCCTTCTTCCGCTGTCCTTTATCTATGAGATTTGTTTTGTTTTTTGGGTGAAAGGTTATCATAAGTCCCTGCAGGGTTTTAGCTCACCGGCTCCATATCTTATTTGTTCTTTTCCTCCCTTTCTTTGCTTTATCATTTTCATAAGTTCAGGTGAATAACAAATGAATTACATGTATTATTGAAAGACTGGATATGGGTGTGACTGTGAGTATGAATGCGTCGGACTGAGCTGCTGCAAAGTCAATTATTTTGAGTTATCTTTGCATCTGAATAACTGCCTCCCCATGAAAATATAACTAACTTTACCTTGGACCATTGTTTCTGATACATTTCAAAGTATTTCTCACACTGAAAGTTCATTGCTTTCTTCTACTTTTAATATTTCTCTCTGTTTAAGAGCCCACGCCTGCTCAAGAGAATTGCATGAACCTGATGCAACCCTTTGAAAGATAATAATGCTTCAAGTTCAGAAAAGAGCAACCTGACATAAATGAATCAATATAACAATCACACTGACCTGTGTTGGATGATAGACCACAGTTTATAACTACTCACAGTATGGCAGAACACAGTAGCTTAGTATGCTAGAGCTTATAGTACTGTAGGGTACAGTGCAATAGATGGCGAATCTCTCAGTTACTAGTCTTGTTATGGACTGTAAACACAGTTACTGTGGTTAGCTCACAATGTAAGGACAAGCATGGCTAGCTTGTCTTTTGGACTCTTAGGCTTCCAATGCAGTTACAAAGCAATTTTGTCAGCTACAAGCATGTATGGGACATACATAAGCATAAGGTATTTCATAAAAAAACGGGAAACTTGACTAATTATATTACACATAGAGCTGTAGTACTTCACCTTTTATCAGTTTTGGATCGTGAAACAGTTGTAACTGCCTCAAACCTTCTGTGGTGTATTTCCTGTTAGGAAACTAATTAGATAAACATGCTCCACACCCATTTCATTAAAATATGCAACATCCCTGCTGTGAATTGCAACATGAAAAAGCATTTTCTTGTGTAAATTTTGGTAACATTAAATTCAAATTGGAAATGCCACCACAGAGTTTAAAAGTCTACAGCCTGGAAGTTAACGCAGCCAAAGAGCTTAAGCTATTATTCCCTTACACAGTATTTTTGTTTGTTTGTTTGTTCGTTCTTCCTTTATTCACTGGAACAGTACTTTGCACACACTCAATTCCTGTGTTTTTTACCCTAAATTTAATAAGAAATAAAATAAGGGGTAAAAAAAGAATGCTTGCACATGAACGGTGGGAGTTTTTACAGCATGACACATTACATGCTCTTACTAACTAGCATGAAAAATAATGAATTAATTACTTTAACAAAACAATCCCATTCAGGATAAGTCAATACCCATTCGTGTGAGTGCATCTGGTCAATGCTAACATGGTGCCAAAAAATCTAAAAGGGGGTAAGTCCACCTGTAAAACAAACACAACTTCCATTATAAGAAACACTGACTTTTCCACAAAGGTGCTAGAAAACATAACCAGAAGCAAAAAGACCACCTACTGTATGCTGCAGAGCTTATTGTAAAGCAGAAGAAATGTCACAAAAATAACAGACAAAGAGAAAAAACACACACAAAAAAACCCTAAAAATAACAGACACTCATCCTCCTAGTTTGTAAAAGAAAAGCAGAAGTACTGCTAACTTCAAACTTCACAAATGCAAATTGTCAAAATTGCTTTCATCTGACCATATCTGTAAAAGAAGATTCAACAACATGCCAGATGACTTCAGAACACACTAAATACATGTCTCCACTGGTGTCTCCTGTGTCAAGGGTAACCAATTCAGACATCAAAACAACGGACTGAGGGCTATTTTTCATGAGTGGTTGACATTTAGTCGGACTTTAGAACAAATTAATCGGGAATAATCAACAGTAATGCACGGACTGCAGGTACCCAACCATCTCATATCAGGCTGTTGGGAAAGTGCTTCTTAAGGTGCTTTCTATTTGAACATGGAAGTTGGAATTTACAAACTCCCAGAAGGAAAACTCTAACTTGGACTCTTCATGAAGTTGGATTTTCAATTCAGAAAGTCAGAAAAACTTCACCATTCCCTCTTCAAAATCCAGCATGGCTGTTTCATGCATTAAAGGTGGTGAGAGTTGCAGTAAGAAAATGCTATCAGCTCTTGTGTCAATCTGTATCTCATCAAATCAACTGCAAACATAATGTTGTCTAACCTCTATTGTAAACATACCGCCACAGTGTATATATGCACATAATATGGCATTTGTTAGAAGCTTATACTGCGATTTCTGGTTAGTAAGCATAACAATGAGCAAATCCAACTGGTTTTCTGACTTTTAACTCAGTATAATGAGCTTGTAACTTCTGAGGCTAATGGACCCTGAAGTGTCCCTTCATTCAGGACAACCAAAGAATAAGGCACAGTCACATGTGTCTTATTAGCTTAAAAATTGGCAAAAGAAAAAAACAATAACATGAAACTGAGCTTACAGGTTTGTTGAGCCATAATTTATACGTTTACAGAGTAATGAAAGTGATACGTCATGATATAAGAGATTTCTTGCACTGATTGGAAAATTGATGCACCATGAGATTTAGGTGCCCTGATCACAAAAGGTTCGAACAAACTGAATTAGCTCATGTTCTATAAAGGAAGATTTTCTGAAAGGATAATTGGAAAACTCAATAACTCCAAGTATCCCTCACACTAAGTTGAACCGTATTCATGGTAATATGCAGTGCATAGTTTTTTTTTTTTTTACAGCAACCTGTGGCCTTGCTGCATTGACCATTATAAAAATGTATCACAACAGAAAAATACATCATACAGTTTGACATTCTTGCCATCTGTATGGTCTTAGCAAATATGACTTACTTGGGAGAAGGACCATTCTGTCTTTTAAAAAATTGTGTTTTTTACTGAGATATAAACAAACTGTGGTTGTCTCATTTTACAAAAGAAAATAAGTGGAATACTTGTAGGTGTGATTTAGAGAATGTTTTTCTTCTTTCTGATCTTAGCTTTAAAATATGATGAATTTATTGGTGTCAACTGGCTACTTTGCTTCCAAAAAAATTTAATTAAAATTTAATCACACACTTCTGAGTTAATCATCTAGCTCTGGTTAGTTAATTTGAAGATTTGTTCCCCTGAACATTGCCTTTGTTTATGTAATTTCATTGGGAAATGCTGGAATCTTTTTTTTTCTTTGTAGATTAATTTACTCTCATCGGCTGTTTAATACAATTGTCATCATTTCATTTTCCATCACCCGAATGGACAGTTCCCACCAAAGCACAATGGTGTTTAAACTGTAAGGCGCAAAAAGGAAGAATGTATCATTCATATAATGATTGGCAAAAACAGTAGTGACTTTTTCAATCATCGTTCAGGTTTTGGACATATTGCTTTGGTTTAATGAGATGGGAATGGTAAGTCCTCTTAGAGAGCAAATAAATAAAGTAGACCAGTCATAGACAAAAAAGGGGAAAAAAGAAAATACATCCACCCCATGATATTGTACTTTTAAAAGCTCAGGTCAAACACTCGTAGTGTGGAGTTTGTTTCTTTTGAAGTGCTCTGTTTCTTTTGAAGTGTTCTGCTGAATTCAACAAAGAGGTTGTATGATCATTTGATTGCATAGAGAGAAAGATGCTTGCCTCTAATAACCTGTGTGCATGTGGGTGTTTAAGTGTGTTTGTAAGAGGGTGCGTGGGTGTGTAGAGTAAGTGTGCGCATGAGTGTGCAGTGTGATTTCTCCCCACTTAAAATACATACACTTGTACTGGCCTGTTTTTTTTTTTTTTGTTTGTTTGGTTATGTTTTTAAAGTTGTGCCAGGGAGGATCTCTCTCTTAAAAAAATTATCAAAACTAAAAGGATAATAGATCATTTAGCAAAAAATGATAAAATGGCAGCCCAAGACAATAAAAAGGACGGTGTACTTTTATCAGCTAGTGAATATAAACATCAACTCATTCTGAAATCCAAAATGCAATTTTATAGAAAATGTCGTCTCTGGACAGAGCTTTATGGGAAGAAAAATGTTATACCTGCAGTTTACAAAGGTCACTGAAAAAGTCTAATTTCTTTAGAAATAAATCTATTTTGATTGTTTAAATTTTTTGGGTTATTGAGTTCCAAACATTTTCACATACACACAATGTAAAAAAATAACAAAAAAACAAAACAAAAAACTGAGTTTTAAGGGAAGCCCTGAGTTACTCATACCAACCTCTGAAATTTACTTCTAATGTTTAAGAAAAGATTTTGAGTTCCTGTGGGTTTTTGTTTTTTAATGTGTGCGTTTTGATGGATTTTTCCATTAGTACAGTTGATACTACAAAGCACTTAAATGCAAAAACAATTAATAAAGACAAACTAATCACCTGCATTATAAAATGAGGTTTTTAAACTGTGAATGATCAGACTTAATCTAAAGTTTGGAAGAAGTAAAAGCAATTAGCATTTCTTTGATGATAGCTCTTTACAACTACCGTTGAGTTTAATTTCCCTGCTCAGCATAAAAGAAAACTACTCTTTTTTCATTACACATTTCAGAACCATTAATAAATCATCTAAAGATGAATAACCCAATGACCTTTGAATTGAACCGCACCGTATGGAACAATGTACTCTATATTAGAAAAAAAACAACATACAGAGCATTCTGGCACTAACACTGTCAAATTAAAGTCTAAATCAAAAATGTATTCAGCTTATACTGAATCAACTGTGTGCATATTGCAAGTTTTTATGATGACAGAATAATTTACTAACGCATTACACTAACATAAAAATGCTGCACTCCACAAACTGACAACACTTTTTTTTTTTTTTAAGCACTGGATATAACTGTGATATAACAGAGGTTTTACTCTTATCGAAAGCAGAAGGCAATTAGTGTCCTAGCAACAAGAGATGCACTTCAAATGTGCATGTAGCCAAAGTACAATGTGCTTGTGTGTCTCACCGACAGAAAAATATACCTCATCGCTTTCACTACCAATAAAGTCGTCTTCAGGCTGGGCATGATATCGTCTCCCACTTCTGATCTGAACCGGATCATCTCCCATCTCCGTTTTCCTCTGGTCACCCTGGCCTTGCCCGCGTTTGGGTGAGTGAGGATGGGATGAGAAAGTGAACACCTCCTCTTGCAGAGTGAGCTGAGGCTCAGAGCCCTCATTACTCTCCCAGCTGTTCCAGACCTGCGGGTCAGAAGACAAACTTGGTCGGATCGAGCAGAGGGGTGACTCAGCCGGTGTGGAGGCGATTCTTGAGCCTTGCTTTGCAGGACTGCAGCTAGTTTCATCTGAAACAGAAATATGTATCTTTACCTTAAACAGACACAGCAGCACATACAGCAAATGTGATATTTTCAATTATTGACTCCACACGTTCCAAAAACAGATCAGCGTACAATATCCATAGAACATATTTTTAAACATAATTCTTCTAATTAATAAATCCCCTTTCATCCTGAAGGTGATATCATCCTGCAGTGAGTTAATTTGATCGTATGCACATAAAAATCTTTATAACAATGCATGGTTGTGATTAATTTCACTGCTTGCCCAAATTAAACAATTTCTCTTGCACTGACATGTTTGTAGGTGTTGTTAATAGCTCTGTTATGCAAATATCTTAATGAGAATCTAACAATACAAAGATCAACATAATCAGCAGTTAGGTCAGGAGTTCACTGCTCAGTCGTCACTCATGTAATGACAACCTTTCCAAAGTGCCCTGAAAAATAACTGAGACACTTAGCGTACGAGCAAATCTTGCTAACAGCTTTCATTTTGTGGTTTTACAATCTTTTTAGAAGGAGAAAAATATGCTGTTTCTCTATATATAGTAAGGTGGGTAAAAGGTTTTCTAGCCTTAAACGACAGTTGCACCCAGGCAAGAAATAATGAATCTTTATCCTCCAAGATAAACCTTAGATCAAAGAGAGGGGCACCTAAATCTGAATGAGTGGGCACATTTGAACCTCTCGACAGTATAATCACTTCCTCTAATTGCCCACTGTGTGGCAAACCCTGGGCCCAGGAGATGTCCCTCTGACTTTTATTTAATGTGCCATATTACCATTAATGAACTAACTACTTTCCATCTGTGGGCAGGGCTGCACCAAAGGAGCTTACTGCTTGTAGAGAAACCCCCATAAATGAGCTCTCAGAACACATGCACTCATTTTGCAAGGACAATGTGAGTGAGTGTGGGTATGTGGGGGTTAGTGGAGGGGGGAGTCAGTTCGCAGGTCAGACCATGGAGGGTCCTGCAAGTGGCCCAGATGTGGGTTATGTAAAATTTAAAAGGGGGGAACAAAAGCATATCCGCAGCGCAGACTGGGCCTCATTAAAATTCATTTAATATTTTAAAGAGATCTAATTTATGAATTATATAAATTGCAGGAATAAGTATTTTTCTCAAGATTAAAGGAGCTGCTTATTAAAATCAGCAGCATGCAAAATAGATATCAGAATGACCCAACCTGCATATTAATTTCTTCTGTCTCATGTTCTCATCCCTCGCTGTCCTATTATATTTTTTCCAAATATCGTTCAGTCTAAAACAGTACACATATGTTCCAGTCGCCTCACCTCCTGGGAGGTGCTCTGACTTTAGGGTCAAAGGCGGTTCCCTGTCCTCTATCTGACTGGATGGGGGAGCAATCTTCTCCCTGCTTTTGTTCATCTTTCTCTGGCCAGCAGACTCAGCACCTGGAGAAGCTCAACCAAAAATTATGCATCTTGGCATATTAAAAAAACAATGTTTTAAACACCCCACAACCCAACACAGAGATAAATAGATCTGATTATTCAGATCAGACAGATTACCTGATGATGCTAGCCTTTCTCTTCCAGGACTAAGGACCTGTAGCTTCTTAAATCCCTGCTTGTCAAATGATCTTTCTTTGGGCGGGTGGGGCTGTAATTTACAAGATGCTCCTATATATAATAATTTCAACATCAGAAAAGCTTCACAACATAAAACATTCAAACAACAATGTTATTAAAGCTTGCCAGAAGCATATCTGTGAACTGATTATGCACCGTGAAAATCCCTAATAATGAAGGCATTTCAGTAACTGATCTTACATTCATTCGCTGCAGAAAGAGTATATCCAGCAACATTATGTTCAGCTGAATTAAGAAAATTTTAATCATCCAAATTTTGCATTCAGTCATGCTGAAAGGATGGTGTATTACCAATCATAAAAACAGTTATTGGGTGCTTTAGAGAACATGGAGACAGAAGCTCCTTTTTTATTGGTTTATTACTTCATATGTAATGCTTTTACAAATGAACAATATTGGAAGAATAAAACAGATTATTTAATGTAAAGATTCTCATTTATAGGATATTGCAGGTGTTGAGCCGAATACAACTAGCCTCACTGGCAATGCAAAGATGAAGTCAATGATACTGATTTTCTTTTTTTTTTCTTTAAAAATTAGTGATTTTGGAAGGGTAGAGTGAAACACATAAAATTTTTCCATAGTACCATTAAAGCTTAGTTGATAAAATTCCTCATGTGTTATTAGGATTTTCTGTTCAACTATACACTGAGCCAGGCCCTTTCACTTTTTTGTCACAGTTGAGAAGGGACTTAAAAATAATACCCCTTAGGCTTAGTTGTAGCTGGGAAAATCATGATCACACTTTACTTAAAGGATAAGGACAAAACAGATACATGCATAGAGTTTTAACGATTAAGAAAACAAAACAGGATGACGACTAAATGTAATGATGCAGAAAAATTTTCAAACTTTATATAAATCACAGTAAACTGAACAGTATGTACTTGAACTTACCATTATGAAAAATATGTAAGTGCTGCCTATGTGATAACTCCTCACCTTGCGCATTCATTTCCTTACTCTCTGTAGCAATCTTTTGTTTCATTGTACTTGAGGCACAACCCTGTGGGATAAAGTCAAAAGACAATTTACTAGCTCACAGACAACAGATTCTGTTTTGTTCTCAACACAAAGGTATGAATAATTCACAGTGTTATACCCCAATCAGCCACAACATTAAAAACATTAACAGGTGTACTGAATATCATTAGTTTTGTTTCAATGGCACCTGTCAAGAAATGAGCCAAAAAGTAAATAATAAACTCTTCAAGTTGACATGTTGGATTAGAAAAAAAACCAAACAGATTAGCATAAAATATCTGGCCAAATAAAACAATCATCATAATATCACTACAAGATAGATGGGTCAGATTAGAGCATCTGTGAACCGGCAGTACCCCCAAAAACTTGTCCAAAGAAGAACAAAGCATGAACATTGAACTCAAGGTTCAATGACATGCTTGGTAACTGAAGCATAGCTGGTGTCTTCTGAGCCAAAAGAAAAGCTTCAATCATGGAAGCTGCTGAAAACTTTAACGCTGGCTATAAAATGTCCAAACAGTCAGTGTATCTCAGCCTTTTGTTACAAGACTGAGTAGCCACAGAACAGTCCGAATGTTTTAGTCGAGCTCTGTCCAGCACCTACACAGCCTGCAATGGGCCCTGAAGCAATGGAACAAGGTGGTTTCATGAAACACATTTTACAATTGCAAGTGTGAGGTGCGTCAATACCTTGGTTAGACAAGTCAACTCGATGCCCAATGTGAGGCAGACGAGTCAGCAAATATAGTCAACTCTGGGCAATGTTTTACTTAGAAACCTAAGATCCTACTATTCATGTCAATGGGTCACAGTTACAACAATGTTGCTAACCACTTCCCATGACAACTAATGATAGCACTTTCAGGAGTATAATGGCCCTGCTAGATAGCAAAATCATTCAGGAAATGTGCATGTTAAGCATTCAAAGTGTTAACTTGGCCTCCAAATTGACCAGTTTTAACCCCTTAATTCTGTTTGTTTGCATTTTGTTAAAGGGTCAAATAAAGACTTTAGATTAAAAAAAAAAAAAAAAGATTTCCCCCCATTTTTTCTTGCGTCAGGCTTTCAAGGGTTAAGTAGATTTGCACATCTTTGGGATGCGGTGGAAAAACAAGTCTGGCCCATGGAGGCCCCATCCCACAAGTTACAGTACAGAAATAAAAAAATAAAAAAATACGCCTCTTGGTTCCAAAACACCTTCAGAAAACTTGTGGAATCAGTGCCTCTATCTTCCAGTGCTGTTTTGGGAGCATAAGAGGGACTTTCACAATAGGCAGCAGGTATGTTTAATGTTGTGACTGACCAGTGTATGTTCCACTGGGATTCATTAGATTACAGTATTTTGACTGAAACATACACTTCTCTCCCTTCTGTCTGAGGTTGTGCTGCTTTTTCTTCCAGTTTGGGGAGATAGTCCTGTAGCTCTGGAGCCTGAGGCTGTGTGTAACACACCCTGAGGCCTGGTTCTCCGATAACTGGTTGATCTGGCAGTGGAAGACTGATCAGACACTGCAAAAAATATATATATATTTTTATTTTTTCTTGGTGCACAGACTGTCATTTTTAAGGTCAGTGAGAGGCAACATTCTGTCTAGCCACAGAGCCCTTTTAAGGTTTTTTTTCCCTCTGTAAATAGAAAAACTTACCAAACGTTCCCCTTTTTTTTGGTAGTTATGTACTGAGGGTTTTCATTTGAGATGTGATACAGGTCATTATTTAAGCTTCAGCAAACAGCAATGTTTTGCATGAGAATCTAATGTTCACAACATTCATTTTACAAAGAGAATTAATAATTGGATCTAAATTAGACTCTGATAGGGATAATGTTTTTCGTTAATCTAGCAATCTGCCCCATTTCATCATGAGAAAATAATGGGCTGGAGTGGGAGTTGCGATATGGCAACGACCTGACCTTGCTGTATCTGTGCCAGGGCTAATCAGGACCACCTCTGCTGAAGCTAACAGCAAAATACACGTTCTGTCTGATCCTCATCAAAGCAGAGAGCAAACACTTCCTCTCTGCAAGACAAACATGATCGACAAGATGATACAGAGAGAGCTTAGTTGGATGTTCTGAGAGGGAAAGGGGAAATCACACTTCTGCGATATAGCAGATGGAACACACTGAGATATACTCCTGGAGTGAATAAATTTCAACGTGCTTTAAATCTGAAAAAGCCCATAAAGGAGGGGGATAACAATAAGGATTACAATGAGATATACGAATGATAGCTGGTTCACTGGAGGCATTTTCAGCAGTGATTTGGATCTGTGGAAATTAATTGACCTTGTAAGCAATAGAGTGTCTTTGGTGTAAGACTGAGATAATCGGGGCTTGTTTGTTGCTGCATGAAAAAAAAAAAAATATCTGCGGCTTACTTTTAACTGTTTCTGACACATCGGGTACTGGAGCAACAACATCCACCAACCAACTTCGTCACAGCTAAATTAGATGCCTACATTAATAGCAATCGCTTTAATTATGATTAGGAATGTTGTGCTAATAATGCAGATGCTAATTATGAAAAGATATCTCTCGTGTGTGGTTACTGCTCTCTTCTAAGGGCATTGCTGTTTGATTTAACATGACTTGGACAGCTGTCAGAATAAATAAATACGTGTTGATAAAAAAGGCCACAAAGGCTGCAGAAGTAGATTACTGGTGCGTGTCTTTTTCTATGAGGAGATAATTGCAGCTCCTTGAGTACAGGTGAGTCTCAAATGAACACAAAGATTAAGACCACAGGAATTTCCCGTAAGGAAAACAAAGTGATTACAATCACAGTGTCCTTACTGAAAACGGTTTCTCTACATGAAGTTAATTCTGCATCACTTTCTGTCATTGTGTGTTAGCGAGTTGTTTTTGTTCTGTAAATATTAGATTACTTTATGAATGTTGCATGTCACCATGGTTATCTTGCTAATATAACAACTCCTTCTCTAGCAGGAGGACTTTCCTGGCAGCAGGGGATCGTCCACTAGAGAATTGTGTGTGTGTGTGGGGGTGGGGGTGGGGTCAGGCATCGCCACTGAAGATAAGGCCAGTTTTTCACTCAACATGCCAGTTCATCTCATAAGTGTTCAAAAGAATTTAAGAATGTTTTTCCAGAAAAATTTAACTCTACATCATCAACCCCCCAAAAACAAAAAAACAAACCACTGAGTGTGAAAGCAATAAGGATGGGTAACTTGAAATAAACTGCACTTTTTAAGCAGTTTTTCACATATCTATTAGGTCCTCATTCAAGGTTTCTCTTTTCTTACCACAGTCAGAGCTAAAAAAGCCCGTTTTCATCTCTGGATTTCGCAAATTCTCGATGTTAAACACCTGAGTGACTTGGTTCACGTCAGATGGGTAGTGGAGACTGCGAGGGATTGTGTCCATGAGACCGGCCCCACTAAGAAACACATCTATATTAAGCACAAAATAAATAAATAAACATTCAAGAAGGTTTCTCACAACAGAATTAACCAAAAAACATCACAATACTAAAGTGACAAATGAATTAGGTGGAGTAGGCGTGCCATGGGCACCCTCTACTATGCAGCTGTTGTTATTGTGCAGTTTAACAAAATCAACAAATAAGTTCTCAGCCAAACATAACAAAAAACAGACAATTATTTATCAGGTTACTCCCACATATCTACACCATTTCACAAAAACTCACAAGAAAAAAAAAATCAGCTTAAAGCTAAGACTGCTAAATAGATTTAGTGGAGAGCAGTAAGTCATTTGTGCCTCTTAGATAACCATATACATAGAACTTGTTAAGATAAGCTTATACAATTTCATAATTTGCTAAAAATAACCAAATACATTACCATCTTCTGACATTGCTGCAGGCTCTGTTTTCATAGTGAAGATCCTCCGGACTTTACAGGTAGCAAACAATGTGATACCATCCAGGGTCAAAAATCCTTTGAACGGTTCACCAATCAATGACACAAGGTCGATGCATAAAGTAGACCACTGAGCAAACAAATACAACATGATTTTTGAGTTAAACATGAATAGAAAGATTAAAAAAAAAGAACTTGGCTGAAGGCGCATTTAAAACTACCAAAAAATTGATAAAGGATGAATACTTACAGTATTACGCTTCAGTCCTGTGTAAGGTATCTTTGCATGCAAAAGTGTGCTGGAGAACTCTTTATGTACTGTTGATAAATGAAGTCTTCTTTTTAGATGTTCTGAGTCGGTTACCCTTTAAATAACAGGTAGCACAATAGCACATTAATTATCACCAGCATGAATAGTGTCAGTAAGAAGTCAAACACTAGCTTTATTGTTCTCCAATGTGAGTTCTTAAAGGTGTTTTTACTTTAATTCCACACTGTAGAATCAGCTGTCTTCACACTGAGAACTATATATGGCAGCAACAATAGTTTCAAGATAATTTTCAAAGTAATTCAATGAGTGTTAATAGGTGAATAAATCAACTCAAAGTAAAAAGTTATTTAAACTTCACCAATACATCTTAATTTTTTTCATTTGTTTCCATGTCTTTACCACAATTAGGTGTCAACTTTTGATTAAGTTACATCCACCACAGAGTTGCTGCATATAGATTGGAAAAAAAAAACTAACAAACTGTGTTTTATGGATAATAAAGCCTAAATGCATAAGTTTTAAAATACACAAACTTAACTCCAATGTATTACCAAAGCCACAACCTCTACAATGTGTGAGAGAACAATCACAACTGCTGACAATTAGATGTTGTTATACATTTTTAATAACTTGGCTTCTAAGCCTCCTTATAAATGAACAATGTTGTCATAACAATGATTATTTCATCTGTCAGACAACAATAATTACTGTTAAAAGAATATGGCTAAAAGGATTCTCTTGATGCAAACAAACTCTTGTACTAAATTCCACTGGAATTATTTGATTATTTAGCTTGCTGTCATCCATAAAGCTGATAGCAAATGTTCCCACAGAATCTTGTTCTTGGTGAGCAAACATTTCCATAGTATTTAAACATATAAGCACATCTTGACTGCTGGACTCACACAAGCTCTGTGGAAAAATCATGGTGCCCAGGAACATTGACTTGAAGGACTAAAAACCTTTGTATTAGCCCAACTGCAACAAAAAGAAGGAGTAAATTACAACTGATGTGGAAATAAACCATGCAAAATAAAAGCTATCCATGGATGTTTGAAAGTATGGTAGTGACTTACGAGACATTTTCCCATTCTCTGGCATTTGCATCTTGACTGTCTGGCTGCTTCCCTCCAGACAGTAAACAAATCCTTTAACTTCTTTATTATACTCCTAAGAGAGAGCATAATTCAGAAGAGGCCTTGCTAAGTCTGAGTCCTTGCAGGGTATGACTGGTATACATGCTGTGTAAATGCCCCCAGGGATGACAAATGGTTTTTATGGGAGCATATATATGAGGTTTGAGCTATAAAGTCCATGTGTCAAGATCAACTCAAGCTGTAAAAAGTGTTTAGCTGGCAGTATTGCCTGGCATCTACAGTAATGAAGGTAAGATTATTTGTCAGCTCTGTCTGATAAAAGGGACTGGCATCAAAAAAAGTGGGTTGCAAATCAGGAAGACAGTGTCATATTGATCTTATCTATCAGGGTGACACCATATGGCACTTATACAGTAGGCTACACATTGTTTTACTGGGCTATAGTTCTTTTGGTTTTTTTTTCATGAATTACATGCATTTTTGTGCATCTCTGCAGATGCTAGTTTGACCAGTTGGACACACAAGTTCATGTATTTTGACTGTAAATAATTACAAAACACTGATCAGAATGACCTGTTCACAGGTAAAACTCACTTTATATATAGCGGACGGGCCTCCACAAAGTTTCCATTTAGCAACAGGGTCCTTTCCCTGTCCACTGAAGATCTCAAACACAGCTCCACCCTGAGAAGCACACAGGATTATAATTTATACTTCTGTTATTGTAAGATCCGGCTAAAGCTCGACTCAGTCTAAAGAAATTATGTTGTTTGCAAAAAAACAGAAACAAAAAACAAACACGGATTTTACCAAAAATAATGCTCATATCATCTGCACTCAAACTTTGACCTTAACTTACCTGATAGTTATTCCTGAACATTTTACGGCAAATCAACGGAGTCGGGTTACAACCTTGCGTACGCGTTTACCATCTTTAAATATTTGGTAAGTTGCGGTAGCCTAAATCATTTCGAGCGATACATTGAACACCCACGCAGTTAATCTTAAGCGAATATGCAAGGAACTGAAAGATGTGAACGGCAGCGACAGGAAGCCAGTTTTGAATACATCTCCATGGTTACTAGACTCCACTGCAGCCGTGACATTCCAAAGCTCGCGAGCGCTGCTCGAGAGCGACCTCAACTATCTAGTATATGTTTTCCAGAGCCAAAATAAAGTTGCAATGAAATGAGCAGACTTAAATGAACATGTCCTTTAAAAAAAAAGAAAAAAGAAAAAAAAGAAGAAGCAATTCTTGAATTTCTAAACATAATCATGACCAATTGGCCTACGGTAACATAATGTTTCCAATATCTTGGATGCCGCGTAGACCGTCTACTTTATTATAACCGCAGTGAAAGTCTTTGGTGATGGTAGAGATGCACTCACGCACATGGCATGAGTAACCTGCAAAGACACTGCTGGTGGTTAGCTATAAGCCTAGAAATTAGAGCACATGTATTGCCATGCAAACGAGTGTTATTTTTCAGACAAAGTCTTGCTTATTTTAGTAAGAAAACATAAAACCCAATTCTGCATCATCATAGCTTAGTAGTAGTCTGGGTGCTAAACTAGCCTGCATTAAGATCAGTTCTGCCACCTATTGAATACTCATTATGAAATACATAAACACAAAGGAAGCCTTATGCTAAGCATCTAAAATCATGTTTTAATTAAAAGAGAAATAAGTCCCTTTCAAACCTTTTGCAGTCTCCAAACATTTGCTGCATTGTTAAGAGAAGAGATATTGCAACACAAAGCTAAAAATTCTGAATTTGTTCTGTTCTGTTTTGCTTTTCTTTTCTTTTCTTTTTTTTAAAGATGCTAGTATCAAATTCAAAATGAGCATAGTACTGTTAAAGAAAAAATATATTTCATGATTTACATGTGGGCTGAAAGGATTTGCAACTTTCAACATTCTATTTAAGTTTACAGTTTTACACTGTCCAACATTTTAGGAAATGAGGCTGGCTTCAATTTCTTGATTTGTTTTGTTTAATTTCTCGAAAATTAGCTTTCATTTCATAAACTATTTCCTGTCAAATTTTCCATCTTTCACCTATTCGCAAGGCCTCTTTCTGTCGGTCAAGTCACCCTGAAGCTGGTCTGTAATGAAAAACTAATTAAAAGGCAGCAGATTCATAAAAAGCTATCACTGTATATTTACAGAATGTGGGATTTTTTGAATTCATCTTTCTTTTTTGCACAAAGAGAAACTGAAATAGATAATAGATATCATACATATATTGAAAGGTGAAAAATGTTAAAAATAGACCTGTATTAAAGTTTCATCTGCTTTTGAAATGTTAAAATCCATTATTGTGTCATTGTCACTTGCTTTGTTTACCCTAGCAGCATAGCTATTACAAGATCAAAAAGATGTCTTTTAATTAGCTACTGAGGGAGAATACGTCCGGAAGTACAACTGTATGTCTTACTGCTTATTAACATTTCTGCACGTCTGACTTCAAACACTAGGTGGTCTCAGTTATTTATGGATTTAGAACAAAAGAGACCAAACAAAAAGAACTATTTCCAGCCACACCTATGACTACAGTGAGTTTTATCGCTCTTGAACAAACACTGTTACAAAGTTTTTACTGTCACCATTTCCTTAGTGAGGAATTTTTGTTCTCAGGGTAACATTGAAATGACATCTGGGGGAGTAGCAGAAGTAAACATTTCTGTAAGACATGTTCAGAATAAATTAATGATATTATTTAAGAGAAAAAAAGATATGCCACCTTTTATAAAGTTAAATGAATGTCTTTGAAACAGTAATCCTGTCCGTACAATTCCTGCTTGTCACATGTTAAGTATAATTGATATGAGGTTGTGTACGTTGGATGATATGAGTGTTCATATCCTTTTAGCATTTTTCTGGTTTAAAATTCACACTGTAACAAATGCAGGACATTTTGACCTGATTTTTTTTTACTTCTTGCCTTAACAAGTTTCGCCTCCTGGGTCTATCTTTTTGTCATGGTGGCATGCCTGTCATGTTCACATGTGAGATAGGAATGATTATACTAAATCTTACTGCTCTTTGTAGGCCACTAGTACTCCACGTTAATTATTTCCTACTTGGAATGACAAAAAGCCTCATCTGGAACTTAAACATAAAATTAATTGCCACAGAAATCGTGCTCATTGTTTCTACTCCTTGCTTGGCAGATGCCTTTCTTGCAATTTGTTCTCATTAAGCGGATGCCTTTACATCTATGTAGATTTGTCTTAACGTTCTCCAAGTATAATAATGGCAACCCAGAAAAGCTCTCCGGGGAGATCTATACATAACCCAACAACTATTGTAGATGGGCATCACTGTGCTGAAAAGCATGTGTAGAACTTCTACTAGCAAGTGCATCTTCCACTAACTTGTAATCATCCTCTTTTAAAAACTGTTCTATTAGGACATTACAGAATTGTGTGTAAGATTAAAAAGCATCAGCAGAGCATGGCATTTTGAAAGGATCATAATTGACTTCTTTCTCTGCAGAAATGTTTTGATGTTGATTGGGACTGACAGCATCATTAAAATAAAGCCTGGCATGCAGTGAACACTGACGAAGCTGGTATGGAGAAATCATTTAATAAATCAGCTCTTGTTATCATACTTGATTATGACTAATTATTTGCTCATTATTTTCAAAAGAATTTATTCATTTACCCGAATCAAAACACTTCAATTAGTGTTGACAATGTTGGTTATGAAATACTGTAGAGGGACAGTCACATAGGAGGCCTCCTATACAGATCAAACAGCAACAATCATGTTGCTGATGTTCTTTGAACATTGAGGTATGAATGTAAGTTTAGAGGTTCATGGGTAAATCATCATGACCAAGCATTATGTCAAATTTACATAGTATTTGAATGCAGGGAGCAACCCATACAGAAGAGCTGAGAGACTAATGAATGAGTATATGCTGCAGCATATACAGACTTCTACCTTAAAGCTATTTGTATTGATCCATTCTGGGTTTTTCTTTCAAACGCTCATCAACGCTGAAGTATAAGCCTCTTACAGCATAAAGAATGTAGCTATTCACCAGAAGACTGCTGCTCAGAAAGCCTAATACCAGAAAAAGCCACTTATAGCCAAATGTAAAAACATCCCTTTTTGTAAGTTACTTTGCAAAAACTCTCGATTAAAGCCTGAAATAGAATGATAATTAAACTATTATTGAAAGACATGTTGTTGTCACGAGTGTTGGGAAATACATTTTCTAACCTCTACCAAAGAGCATACATTTTATAGAAAAATAAAAAAATTCTTATGCGGTGAGCTGTAGTTTGATAAAAGCTTCTTCTGTTTGTGTTTTCCTTGTTTTACTAAAATTGTTCAAGGTGTTGGATTTTGGACAACTAATATAGCTTTTGACTATGCTTATGTACTTTTCTATGTTTAAAGGGTTTGGGGTTTTTTGTTGGCCACATTTTTATGTTTATTCTTTGATTTTTTTTCTTCTATTAGTCCTGATATACTTCTGTAATTTATTTTTCAGTGTTTTTATTCAACATCAACCTGCCAGGGAGCTGCCAGATGAGAATAAGCTTGTATAGCTAAATCTGGCACATTTATGTGATAGAAAAAGAGGTCATGTTAATTAGTGTGTATTGTGTCTTCTTCAATAGAATTAAGATCGACATAAATCACAACTTTTCACTTTAAATTAAAACTAATATGAGACTTGGCCGCATTTGTCACCCTCCTGCAGTACGTCTGTCTCAGTTCAAGTCTCAACTTGCTATTTTGATAAAAGAGATTGGGTGCGCTTAAAAGGATTTAATCTTTTTTTTTTTTCTGTTTTGTGTTGACATCAGATGATTTTGTGTCTGCCATCTGATGTTGACAGCACACTGCAGGCAAATATTCTCAGAGAAATTCTTATTTCTCTGAGCTTTAATAAGTGCCATATATTTTGTTTCAAAACTCTGTATATCTTAGATAATAAGAAATGTAATTGCCAGGGGCTTGTGTTTGTTTTCAGCAACCTAATCCAAACATTGTAGCAGTGCTTGTAAATGGGATTAAGACATTTCAGGATTGAAGTCTTTTCTGGGACATTTTTAGATATATGAGTATTATAACCAACCTGGGTTACATGCATGTTGACCCACTTTAGTGGATTTAAAACAAAACATGGAATGAGAAAAATATCTGGACAATATGTGATATCTTGAAATGCATCATAAGTTAAACATGGCCAACAAATCAAATCGAGAAGTCAGTTATCTTGGTCATTTAACATAACAACTATCCTCACATCCTGTTCTAGCTTGTGGCAAATGGGACTAATCTACTCCATGACCTTTTAAGCCGTTATTGTATCTTTAGATAGAAGTGGGGAATCGCAAATCTACTCTTATTCCCCAACTGGTCCTGATTTACTTAATATTTTAAATACAGTATGCCCTACATCTCAACCCATACCCTCCAACCAAGATTTCTCTTGACCCCTCACTGTCAGAATGGTCCATTTTTCCCCCCACCCTACAATCAGTTATTCAGTGGTTACAAACAATGCCAAATTTTACACTGAGGAATTTAGCAGCATGCTGGGAGTGCAAGCAAAGGGCTCAGCCTCTGGTCCAATAAATGGTATCACCTTGAAGGCCAACTCTTCTTTTATATCTGAAGACATATTTAGGTCACTCTGTTCTGTGTTTTACTCTTTATAGGCATGTATTCAGCTAGTGTACAAGGATAAGCACTTGGTCAAAGAAACCTAATCCATTGCAGAGAAACACTTACTGAAACTTGGAATTTTACTGCTTTGCTTTAGCGCAAACAAAATCTACCCTTAATTAAATGCAGATATTTAATGGCCTATTTAGTATGAAAAAAATAAATAGTTAAATTATTTTAGCATTCATTCATTCATTTTCTCTACCACTTATTCCAATTCGGGCTCGCAGGGAAGCACAAGCCTATCCCAACAGTTTCTAGCCAAGAGGCAGGGTACACCCTGGGAAAATCACCATCACAAGGCCAACACACAGAGACAAACAACCACTCACACTCACTCCTAAGGAGAATTTAGACTGACCAATTAACCTAACATGCATGTCTTTGGTCTTTGGGAGGAAAGGCGAGTTCCTGGAGAGAACCCATGTTCTGCTCATGACAGCCTCTGTTCAAACCCCGCCCCAGCCAAAGTTTGGACCAGTGACGTTAACCACCACACCACCGTGCAGCCCTATATTAGTAACAACCATCATTTTACAGCCACGTCACCTTAAAAATGTTGACTGAAATGGCTAGTTTGCTATAAACTGATTCAGCTGACGGGTAGCTTATGTCAATAACTTGCATTTAGTATATAGTATAGTATAGTATAGTATAGTATAGTATAGTATAGTATAGTATAGTATAGTATAGTATAGTATAGTATAGTATAGCATATGAAAATGGATATAAATTATGTTATGCCATTAGTTTGACTAGTACTGGTACTTTTGGCATAAACTTCTAATTTCTTCTTAATGCTAATCATTATTTTGACATTTAAAAAAAAAATAGATTAAATTTTAATTCCGAGCTTTTTTTCTCAGTAAGGACATTAAAGGATAAAAGCATTTAAGCAAAATCCAATAACTAATAATAGCATAACAACTTTTCAATGAGTCCTAAGAGATGCAGACCACTGAAATATCTTTTACTGAAATTAGTTAGACTGATTAAAAAAGAAAATGATCATGGCATGATTTTATTCGATATTCTGCCATTTCTTTTGCCATTTTTGATTATGAGCTAGTGTGATTCAATCAAGTATGACCTTAGCAGAGAGAGAGGGGGAAAAAAAGTACCAGAAAGTGAGCTGGAAACAGAAAATAGGCAGAGGACTGTCATTCAGTAGAATTAGCCTGAGGCATATAAACCAAAGTCAGTGAAGTCATAAAGGAGAGGTTGATTAAGCTGTCATAGTATGCTGTTTCCAAATTGCATTTCACTGTTGCTCAGAAAATGCGGGTCCCCTCTAATGACAGGTGATAATTCATATGTGTGGTTGGAGACAGACAGGCTGTTTTCTGTATTTAAAGTTTTGAGGCTCTGAATCTGGATAACAGTCATGTTTGTGACGATAGAAGTGTCTTTCTCTGCTGCAAGGAGGCAGATAAAATGGACAGAACGCACACGGCGGGGCCTCTAAAACACTGTTGTTCTGTGTGTTTTGTCTTTAACACAACGCGCCACAGGACGAGGGTTTGGAACAGCAAAGAGTGATGAATGTGTCTGTGAGATTTAGACACTAGGCTCGTGAGCCCTGAATTGGCTAGGACCACAAGGCGCGTGATGAAAATGCATAGCCTTTCTGATGTTTGCGAAGGTAACTGGAGAGCTCTGCAGGTTACAGTAGCTATGCTCCTAAAAGGAAATGATGAAAAATGGACTACGCCATATGCTCAACCCCCCCCAACCCCTTGGTCTAATATTATTTTCCACCCAGGAAGATGAAAACATACAGCATAAATCATGCCGTTACCATGGATGCACAGGGGCCCTCATTCTTATCAGGGTCTGGCCTACAGTCTGTTCTACAGTGATCCTTCTTCTCTTTAATATATGACCTAATCATCTTCTCCTTCCCAAGGCAAAACTCCTCATCACACATTAGGGATGTACAGAAGAGTACTAAAGTGTCAGTATCTGATCCTGACTCCTCTTGATGTTAAGACAGAAACTGCTTTTTTTATTTCTTATGAAGCTCATTCATCTGACGTTGAGAAGGTGAACAAACTGACTTCTTTAAAAAATGCTCCATTTATGTTTGACACATCCAGACTTCGCAGAGGGTACAGTTGTCAGTTGTACTAATAGAATACAAGCTAGGGTAGTGCAATGTATATGATAAGACAGAAAGTAGTCCTTGTATATGCATCAAGCAGCTGATTTCTCTTTTCTTTTGAATTGGCTTTCACATCACTGTTTTCTGAGCAGGGATTTCCAAGGTGTTAGAACAGTTAATATGCACATAGTGGGTATTAGTTCCTGTGTTGAGAGAAATGCTGCTCTTGTCGCCAAAATCTATTTATGTGTGGAAGAAAGATAATTTGTTACCTTGGACTGAAAGTGACGCATCTCGCCTCGTGCTCTTTAGATTTTTCTGAAAAAAAAGGGGGGTGGGGGGGGGGATGAATCCACCTGCAGAATTTCCATGGCACAAGCAATTATTGTAAAAACTCGCGCCTCATGACAAGCGCTGACAGTACCAAACCGTCTATGTTGGCAATATCTGTCAGCGGGTTATGTTAATGTTTTGGCAAGGCAGACAAGTGGCAAGCAAGAAAAAAAAAGGAGAGATTAGCAGGCCTCATTAATTTCCACTCTGATATCCATTTCTGGATATTTTCACAAGAGTTGCTGAAATTAATCATTTGAAGTTTTTCCTCTATAAACTATTCAAAATCAGTTGGTGTTAATAACGTGTTTCTAATAAGGTAATGCATGTTATTTGATTAGTAAATCTGTTTGTGATCCATCAGTTCATTGCTGTTTGGGTCCTGTCAGGGTGTGATGATTTGATGATAACATAATTAAGAAACATGTTCATTAATGCTTCCGAGGCAAGTCTATGGCTCTTCTCTGATGCAAATGCATATTAATGTGGTGTAGTGTTGAGGTTTAACCAGTACATTTGCACTTCATTAAACAATCTCTTTAATATTGATAACATTTTCAGAGCGATTGGAAAGTATTTTTAGAGCAAAATAATGATGGTAATGTCAATATCAGACAAGTATAATCATGTGCTGCAATGTGCAAAGTTGAACTTCAAAGATAATTATAATATTTATTTAGCACATGGTGGACTGTGCATGTAAGCTGGGTTCACTGGTGGAAACCCTTTGCATTCCTAAATGGGAGACTAAAAATGCTCCCTTGCTGTTTTTATCTGGTGCCATTAACTCAATTCCAATGCTGTGCTTAAGAACCAAAGCCACCAAAGCCAAATACACATCAAGTTGATTTTATAAGACCAGGATGGATTGGAAACATTTAGATTAATCATAAAAATGCGACAAAACGTACTGCAGCACCGTGGTCTATGAACTGTTTGAAAAAGCCAAATGAGAAACCGTTCATCCTACTGATGTTATAGATATTTTATTAATTGAAGCACCGGTCTATCAAACTGTAATTGTAAAGAGGCTTTGTGTTCATTTAATGAGAGGTAGGCGGCTGCTGAGGAGTCAAGGCGAGCAAAAAGCAGTGGGGGGAAGACCAATTTTTCTAACCAGCTCAGTTCTTTTCATGTTGTTGGACAGCTGTGAATAGATACAGGACTGGTTCATCCGACCCTTCTTTGTAAAAAATTACAGTTTGTAGCAGCATGTGTGTGTGTAAGGCGTGTGTGAAAAGTGGAGACAGAAGAAGACAGACAGACAGAATTGGCTATTTTCTGTGGTAGTTGGCATGGCTGGACTTACAGCTCAGTGGTGGTTTTGTTGAATTCTGATATGGCTCAGCGGTGCCGACAGATGCACATTACTGGCTACCAAGTATACCTGCCAATAAACACTGCTCGGTGATTTAGTTGCATTTTAGTGATTACAGTGTTAGCTTTTGCCTGTTTCTTTTTTCTTTGATCTATAGATGGTTTCACAATTGGAACGCAATATCCATTCAGATATGTCTCTCATTGTTGCTGTTTGATTTGATTTCTCATTGGTGACGGATTGAGAGCTTTTGAGTTTGAATGTCTAACACAGGAGATGTGTTTGGCAATGTAACTTGCATTATGGTTGTTAGCAGCATCCTGCAGTTTGAGATTAACAGAACAAAAAATTAGACATTTGCATTGCAATCAGTTTGGCCGTTGGGCTGCTTTGTTGTTGTAAATAACCCCTGTTGTTTATGACATGGTGCCACATTCAGAGAAACACAGTCATTGTACAAAGCATCTTCCCCCAACAATGTGCACATGTAGCCTTGAGGGTCAGTAATGTAGAATCACTTACAGTGTGTGCACAGGGGAATAAATGTGGTAGCTATTTTGCTGGACTTGGACCCAGCAGCTTTGAATGAAATGAAGCAGTAACACAAAATAATACAGGTCCTGCATTTTGCTGCTCCAAACCAGTGGTGGAAAGTAATAAAATACATTTACTCAAGTAGAACATGTAAGGTCTATCTTAAGGATCCATTCAAGATTTTGATTGTAGGCTTCTTTAGATTATTTGTTAACCACATTTCAACTTGAAATGTTATTCTTCACACCTCTTTTACCTTTAAAGACAGCTTTGGCTATTTTGAAAGAGATTTAACATGTAACAAATGAATCAGCGGCCTGTTAAAATGGAACACATTTTTTAACCTTAAACCAGTGTTTTACTTCCTTTTCTGCCTATGACATCTTAGAAAAACAGCATAGATATATTTTATCTAAACAGTAATTGTTTCCTTTAAACTTCCTACATAGTTGTCTTTTAATATCTGTTCAAATGTTTCCATATTTCACCAGAAATTAAAAGAAAGAAGTCTAAAAACATCTTTGTGTAAAAGTTTTTATGTAACAATAACAAGAAAAACCTCACAGATTTATGTAATGTTCTCCCTGTATATTAAAATAAAGGTTTTGAATGTATCTTTTGGAGTGAAACAAAGTGCTGAAGATCAGTTTATCTATATCTATCTATATCTATATCTATATCTATATACCCTCACTCCCATATATGTGTGTTTCTTAAGCTATAACTTATTGACAGTACTTTCAGAATACAACCCCTTGTGTCAATCAGTAGCAGTTTTAATAAAGTTTTTTTGTTGGCATTACTTTACGAGAGTCTAGTGAATGGAAGTCGATTTACATTTTATCACACCTTACCTGTCTAGGCAAGTGCATAAACTATTATAGGCTATAAAACATTTATGAACAACTAAATAATGACTAATAGCTGTTGGAAGGAGATCAGGAGTAGTGTAGCCAGTGTAATTGGAGGAAGTGGTTGCTGCCAAATGGAGTGTGGTTGCTACTTTTACTCACTTTTAATGAGAGGCTGCCAAACAACATAACACACCTTTGTTTGAACCTTTTCATGAAGTCATTAAATTTCCACAATCTCTGTGTCACTGAATGCAAATGACAAGTTAATCAAATCACGACACATGCTTCATTCTCATTAGTGCCAGAAACAAATATTGTTTAACTTGGCTCAAGCTATTCTGGAATCCCTATCAGTCATTTTAAGGTAATTTGCTACCAAGTATGAGGCATTTGCTGAGGCAAGCTATATGTTGAACACACGCCTGCACATAATAATGTCCAGTCCACTGGGGGAAATTATTCAGCTAATATGCTTGCATTGCCACAAACTACAACTGTCTAATGTAATAGATTTAATCCTAAGTGGTAAGGGATATTCCATGATGCGTGAGATATAGACTCTTCGGGCTGGGAGGTTAGTCACTCCATATTAGTTATCTCTTTGCATGTTGCCTTTGTTATAGCTATACTGTAATTAAGGGGGTTTTACAGTCCCCCCCCAGCATATGAGCAAGGGCAGTAATGACAAATATAAAAAAAATGTTCTTCCCATAACTGTGAGAAAGGCGTGTCGCTAATGTTTACTCTTGTGTCTGAAATAAATAATAATAGAAACACAAAGTTGATGTTAATGACTTCATGAAGTCAATGAATGACGTTTGCTCAGTCAACCCAATCTCACCAGAATCTGTAACATGTCAACTTTTGGTCTACTTGTAAAATACATAGCATCCAGGCTGAAGCATGACATTAGTTTTAGATAATCCTTTTGTACCAGGTAGCACCATGCCATGTTGGGGACCTACAAACAATGAACCTTTATTGGTTATAACAATGTGTATTTCCGTAACCATAACCATGTATTTTCTTAACATCTAAACCCTAATCCCTAACTATGCACATTCATTCTAACCATAATCATCATTTTTAAATTCCTAACAGAAAGAAAACCCAATGGGCTGAACAAGAGAAAGTATTTTAAAATTTGTCATGAGAATTTATTTTTATCAAAAGTATGTTTAACATGTTTATATATACCATATATAAATACCATACTGCCCAGTAGGGATGTGAATCTGACACCAACTCACAATTTTTTCTGCACCCCGACTGCCCATATTGAAATGTCATCTGTATTTGTTAAAAACTCCTTTGTCTTTTTCACAATTGTGCATTTAATATTTCTTTCTAAAATTCTGGGTTGATACTGATGCCAATGTTAAAATAATTTTTGGCCAGTAGCGAATAGCCAATAACAGTTATTTTTCTATCTTTTATTTTCCCATTAATGCTAGGGGAAAAGTAAAATATGGTTTATTAAAATTAACGGTAATTCAACCCTTCATCACACTATCATTGAAAAATAACAATGTTCATACAAATGTGTGGGGTAAAAAACAAAAACTATCTTACACGTACAAAGATCCTTTGTATGTCTTTTCAGTTGTTACAAAGCCCAACATTTTTGTGTGTGGTTGTTTGTTCATCAAAATTATATATTAATAAATCTTGTCAGCTTTAGGACACAGTCAGTGCAACATAAATAGGACACCCCACATAAATATCAGCTACTGCCATCGGTTGATGTTATCCTATTTGCTGATAAACCCATTGAGGTATGATTCCAGTGTAAGGCTGATATCTGTGCGTCCATATAAAAATCAATGACGTAAGCCTCTTCCACTCACTCGCTGCCATTAGTCAGGGGACAGCTGAATATGTCTGTATCATTTGGAACATTTTCTGTTATATTTTTGGATGGAAATCTGACATGGTTGTACTTTCAACATGAACAAGATCTACAGCAGTAACATTGATGAAAAACAAATACAGCAACATTAGGTTAATTTCACATCATCAGCTATTCAGAAGAATCAGTTGATCAGCTGATTAACATAGCTGGTCAAACTTCTCTACAATATTAAAAATGCACTGCTCACCTGTCACCTGGCTTCAAGCATTACCAGTCCATTTCATGCTCCAGGGTTGGTGGGGCATAGCCTCATAGCAGCCTTATCATAGCCTGAAATTCTTCAGGCTGACTCAGCTGCAGGCTAAGAGTTGCATGAGGATCTTCACTTTTACTGTCCTACCTTTTTGCCTAGCTTACCTAGCTTTTTGCAAATTTTTCCTTCTTATTTCATATACTTCTTATATAAGAACATGCAGGAAGTCTGGAACGGCCTGAAAATCATCAATTCAATTCAATTCAATTCATCTTTATTTGTATAGCGCCAATTCACAACAATGTCATCTCAGGGCGCTTCACA
>JBBBVU010000003.1:22964837-22988187 GCA_037177055.1 Atherinosoma microstoma
TACTAATTAACACACCACTTCCTCCCTGCTCAGGATAGAAAGCCCAGCCCATTCATTGGCAGCTGTGTTGTAGTGATTGTTGTTAAACAGCTTGCCCTAGAGACTTTGCTGAACTTTGTAAACTTTGAGACTTGCCTACTCTTAGTGAATCTTGTTGTTTTGTGTCTGACCTGTTGGTCTAGTTTTGAGTTAAACCTTTTGGTTTATTATATTTTGTGTGCATATTTTTAATTGTTTAGGGGGATTGGGTTTGTTACACATTTGCTTTTCCATTAGGTTTTGTTTGCTGTATTAGTAATTAGAGGTGCTGTTTCTGGTTATGTTTTTGTTTCGGTAAGTTAGTGCGGTCAGTTAGGTTTTATTTCTTTGATTTTTTTCTTAGCGAGTGAATTAGTCTGGCTGTTCTTTTACCATTAATTAGTCTGTTTTGTTTTATTAATTTCTTTGATTTGAGCAGCACCCCCTCCCATCCCACTTTGTGTATTTGTTTTTGTTTTGTCTACCTGCCACACGGGACAATAAAATCCCTTAACTTGTATCTATCTAGCACCTGTGTTGTTGTGAACAACCATTTGTTTTGTTGCAAACAATTTTACCTGATCTTTTCTGTATGATTAGCAGATGATCTATTAAACGCAAGATTGTATTATATAATGCAAAATGTACAAAAGAAATGAGGCAGGATTTTTTATCTTTTTTTTTTTACATTCAATAAAACAACTAATTCTGGGGTAAATGGTTTTGCATATTTTCAGCCAGGTCTCAATACAAGAGAAATTATGTGTTGAACAAGATTTAGTGCAGGGCACAGTGCACAGTGTATTGTTATAGCGCAACAACTGGTGTTTGGGCAGACATAACAATAAGGAGCCTGTTGGAAACATTAAATTAACACATCCTCATTCTTACACCAAGAACACACAATAAAAGAGTTTTGGCCACACAGTGGGCCTCAGTTGGCCTCAATTCTCAGGTGTGTTAATGCTCTGCTGTATTTGCTGAAAGTTTTCATTTTGTTGTATCTGGGGTTAAAGCTTGCAAGGTTGGCTTGAAGTTTTTTCAGTTTGGGTTATTATATCCCTCTGAAGTTTGTCCAGATCCCTGTTCTGTATTCACTGCTGGCTACTATGTTGCTATAGTTACCTGTGTGTACGTGTAGTGTGTTAAGGTCAGCTCATTTGAATAATAAATGTTGCCTTCTTTTTGCATCATAGGAACACATGTAAAGACAGAATTAATAGAAAAATGATAATCAGGAGGACTCAAAAATACTTGTATTTTCATATTGTTGAACTACACTGGACCAGTGAACATACGTCAGACATTTGTTTGAACTTAAAACAAATTAAGTTCACGTTAAAGGTAGGGTAGGAGATCTTGTAAAAACGGTTTGAGCAAGCCACATTTTGAAAATACACAATTCAAAAGTCCAAATCCCTTTCTTCAGACTTCCCCCTGAAGCCACGCCTCCAGAGCACTGGATCACGCAGAGGGGGGAGGGGCAAATAGCAGTTGAGTTTGATAGACATATCAGCATCCAATCTTTTAGAACGGGCTGGTTAAAATGATTGGATGGTGTTTTTTCAGTCCTGTCCGTTCTGCAGGTGACACATTTTTTTATTTTTGTGTTAGAGCATTTAATTTATTGGCTGCAATAGGGATGTGAGAAACATAGTAAAAGATGCTCCTGAAAAACATTTCCTACGCTACCTTTAATGAGTTGATCCTATACATAATTCTCAGAAATGGGTATACAAAAATGTTCCCCCAAATATTCAACCTTAGAATTACAGCTGTCTGCTTCCAAGGTGAAAACCAACAGCAGTCTTTTCAGCACATTCTACAAATGGTATTTACATTAAAAGTGACTGACAGCCTAGAGAATTTATCGTAGACACAAAGGCGAAAGTCAAGTGACATTTTTAAAAAGCAGCAAAGACCATTAATGGAATAGTTGGATAAACAAAACCTCAGACTTTACCACAACAGGCAGCTGTTTGCACTTAACACTGACATTTGTCTCTTTTTAGCTATTTACAAACAAACTCTGGACATTGTCAGCCGACTCTGCTAAGACATACACTAATATATAATAAAACATGGAATTGTTTTTGCAAAATGCATTCCCACTGTTGGCATATCACGGAATGCATGTCACTGAATGTGGAGAAGGCTGCCAACTTTTCTTTGATGACTTTTGTGTTGATATCAGTTTGGACATGTCTAAAATATCAGTAAAAGAGACTAGTACCAGCTTTATACACACATTGGCTCAAACAGACGATACTTGCCAGTTTCCTTGTAAAAACTGTACAAATGGGTTGTTGACAGATAGGCAATGAAAAAACATTTTTTGGAAAATACCATTTTTGGAGAAATAAAGCATATATCTATGTAGTTTGAAATCTGACATTTGAGAAAATGTAATGGATCACTAACTTTTTTTATTTTTTCACTGTTTTTTTAAACATTTTAACTGAACAGCGCCATGAAGTTGTCCTATGGTGTGACAGAACAAAAATGAAGAAATAATTTTTCAAATACTATATAATTAACATCAAAGAGATGTATCTTCATTGTTCACCACTTATTTTCGTATTGTGGTATTTGTGTAATATTGAATTATGAATAACATTTTTATCCCAAGTCTTGTTGGGCTTCTTCAATAAATACAATAAACAAAAGATGAATTTTGCTGGCAAATTTTCAAAACTGTTAAAAAGAATATAACAATTCAATATGAGTAATCTTTATATCTCCCCTAATGCAATATTCAACAGTTTTTTAAGATATTTTGCGATAGAAACACTATTTTGATGAATTTATGTGTATCACACCAATGGACAGAAGTAGTAATTATTGAAGACAAAGTCAGAAGTATTACTTTAAAGTATTTTTTATCTTATTTACAAAATGTTAAACACCTTAAATTTTGAATCAATTAAATGCTTTTAAAAAGATTTCAATACATTGTAAAACATTTAAATGCATTTTAATGAACATTAAAACAGTTATAAGATTTATAAAAAACAGGGCTGGGACGATACGTTTTCTTCCCAATTCGATTCTTTTACGATTTTTTGAGTGCCGATTCAATTTAAATTGTGACTCTTGCAATTCTTCGATAATGAAGATTTTTGTTGAGTAAAAACAAAAAAATATACAAAAAACTTTTTTGCTAGTTTTTTTTTCTTTTTTCTTTTTCCTTTTTTAAAATTCAATAAGGAAAACACAACACCGTAGCCAGACCATCATTCTGCTGCTATAATGCCCGACAAGACAAGTAAAAAGAAAAGGAAAAAAATTTTCCCTGAAAAAACATTTTGAATTTTTTTTCTTGAAAAAAGAAATGGATTTCTTAAACAAAAAAACTCGATTTAAAAATTGTTAAACAAAAAATCCCGATATTCAATTTTTTGACTTTTCTAAGGCTGTCACCCCGGAGGACATTTCTGTCTCACCAAAGGATGTTTCAGACTTTTGTGACAGTTAATTTCTCTGCTATCACTAGTTAACCAGTCACATACAGTTAGAAGTTATCATTTGCACAATTTTCCACAATTATGTAGTTTAACAGAATTTTTTTCTAGAAATCATAATTTAGGGATGTCACACTAAAGGTCGACCCATCTGATCAATTCCACAGGGGTTTGAAAAAGTTGAATATTTGCAAAATGTTGAGACAAAAACTTACCATGTAAACATGTCACAAGCATCTCAGGGAGCTTCAGTTAAGAGCTACTTGAAATCGGTTCAGTTAAATAAAGTTGTCTGTGGAATGGCCAGATTTAAAATCAGAATATGGTGTCACACAACAGGACATGGTTTTCAGAGACAACATGGTTCAAGTTGCTCTGCTTTTAGAAATATATGAATAAAAAAAAGATTAACATTTATTAGAATATACACTTGTACAATTATGCCAGAGTAATTTGTAAACATGTCGATGCTTTTATTTTTTAAGGATGAAAGTAGCAGTGCTGGAGACAGTCACACCATAGGACAATTTTGAGATTTGGCTCAAAATTTTAAAAAATCTTATGACAAAGCAGCTTGTTTAACAACAGGTCCATGTAGAACAAAGACATGTTTAACCATTACCTGCATTTTAAAGGATGCCAATATAAATTATATTCATTTTTATCTTATGGGACAATGAAAATGCCATGTCATGTCAACAACCCAAATACTGTGCATTGATGATTTAACATATTTAGAAAAATGAATTATTGCTTACATCTGCTGGGCTTGTGGAAAATTCTAAATACAACCCAAATTGTTTCCTGCTTCTGCTCGAGTCCTCACTAAGACCAGGAAAGTGGATAATATAACACCAGTTCTCAGATCTTTACACTGGCTTCCTGTTTGTCAAAGAATCGACTTCAAAATCCTGCTGTTGGTTTACAAAGCACTGAATGGTTTAGGGCCAAAACACGGAGAGGCAGCGTTCAGTTTCTTTGCTCCTCACATGTGGAACAATCTCCCAGAAACCTGAAGGTCTGCTGAGACTGTCAGCAGTTTTAAATCAGGGCTAAAAACTTTTCTATTTGCAGCCTTTTATGATAACAAGTGATATTTTCACTGAGGGATTCTTTCTTTTTTTATTTTTTTATTTTTCTCATTGGCTTGAAAGAAGCTTTTGGCGGGAGTTACACTTTAGAGCCCTGTTCACATGCTGTACCAAATGACATTAGTTGTATGGTGGTTGTCATGTTGCATCCATTAAATGTTAGAGTGGGCCACATACAGTACAGTGTACACTATCAAAAAAAATAATGACTTTGATAAGGGCACTTGCTCGGTCCAGAGGGCAAAGGGCAAATACTCTAGCACCACCTAGTGTCTATCTATGCAAGCCACTGTCAACAACTGTGCATTCGAATCAGACTAAGATAGCTAATTGTTTCTCATTGTTACAGAAAGACCCCTTCCCTGCATACTGAAATTACAGAACTTAGGCTTTCTTCTGAATTGATAGTAAAATAATGAGAACAAGAAACACTGGTTTGATAAATATGTGAAATTCAGCACCAACACATAGGCCTACCTGTAAACACCAGAAAAACATCATGGTAGTTCAAAGGTAGCACACCTTCTGAGAGAAGGGGGACTTAAGAAGTAACTGCGATCAGTGGACACTGGATTCATTTCTATGTAGAACAGATGATGAAGAGAGTGCAGGGTCACCACGAACACCTGCCTTATCATGCACCTTCACGTTTACTGTTTTTTTTTTTTTTTTGACCAATAACAGCAAGGATTAACGGATACAACACACTGCTGCCATCGCCAGACTGTCTTTCTTCCACGAGTGTACCGGTAGTTCACCAATGTTTGTCTGCTGAATCCTTGACATAATGGACTTATTGTAATGTAAGTTTTGCTATTTATCAATGTTGGTAACTCAGTCCACAGCTAGAAGGTGAGCAAAAATATTTTATGCCTACCACATGCTTTTGGGATTTCACATCCAAGCAGCCTGCTTCAGTTAAAAAGAACTCTGCTTTGTTTTCCCTGGTTGTTTCATTTGAACTGAAGAATTTTGCAGACATGCCCCAAGCATTTCAGAACAGAGGGCACTGGTCGTATTCCTGTAACTTTGAGATTCAATTTGATTTACCTGATGATGTTTTAATCATTCATGTTGCACTGAACAACACATTTGTCTGTGATGTGATCCACTCAGAATGAAGATTAATTTCTGCTTTACTTACACTTTATTTTAGCCTCTTTTAATGTCAAAACCTAAACTTAACTTTTATCTATCATTATCAAAGGGTGTTTAGCATTAATTGGAGATTCCCTAACATAGACCACTACATTGATGTAAAGTAATTTATTCATTACTGCATCAGAGAGACAGGATTGGAGAGGGAAATGGTGAAAAGTGCGAGATACTTGAGCTGTGGAGGGACACAGGCGTCAAAACTCAGAAGAGGGAGGGTACATCTTAGGAGGCTTCAGTGCATTGATCCCCAGAAGAGTCTGATGATGCAAGGTGAGAATGAATTCTTCTGATGCCGTTTGGGGTGATTGAATAGAACTACACATGCTTGTGATGACCATCAACCATAAGGTCAGGTACTTTTTGGCTGAAGGCTATAAATGTTGATCCAACACAGAATAAGAGAAGTAGCACTTATTTGAAGGATATCAAAAGATTGAGAACAGCTTCTACGATGATATCAACAACAGTCATTTTATCTGTGTTCCTTTTATACTATTCATTCTCCCAAAGGAGAGCTGCTCCAAGAATGGCATACCAGCTCATAGAGGGTGGAAGGAGGAGGGAAGAGTGACATTTCAGATAAACAGTTAATGTTGAACCACCATCTGCTGTGCTATACCCCAAATCCAATGGCAAGTCCTGCGTCTGTGTAGGGCTGAATGTTGTCAATCTGTGAGATATGGTCTGCGTAGGAGAAGGAGATACTGGTCCAAGAGGAGAGGAAGTTATGCCAATTGTCAGCCTAATTTACAAGCAAAATAAATTTTTGGAGGAAAGCAATGGCCACCAGTGACAGGAGGACTGAAAGGAACAGACAACCTCGAGGGATAATGCAGATGATACAGTTGAGGTAGCTGAAAAGGAATAGCAGCATTCGTTTGTAGCATCAATGGCTTGGGAGGCAGTTAGAAATGCCCAGAGGGAGGAATACAGTGAAGTTTCTTGTTGAGTTTCTTGTTGCCCTAAGAGTACATTCTGCTGGAGAAGTCTAAATTGAAGGTGTGCTATTAAATGCCTGATTAAAATGGTGCAGATAACTTGGAGCTTGAGATGCACAGACAACTCAGGAGATGTGTGCCTCCCAAGTTGTCTAGTGCCACTAAATTGCAGGGCTATGTCCAGAATTATAAGTGGTCTTCAAGCTCCACTGTGCAGATTAGTAAGACCCAAAGCATCTCTATAGAGAGAAAAGGGAAAAGCTCAGTCGTTCTAAGGTCCCTGATACAGTGTGGAGCTTGAGAGAGACCAGGCTTTGTGAGGCAGAAAACTCTCTACCATGGGTGGTGTCAGGGAGTGACGGTTGAATGAGCTGAGCTAGATCAATTTAATTACCCTGGATGATTTGTTGTCTTAAAGCAGTTCAGACAGAAGAGAGCCATGAGGCTGAAATTGGGTGACCCAAATGGGAAAGATGGTGGAGGCTCGGGTGAAGATTGTATCAGCTGGAGAACTAATGACGATCATTCAACTGATAACGGCCAAGCTGCAGAAGAAATGGAAGAGAGTAAGGGGGGAAAAAAGTTTAGCTTAAAAAAGGGAGGGGAGCAGGGGTGGGGTTGCAGAGGGAGGATCAAAAAAAAAAAGGCAACTGAGCAGGAAATAGCATAGACTTAAAAAAGGAAACTCCTTGATTCACTGATTCGTACTGAGATGGAGTTGCTTGAGGCAGAGAAGGCCAAGGGAGCCATATTAGGAATGGCTAAAGGAAGGGAAGTAGAAAGGAAAGGATGAGACTCTGCAGTGGAATGTTAATGATGGAGCGCAGTTGGGAAGGCTGGGTGATAGGCTGCAGATGTCGAGGGGTAGGATGGAAGAGATTCTGAAATGATGAATGGAGGGATAAACAGATTGTAGACAGATTGAGGTCTAACTTATAGTCCATGGAAAATGTAAGGACAGCTATAGCTCAATAGTGAAGTTGTGTCTGTGTGGAAACATGCTCATGACAAGTAAGACAGACAAATCTGTATAGATATAGATGAGCACTTGAAATTAAATATGCGTGTGATCTTGAATATGAGTTATCTGAGTCATTTTTGGAAGGCTCAGAAAAATTATACCATCCTGAAGGGACATCAGATCAGAAATTCTTTCCATGTTACTTTATCACAATGAACAATGTATTCTGTTGTTTGTTGTACTGAGCTATATTGCATTCAAAATTTAAGTGAAACGCATTTGCTTGTGGCATTATTTAAACAAAACCCTGGACGATTGTTACAAAGAGATATGGTTAACAACCTAAATTAACAGTCAGATGAACATTAACAAATCTAAATTCTCATTTGAAATTAGTTTTCTCAAATTATTAGTTTGGCCATGAGTGCTGTCAACCTTGGCATTGATTCATCAAAAATAATCAAATGCTTTACAGGGAAAGAGCTAAAAATTCAAGAAGAAAAATTTGTAATTTCCTTTTCTGAAGTTTTACAGAGTTTTTCCACTTGTGTATGAGGTAACAAAGTGTTCCTTTAAAATACACAATTGCCCCTTAATGAAAACTAAAATATGTTTTCCTTATTAACCTGATAAAAAGCTAAATTTGTTTCATATTTTTCCATGAGAGTCAGAAAAAATCTTCAGTAGATTAATCTTACTGCAAGGCTACAAAGCCATGGACATTTTTATCTGGTTTGATAAAAGTAGCTCCAACTGCTTTATTTTGGGTCCTTTTATTTACCACTTTTCAAAATTATAGTGTGGACCGACATATGACGTGTTTTAACCAAATGTAACACACACACAACAAAATCAAGTAATTCCCGAAATGTCATGTACAGACGTATCTGAGTGTCTTTTATGACACTGCAATAATCAATAGTATACTGATCACAAATATATTTACATTGATCTTTTCATTTAAGAATAAACTTTAAAAATAAGATCAATGTTTGTCACAGATTTTTCTTTGACGACATTATGTGTATTGGCTTATGAATAGTATATCTAATAACCAGCTATTATCTAAGGGTAAAAATGCCCCAGTATCTGAAAGCAGGATTGCTTGCTTGTTCGATCTGCTAAAGACACACTGCTGAACTTTTGCAGATTTTCAATATTATTTTCAAATTATATTGACGGCTAATGCTGTGAGCTCTCTCCAGCTGGTAAAACAATCTCATCTTGACTTGTCCTATCCCCTGTTCCGTCCCTTTCTCTCTTTCTTTTCCTTTCTTCCTCTGATAATATCTTGTTGCGTTTCTTTGCTGAATCGTTCTCGATGCGTGTTCAATATGGCCGGTGTGTTTATATCTGCTTGCGGCATGTGACGCAAAACACGGCTGAAAACTGTGCAGCGCCACTGAAGAAAAACTTGTATAGTGCGGTTTCTCTGCCTCAGGGCGCTGCTGGGCAGTGGCGACTCTAGAAATGCACATAACAGATGTCACCGTGCCATCAAACAGGTCCTGGACGTGGAGTTTTAAGGTCGGAAAGTTACGTAATGCATCTTTAAGATTCAAAAAGGGCTTGTGATCTTTTGCTCCCATCTTTCTAAACAAAATAAACGTCCATTGCATATTTAATCTTAAATTTAGGTAAGTTAACTTAGTCATGATTTTTTGCTAAAAGCATTCCACTCTATTCATTTCCACAAAGAATCTGATGAAAGTGGTGCAACAGTTGGATGCAAGTTGAAAGTCCAGATGGAAGTGATCAGTGAACTGAAGCAATGTGCTTCAACTGAGTGAAAATCAATCGTGCGCATATTGCAGATTTTCTCCATTGGTTTGGCTCATTTCTTGAAACAGAAATTACATTCTCAAAACTCCAAGATCATTTGGCTAAACAGTCTTACAGTCCAGCACAATACTATAGCTCACTTGCAAAAGCTCACATCTCTCCCAAATCTGTTCACTCATGCTTCAGAACTAAGTTCCTTTCCCATGTAAATTGTCAGTTCCACCAAAATTGGAAAAATCCTTCTCAATCACTTTGGCTCATTTCTTGAAACAGATTGGAAATTGTCAACACTCTTGTCAGCATTCCCAACCATGGACAGCACCTGTCAGGTAACTAAACATACTGTTTCATTGGTCATCTGAGATGTGTGAAAGTCCTTATTTGTCAGTCAAGTTCTAGTTTCACCTGAATTAATCAATTTATCAAATATTCCAAGAAATTCATATGTGGTATTCATGGTATTACTGTATGTGCTTGACTAATTTTGATAATTGAACAGACTATTGTGCATGTGATGGCTAATAGAATGAAATGATGCTGACATGTTTTGGAGCGAACAATCAGCAATCATCAACAATCAGTTTAAATCAATAAGATCTAAAATTGTGCTAAATGTAGGCTAATTGTACTCATTGTAGACTACCTGTACTTGTTTTTTAACAACACTGCTTCCTGTAAAGATATCATCCGCATGTGTTTTCCTGCTTTTAGATGAACATTTTCAGTTTTAACTGTTGTCCACCTTGATCACATATATTATTCATCAAAGCTTATTTTGCTTATAGAATATTATGTGTTCCTGCACCTGCTGGGCTGAGTGTATTTCTGCTCTATTGAGGACATAATTGAACCGTATGTAATTCAAACTACTCCCCAGCCCTGCAGCTATTTTATTGTCTTGTTCTTAAAATGAAAAAACTTAATTTACTACTAAACATTTGCTTGTGCTTTATTGATCTGGGCATATCAAATACAATTTCTTATTTATTTAAGCATACAGTAAAGACCTTATGATGTCAAAATGCTCCCTTTCTCCCAGGTTTGGGCACATCTCTTCTTTCCACATACATCTTCTATCCATAACTCTAAACTCACTAATTTTCATGAGCTCATTCAATGGCATTCCTCACTCTCCTTTCTCAAATTCTGTTTACCAGGAGCTATTTCCCAGATGAACCAAGTTATATTTGTTTGAATTCTCCATATCACTATCTGGCCTTCCATTGTAACACAGCTGACAAATCACCTGTGTTGTAACTGAGGTTTTATCATATAAAATCCTATAAAGGAAACATAAAGCAGTATTTATTTTCAAAATTAATATTACATCTGATTAATTAATCATTAAAACATTTTCATAAGTGTACAGCATTTGTGCATAATCCTCTGTATGCCATTCTTGCACTTTTGGCCCCTAACAGCAGCCCCTCTTTCATCATTAACCTTTACCTCACTTTCAAATTACTGTATAATAGAGTAACGTAATCTTTTGCACTGCTTAGAAGAGACCTTCTGCACTGCATTTAGTTCATCACTTTTTACAGTCTTCAAAAGATAAAAAAAGTAATTTCTAATACTCACTGAGATAAGACCCTACAGAAACTCTTTCATTTTCTGCTCCATGGCATTTTGAACTTTCAACATAATCTTTACTTTTCTATCTAACAGTCTTAAGACGACTAGAGAGTTATTACCTGCATATTGTCATTGGACCTATTCTTTTTTGCCCAAGATATACCTTTATGTTTGTCATGAAAAGCTGCACTTCATAGCTTCACCTCTGCATCTTGGTAGACTTTAAAACACGACTGCAATAATTCAATAACTTGTGTCCCAAATAGATGTGAACTATAACAAAAATGGTTCATTCACTATTGTTTAACATTATTGAGGAAATGAGGGGGAGGTGCGTTCCTGCAGCTCTTAAGATCGTGTGGCTGACAATTCTCCAGCCCCTGCAGCCATAACGGCATTCTCAGATCTGCCTCAAAGTGACTCATCAGCCTGCAGGCCTTGTGATGCTCCTCTTCCCTAAAACAGGTCTGCCTGTGCTGACGTCTCTTCTGGGGATGGAGATTTCTGCTGAGACCCAGAGCATCACAGTTATTTTACTTCAAGGACATTTTCTTTCAGGGAAGGCAATGGCTGTTGCTTTACTGGCTGTCAACACTGTACCCTGTGCTCATGCACCAGTTTAAGTGATCCCATAGGCTGTTCTAATGTTTGCCGAGAACACAAAACACAGGGCAGCCAGGTTCTGGCTAAAAATCTGAGGCAGATCACTGATTCAGATATTCTGTAGCTTTTACCCATATAAAGGAGCACTCAGTGGGAGAGATGCAGTGGGAGGTTTTACTTGTTCCTCAGTTCTTTTTGTTCTCTTACACTGTACACCTGACCACATTCAATTTTTTCCTTTTTTGAAGTTCTCTTCAGTTGATTTAGTTTTGGTGTGCTCAATAAAAGAAGTACCTGAAGAAATTAAACGTTCGACTTCATAGTCATACATCACACCAAGGAGGTTAACTACAAGGGTGAAGGAAGTAAATGGGTTGATCACCATCAAAGTAGAGGGGTCAAAGGAGCTTAATCGTATCTGTTTTACCAAGGAGAAACTGCAATATCCACGGACATTGTAGTCTGTTAAAAAATTATCCTATATAACAAAAGGAAAGTAGTTACACATTTCAGTTATAAAACATTTATTCAAAATGCTCATTGCAGTGCTGGGAGAAATGAAGTAATTGATTTCATTCTTTTTCCTAATCATAAATGTTTAAACTTAAATCAAAGAATGTGATTACAGGGCTATTGTTGATCCCTTTTTGTTCTAAAATCTCAAAAGTATCACATTAATAATTATAAGCACATTGGATTTAAGTACAAACTGTTTTTGTTTTGGTAGTATTTACTCTTGTGCCCCCAATACGTAAACTTAGGAAAATAACTTACTTCATATGAACTTCAGCCACAACTGTACTTTGAGAAAAATGCAAGTAACAAGATGTAGGTTTTAGGCTACTGTGGAAAAAGTATGTTATGTCAAGTCATCAAGCCCATATGACAGTTTAAGGAGATACAAATCACATCTTAACAACCCCATTGGTCATTTTCCCATATCCTGACACACAACTCATGTAATTGTTTCTAATTTGTTTAATTATAAAGATCAGTAAATGTCATTATGAGTATTAATTATAAACAAATGAGGTCCTAGTGAGGGGGCTAGGAGAGAAGGAGGACAGTCATAGACTGAGATAAGAAGCCTGAGTTTGAAACCAGAACATGGCAGCTGTTTTTTTATTCTTTTTGTCTACATTTTTATTTCAGTTTCAACAACAGTTTCACTAATTCTCTTCTTATGTTTAGCCTTCACTAATTGGTTAGAGTTAAGTAACATTGTTATGGTGCAGTGTGGGTGCAGGACCAGGCAGGAGGCCGGTGGATGTTGGAATTGAGGATTTATTGTTAAAGAAAAGGACTACTAAAGCATATAAATGCAAAAAATAATAATAAAAAAAAAAAAAAAAAATCCAAATGAATAAACAGACAAACTGGACTAAATTTCCACAAGGGAAAACTAGGACTAAGAAAACAACAAAACAAAGATAAAACAATTCCACTGACCTAGGGAAGAACAAAAGAAACCAAGGGGTATATATAGGAGAACTAACTAAATGGGGAGCAGGTGGAGCAAACACACACCTGAGCCCATGGCAACAAGGGTACCGGTTAGGGCAAGGAAAAGATTATAGATGAGTTTAAAAAACAAACATAATGTCATATTAATATTTCATTTTGTCTTCTTATCTTAAATTGTACAATCTTATTCTTCTATTCAGACAAATTCTAGTATGGCCTTGTAACATACCTGACATGTTTCGGCTGTCACCTGCAGCCTTCCTCAGATATAACTATCATTTTAAATATAAATTTATTACGTGGTGACCTCTGATGAGCAGATTTGTTCAAATAACTACTGAAGGTGACTTATTCTGAAAAACTCAAACTCAGAATCTTTTTTCCTTACACAGCTGCAGCTTAGGTACATCTATAAAGGTGTTTTTACAAAAGGACATCCACTTTTTATGTGTTAATTTGACGTAGGAGTAGATAGTGGGAGGCACTGCTAAACTTTTGTGACAGATAGTGAAAGGCAGTCTTGATGTATTTAGCATCTAAATTTACAACCATGTATTGCTACATTGCTACAGATTAGACATGTGGATGAACATGCTAATTATATGCATATGTTGAAATCGAGCATAGGCTGAGGTGCCAGGGTAGGCAGGTTCGGTCCTTGCGAACAGTAGTCCTGCAGGTTTTAGATGCTTCCCTGATCTAATTCAAATTTTTCACTTAGAGTAGATCACATTATGAGCGATACCTAGACAGTGTTGTTGCTGTTTTTCTTTGTTTTTTTTAATCAACATAAAAAAAAAACAATCTTTAAGTCAGAGTATTAAGCGATTCCCTAGTTGGTTTAATAGTGGTCTGGATTTTTGAACACTGAAAATCAAAAGAAATGAGCTGCCTCTGGAAAACTGAGAATTTATTCACTTTAGCTCAGTGAAGAGGTGTTTGCTCTCCTGCCAGTGTATATAATTGTCACTGTGTAAGTGTCTACTTGTTAGGCATCTGTAGGTCTTAAAGTAACATGGGAAAAAAAAAAACATCCAATAATTTTGCAGTTCACCAAAATGCCAAATAAGAAGAATATCTCCAGAGATACCATAGCCAGTTTGATGATGTGTTGATAAGGAAGAAGTGAAATTTGGATGAAAATGTTTTATAATGGTATCATTAAGAAAAAAACAATACAGAGAACAGGCCTGATCCAAGAGTGAAAGGGACAGCCACCAAGAGGCAAAGAGTCTCAGGTAAGTTTGTTGACCTCTTATCATTTATCACATTTAAAATAGTAAAAATGAAAAAACAGTGGTTTATTTAGTGCAGTGAATACATTTTTTGAAATTCTCTGGTTATTGAAAAAAAAACTAAATTTCTTTTAAGAAAAATATTGTTCAGATTTAATGAAAGAGGTGGAAAAAGCAGAGTAAGGAAGAAAACCTGAAATTTCAAATAACAGCACACAGGAGCACACACTGACGCTAAAACCATTGAAGCAACAGTGTTCCCCTCACTTAGCTCAAAACTATCATGGTCTATCCCAGCACTGAAATGGGATATCCACCCATCCAGGGTTGCTGGTCCAAGCATTGACTTTTAGAGCTGGGTATCACCACAAACTTACTGAATCAACAACAGCCTGATTTGATTAGATTTAAATTCAATCTGATTCGATATCAATTCATTTACAGATATTCATGTAACAACACCATTTTTTTAAATGATAAAGACATTCTCAGATAACTCACTTCCTGCTATTTTCAAAACATTGCCACCTTGTTTGCCACATAAATAAAATCATAACTTCAATTTGTGCAGCCTATTTGCGATCCAAATGACCACCTGTGGCTGAAAAAGGAAGAAATTATATTTCCTCTGTTCTTTACATACTAAACATTAAAACTATGTTGAATGAGAATTAACATAGCTTTAGGAAAAGTCGGGGACCAGCAAGGCTTTAGTATTTTATTTGACAAAGTTGTTGAATCTTTCCTCAGTTCAAAACTGCCAAAATGACCGTCTGAGCCGTTCTTAGTTAAATGCATCTAATTTATACAAAATTAGTCCGGAGCATATCCAGTATCACCTCATATATATATCCTGAATCAAAATATTCTTGGATAGCAGCGACTACGTTTGGGTCACCGGTAACTTTCATGTTTGGAAAAATGCGCTACAGGCAGAAAAACTTTCTTTAAAAATGTCAAACAGTGTCATGGTCCAATCAGAGATGTCTCATGTTGTCCACTGGTACCTACCTCTTCTGGTAGGCTGATGTAGTTGTGTTTTTCAATTTGTTGTAGCGTTCTTTTTTATTTTGTTGTTGTGTTTTTAAATTTTTTTGTTGTGTTTAGTGATTTATTGATGTGGTTTGCACTTCAGGGCCACCGTACTGCTCTGTCTCTTTGACATAAACAGAAATTTATTTTTAACAAAACATAGTCATATCTGGAACAAAACAACTAAAGAATTCTGTAAAGATATAACTTCTTTAATTTAGTTAGGTTGCTTATGTCAATAAAAAAAAAATCAGACTTGCAAAAAACATTTATAAAACTGAATTAGCACCAAAATCCACTGAACTGTTTTTTTCTAAGTAATTAGAATAAGATTTTGAAATCTATAGAAAAAGAACTGAAAAATGGCAAAAAGGAAACCTTTTTAGCTGAGGTCAGATTTAAGGTGCAGTCATCACATCTTATGACAGTGGAAAGACGAGCAAGGAAAAAAATACAAAGGAACACGAAATGAAAATCAATGATGTGGCAAGGTGAATTATACTTTATTGACCCAGTGTGCTAATGAAAAATAACACTTAATAACAGACTTGTTTGCGGAAAAATAGGACAGTCATCTCAACCGGATAATACAGTGGCAATAAATGGACAGAGGTCTTTTAAGATGTATGTGTCTCTGCATTCATTCTTCCAACTTTCAAGATAGAAATTCAAAGTGCATTTCACAGGAACGCTGGCAGTGATTCATCTACAAGTTGTGCTTATGGGAAAGTGCATTTAATACAGATTCCCTTGGCTTGATTCTTTTCCGCTGCTGATGCCATTTGTGTGAGGTTGCTAGATGAGATGTGTCTCAGTTGAAACCACTGAAGAGATCTTGATAGCACTCTCCATATGTTCAGCTACATGAGTACAAGCATTGTGCAGTGAGTGATGAAAGACCCCATTACTAGTGAATGTTGCCAATACCTCATTACAAAAACAGGGGAAAAAAGAGAAAATAGGCTGTTCTAACAGCAGATGATGCTGTGAAAGAGGTTGAGACATAATATGGATAATGCATTTCTATATACATTTTATGTCCTAACATTAAAACCACTGACAGGCACCCTGACATGTACATGGATGTTTGACACTTGCAACCCATCTTAACATTTTTGTTGTCCAGTCACCCCAAGACCCTGGCTGCAGTAGACAGTCCTATCTACAACAATTTTGCTGTCCCTGTATATAACTGTTCATCAACTATTGTAACTGAGAAACAAAAGCTTTGACAAACATAAGAAAAACTAAATAAATAAACAAATAAAGAGGCAAATCAATCATTCTAGAAATAAACAATCTTCTGGCTGGGATGCAAATATATTTATTATGCAGCTGCTCTCTATAACAACTAGATAGACTTCACTTTTGAACAGTCTCATTACAATGTCTTCTAATCTTGATGCAACTTTTTAAACAGATTTCAGGGAGACTATAGAACCTGTAGGCTAAGAAAACTGTGCCGACTGTTTGTTTGAATAATGAACATGACCTGTTAGGGTCGAGAATGATGCTATTCTCACTTTAATTTATGAAGCTTCACCCGGGGGTAAGAGAATACAATATTTCTCATATGAATATACTGAGAAACACTCTTATTATACAACAACAATGAATAATTGTGACATGCGTGTGTGTGTGCGCACTTGCCAAAAAGAAAAAACAACTGATTTACATATACTGAAGTTGGCATTGCTGCAGTATAATGTAAACTCTGTTTATTTAGCTGTTAACTTGCCAACTTAAATCTGTGTATTACTCTCATTTGAGCCACTAATCACTCTCCAGTTACTCATGATGCCTTAAACAGCACCCTCCTGCCACATAACTCCACTAAGCAGCAAGCTGGAGAGTCATTCACTGACTTTTTAATGTGCCATGAGCAGAGGGGGGGGGGTATGCCACCACTATGTGCCACCCAGATTAAACCTTTTCCTAAAAATCCCAGGACTCATTTTTGACCACCTTTGGCTGGCTAAAACAGCAACTTATTTACACATCTGAGTTTATACTTTGCAAAGACATGTTTTTTTCAGATTTTGAGTATTGTTTTCAGTCGCTAACGTCTGTCATCTGAAGAGGTGGTAGTGCAAACTCAGTTTTGCTTACTTAAAAGTGCATAGCAGTCATATTTTGCGTAATACCTCCATTTTATCAGGACTTTTCAGTTTCAGACTGTAACATCTGGGAAACCCTGTTGAAAGAATGTATTTGGACCCAAACTGTAAAAATTAGCCAAACATTAACCACTTTCAGTGCTCTCACTTTTTCTCATGGCCATGGTGCAAGCTATTTCTTGCTTCATGCATCAAATACAGATATGAAAGGATATCTTGAGTCAACCCAGTCATTCAGAACCACTGACATACATGTATCTGGGGAATCAAAAATGTAACATGGTACCTTCCTACTTTTGTGTTGCCAAAATCTTTTTTTGCTGTAGGTAAAAAACATACTGTAGCCTCTTTCACAGGCCTTTTTTAAGTCAGGGCTGATGGAGCTTTGTTGGGGGATCAGTGTGATCTGTGAAAGGGCAGGCAGGGGGTGGAATAGGGGCGTCAAAGTTGGCCGACCTATAATATGCCTCTCAACTGGCACGGGAGGTAGTAACTGGGGTGGAACAGTCCCACCTCGTGTTTTTTCACGCCTCAATCCAGCATCACCGCATTAGCATGTGATGCTGTTATGAAGCACGATGTATGCAAATAGCATGTCATGGGATTTAGTTTAATTTAGTTTCTGATTTGGTCCTTCAAATCAAATAAATCAAATCATCAAATCAAACTTTATTTATTGAGCACTTTTTCATACATGGAAATGCAGCTCAAAGTGTTTTACATTCATTTTACATTAATAACGTAATGAACACACACAAGGATCATAAATACTAAAAGACACCTCTCCGTATGTTTAGGTCCCCACCTTATAAATAAGCAGATGAGCAGCTGAGTTATAACGGATTTATGGTCTTTTTTTAGGAAGACCAGCAAGAAGAGCGTTACAATAATCTATTCTACAGGTGAATCTTCATTGGATCTGCATTGTTTTTGCAAAGTTCATACTCAGCATTAGCTTTTTCTCCCATTTTATTTCATAAGAGTTGTATCCCTTGAGTGTGTTTTGGTTTAGCTTGACTTTCGATTCTCTTCTTCGATTCTTCCAGGGCTCTTAAAATTGCTCACCTGTACAGTCTGCTACATATTAAGTCAGACATTTTTTCAGAAATTTCAGATGAAACTTTTTATACACTTTATAGAGAACTACAAACCCATAATGTAAAAAGAGATCATCATATATTGAGAGCTAACAGGTAAAGAGCTAACAAGAGCAGGCAAACATTAACTACTGCCAGCTGCCGCTAATGTTTAAACCTTGTTTTAGGGATTTTTAAGACCATTTGAGGGAACAAGTATTCCACCTCAGTGGAAACAATCTCAGATTTCTTAACCATGAAGTGCTGTTTGTGAGAAACAGAAATTCATCATTAATATCATTCAGAATGTTATAGCTGCACAAAATGCCTATGTAGGCGGATACAATGTAATAAAAACAAAATTACAAATGTGCATAAATTTGACTCATAAAGTTGGATGCCAGTGTTGTGGAGAAATCAGCAAAAGAACAGCATCTGTGTTTTAGTGAATTAATGTCCAAAATGCATCATGAGCTGACCATCTCTATCTATGAGTGAATCCTCTGTAGGCAAGGTATTTATTTAGTACATTTTATGCACAAAAACAATTTAATGTCCTTTACTTGACTATGAATGCAGTGAGTGTAAATGGACAACCCATCATTTGAAATTCAGCCCAGGTTTCAGTTTCTAATTGTCACACACCTGCATGACATTAGTCAATGCTTTCTCCAGTTTATAAACTACAAGGCTCCATTTGTTGATTGACTGCTTCCCATAAAACATTCCAGTGTAGTTTCAGGTTTGTCTCCTGCTTCATCAGTCATCTGATACTTTCATCTCTGCGCTTTATTTTGAATTAACTTTTGGACCTTTTTGTTTCCTCATCTGTTCAGTCAGTTCAAATAAAGTCTATGTCTTCATCCACCTGTGTTCACCATTACATCTTCAGTTAGGACTTCACATAACCATATCACAACACCATGTTATCTCTCATTCAATTGTTGACAACTGTTTTGAAGCCTCAAGTTTGTTATTTGCACATTTTCATCCAGGGTTTTTGCAGCTAGAAATTACTTGCAGGGTACACATTTCAACATCAATGGTCTTGTTTCTCATTTATTTTGAATGTGACAACTTGTATCCTAGAACTGAGTTCTGCATCCATGACTGTGCTTTGCTAGTGTAGCTTGAATTGGAAACTTTAGGGCAGTTTATCTTTTTCAAGCGGCAGTGGAGGCACCAGGCAATCAATTCATCAGACTAATCATGTGTTTGTGGCAACAATCGCAAGCATCAGGCAGTCCCACCATCAAGCATTAAAGCATCATGTCTGTATAAGGCTGTTATACACCAAACCAATGCTGTGATTACAGCCTTAATAAGAGGCCCTTTTCTAGGTCTCCTTATATCTCCAGTGTTTGGGTAAATAATATAGCAGCACTTGAATGCACAGCAAAGATGACTTCCAGCTCCCTGCAAGGATATACAATGTATATTGGGGCAAAAAGGCGTAATTCACCAGTGCAGAAGGGGAAAGTAGTATATACATTACACAAAAGGAGTAAGACTGTATTGATGGTAAAATGTCAAATCTAAGCATTAAAAAGTTTACATCTTGTTTTTTGGCAATACCATACAGAGCCTTTTCTCTTGAGTCATGATTACCAGTTGGTTTCCAGTTTTTTCTTTACTCCAAAATTGCCATCTTGTTGTGAATATGTTGCTTGTTTTGGTGAAATGAAGATGACAAAGAGATTGTGCGTGGGCAGATAAGTTAGCCATTTGCCTTCTGTTGTCACTGCTGCCCTACTCTTTTCATGCACTTCCTTGCCATGTTGAACAACCAGTCAGAGAGAGTGTTCTTTCAACAACATACCCGACACTGATTCAACATGTTGAATTGACTGAAAAAAACCTTGACAGGGTCTGATAGATGCCTAGGGCTTCATTTATCTGTCATGTATCTGGTACAGCACTTACAGCACAGTAGTGCAACAAAAATGTTCCCATAGTTGTTTATTAATCAATATTAGTGCTCAAAAGTTTTCCCTTTTCATGTTTTTTTTTGCGGAAATTAGGGTTATAGTAAAGCTGTGTGGCTCTTTGACAATATTCCTATCATACTTAACATCCAAACTTGATATGTAAATGTTCGGGCTTTCCTTCTAGAAAATTGTCAAATAACATTTCTTTTTCTGCACCTGCTCTCAGGTCCAGGGTGTGTTAAATTCCAGAGTTAAGTGGACACTTCATGCTGAAATTCAACATACCCTTGTTATGCTTGAAGGGTTACTCATGAAGTGGGTTATTTCAAGAGTAACCCACTTCTTTAATTAATTGGAAATAATTAGAACAGTTTTCATGAAGCTCCAAATATGTAACATATATAATGTCCCTACACATGATGTCGTTTCTGGATCAGTACTGCAACTATATTTTCACAGCATGTTGGCAACATATCTCTGGGGATTATACCTTTCACTGATGTTGCATTGAGTGTATGATTCTGAGGCCTAAAGTCATGTCCAAATTATAGTCATTGATATTCAAATCAAATTAAACAAAAATAGATTATTCTATTTTAAGAGTGCAGTGATGCAAGGGCTGGAAATATTCTACTGCTAATTCATTAAAGGCTGAAATGAAAGAAGTTAGGTCTTTTTTATGTCTTTCTTTAGAAATGCTCATATGGAAATAAAACCTTCTTTCACCAGAAAGGATCACGACTTCTCACATGCCTAATCTTCAGTTCTAGTTGTGTCAGAAACTGAAGCAAGTTTGTATGATAGACTTCCAAGTTGCATATTCTTGTATTCAAATCTGCATTGTCCAAATGCAGGCATATTAAACCTGGAATGTGTGGCAGTGGCACATTTAAGCACAGTATATGACATATCTGAGCCAATTTGGCTTCTCATAGAATAATGATTACAGATTAAGATGTGAAACAAAATTATTTGGATACTGATTTCAATCCTAAAATGAAAGAAAGTAATATAACAACACAATAACTTCTTGTGTAAATATCCTGTTTCAATTTTAAATTACATTTTAGGGCTGCACTGTTTCATTTGAAGCTCTTGAACTAAATCCCTTCCTCTAGTGACGTGTTTAAACAGCAGAGGGTGAATTTCAATCGAGGACAGAGAGAGAATCAATCCAGCACAGAGGAGTTGTTCTTTTTCTCCCTTTCTCTTCATTTTGCCGTGAGAACATTCTGCACATTCCCTGTGGGCCATGCCTGTCTAAATGTAGACCCTCTCACTTGATTAAATGTGTCGGGAGCAGTTGGTCTTCACATCAGCACAGTGTTGCCAGCTGCCTGGGGCCTTCCAGTGGGTGTAGTTTCATGACAGTTTCTGGATTTGATCTCTGATCTTAGTTTTACAGACACGAGCTCAAAATTAACAGTTATACCTTATGATTATACAACCTAACTAAGTTCAATTCAACACACCTGATCTGCTTGTTCAGAGTCAGAAGGTGTTCCTACTGGAAATTCTTGTTGGGGTTTCTGAACACCTGCTGACTGAGGATGTGTAGTGAGGCTGTGGAGCTATCTGGTGGAACCAGCTGTCTGATGCAGGCAGCGATAACTAGAGTTAAAACCAACTGATGGCAAAGAAGGTGCTAACTGGTGCTATCTGTGGATCTATAAACTAGTAGTCATGTGATTCATTATAAAGATGAAACATTAATTTCAGTCACTTTAAACGGTTTTGTGCTTTATGACCTTTAAAGTCTGGTAAAGCAGAAATAAATCTATATTAGAATTTTGTCACATCACATGCAAATGTGTTGTTAATCATGTAGTTAACAGAAATGGAAAAAAGTTCTTTGGGATTTCTGGAGGTTTTCCCTGAGCCCATGCAGTGATTTCCATGACAATAGAATGTTTTTCCTAATGCAGTGGCACCTGCGGGCCCTATGATCACAGACATCCAAAACAGATTTTTGGACACGTCTCAGAATCTTTTGATTAAATTGTTTGCCTGGGAAAAACTCTAGGATTTAAAGACCCCATGTTTATTTTAGACATGGGGTCTAAATGGGGGAAGTTACCATGACCAGATAGTGGTCTTGCTAAGTTCTTCTGGATACAATGACATATATACTAAAAGTTTCAATAGATCAGTCACATCTCATACCTAATTCCACTTTCTGTTAGGTAACTTGCATTTCCATCAATCTTTCCATTTTCTATGCCTGCTTTATCCTATTTCGGATCACTTACACTCAGTCTTAGGGTCAGCAGAGAATCATCAATTAGCATGCATTTTTGGGAACATGGGAGGAAGTCATGCATGCACAGAAAGAAGAGCAAAGTCCCCATAAAAAGTCTCCAGCCAGGATTTAACCAGGAACCTTCTTGCTGTGAGGCAACTAACCAACAACCCACTGAGCAGCTTGTCACAAGTCTAAAGAAAGTTAATTACACCAACTGCTGCTCGGTAGGTTGATTCAACCAGGATATGATTTTGCTCTGTAGTTTTACTTTCAAGCTCATAGAGAAATCTCACAAGATGGAAATTTAGAAATGTATCAAACTCTTTTACTCCTTATAAACTTCAAATTTATGTAGTCTGTCTTCACCCTCATTATTGCCATGAAATGGGACGAAATGCCCTGTTCTGCGCACCAAAACTAAACTCCATCAAGGTTATTGTCATTATTGCTATTTACATTACTTCTATTGTACAGTCATTTAACGGACGCTTTTATCCAAAGCAACTTACATCTGAGGAGTACACCAGTGATGCCGACACTGAAGAAAAGGAGGGTAAAGTGTCTTACCCAAGGACACAACTACAGTTGAGCAGGGATTCAAACCGCCATCTGACGACCTGCTCTACCATCTGAGCCACTGCCGCCTTCTCTCTCTCTCTCTCTCTCTCT
>JBBBVU010000003.1:22988287-23010944 GCA_037177055.1 Atherinosoma microstoma
ATATGATCATGCTAATCAGGTAAGTCTTTTATTTTGTAAGTCTTTTATTTTTTAAAACAAGGAGCACCTACTTTATCAGAAATAACCAAGTTTTTGCTGTTGATTAGCTGGAGGTTGTGACTACTACTTCCTTTAATCTTTAAAAAAAAAAAAAACAACTCCCCATGTATTCACTTCGATCACAGACTCATGGTGTTACATGCAGGTGAAGTTGCAGTCAGAGAGAAAGGTGATGATGAAAATGTGATGCAGTGATGAACAGAACTGATTTAGTTGCCAGGACTTCAAATAGGAGACTTCACTATGTTGTGTCCCAGACATTCCTGAACACAATAGATTTATGGGTTTTTTAGGGGTCTAGAAACATTTTGGGGTTTCTCCAGAACCCCTAGAATAGGCATAACAACACTCCTGTTGTGTGCTGTGGATGATGGAACTTGATGAACAAAGAAGAAAAATTGTTCCTGTTCACCCCATCCTTGTTTTATGACTAGCTGAACATCTGCCCATCTTTACATCTGAGAAACTGCCTCTCTAAGGTGCCATTTTAAATCCAGCCATGTTACTGAACTGTTGTCTGTTGACTTATGTGTTGCAATTCCATCAGATTACTTTTAGTACTTCTGTGTTTTTCCAGATTTTTGTTGCTCCCAACATTTTTGAGATGTGTTGTCATGAAATTCAAGATTGGCTGGTATTTTTCATGAAATAGTGATAGAAATGTTGCAAAAATTTGCAATTCACTGAATCCCCCCCTCCCCCTGAATAGATACCACTCCATTTGTAGTCACCAAATTCAGTCAGTGATGTTACAAGTATATGATCTGTAGAGGGGACCTAGTGAACCTTAATGGACTTAATTGTGTGTTCAGACATGATGTGTTATAAATGCTAAATGCTATACATGCTAAAAATATTATCAATTTAGTCCCTTTGAGTGGAAATAGATTGACACATAATTCTAGAGGCATATGTGCATAAAACATGACTGTAATGGTTAGTATGCAGGATCCATGCAGACAAGACTTTTTCTGAGTTAGCTGGATCCTTTCAATATGGCACATTAACAAATGCATTTACCTCAAATGTTTTGGTTTCTAACTTCAGATTCTTTAATAACATCCTGCCCTGTATGACTTTTTAAAAGTATTCAATTATTCTCCAAGATGATCGGCAAGATCAACTTGGTTAGTGGAATGTTACCACTGTCAGACAAAATCACAACCAAACCTTCTCTATTGGCTTCATCCTTCTAATAAATAAATGCGTGTCACGGCTCTAATCACAGCCAGCAAAGATGTTGACGCCGCTGTTCATTTTCTTGAATGTCCCAGTGGTAAATCTCCCAAGGACTGGTTGTCTTTTTATTGTACCACATGAGTATTGCCTTTGATCATTAAATGCACTCATTTCTCCAGATAAAAACAAAGGCTGATTAGTGTATATTCATATCTGTGGTCACTGTCCCCAGGTGGACTCAGTCAATGAGAACTGTCACAGACTGATTTAATTTCCATAGGCTTGTTCACAGCGAGTCTGGGAAAAGCCTTCACCCAGCTCTCTTCATTACACTCCCAATGCACATTCACTTCATTTCTACAGACAATCCATCTGCTGTTCTAAACCCTGTTTTGTCAAGAGTTGTTAGCTGCTCGGCCCCAGGGATGAACACCACGGGCTATTATTAATCTTGTTTGTTTCGTGTTTCTCTGTCTCTGTGCAATAGCAGGATTGAATGCCCAGTGGACTTTCTCTTCCACAGACATAATCAATGATGTAAGTAAGTGCAGATTATCATTGAGACTTGTGAAGGAGGGCTGCCTCTGGGGTCTACAAGTGTCACCTTGTGAATGATTAGATATTTGTACAGAAGCAGTTTCGCTCTTTTACCTTAAAATCTCCAACAAAATTAACTAAAAACTTCAGAGCACAAAGTAAAAGAGAACCATCTAAAGAAAAATTCTGGCAATTGTCTGACTTTTGTGTTGCATGTCAAGATGATTTAATTCTTTGGTGTTTTGTAAATAATAAAAGAATTAAGCTACATTGTTTTATATGTTCTGCTTTGTGGATGTATTACTGGGGGAATACTCCTGCAAATGGAATTTGTAGCTATTAATTAAACACCTTCAGCAAGTGTGATTTCCAGCAAAGTAATGCTAACCGGTGGTTAATACCATGAAGCCAACAGTGGGAAGAGTTGTCAGGATCAGATCCCCGATAATCATGACCTTGTCAGAGAAGGACGAGGCCAGAGGAGGAGGACCCTGCTGATTCTGACTCCGGCAGCTTTAATCTAGCCAGCGGCACTGAAGATTTCTGAGCACTCACAATCAATACGTTTACACCCATGTTTCTCATGTAAGTGAGATCTGATCTGGAATCAATCCCACTTTGGTGACTCCAATGCCTTGCTGACCTCATCTTTTTTCCATCACATTAGCATCGAACAAATGAGCTGTATACCCCCTCATGCTGCCTTACAGGACCACATACACCTCAAGAATTAAACACTAAAGGAAAATGATAAAATTGCACCATGCATCTGTTTTCTTTTCTTCAATATCTCCTTCAGACCTCTCAGTCCTGAACCCATAAATCTGTTTTCAGTGTAATATTGAGTTTTCTGCAAAACAATACATTGAGTAATAACAGTCATATTAATAATCTAGTTTAAGGGTCGAGTTTGAATGCTTATAAATCCCGGCACTTTCTCCTAAAGTTAGGCCCAATTCAAAAACCTTACAGATTGAGATTTTATGTTTAAATGTATAATTTATCTTTACTTCACTTTCCTTTAACAACAGACTACACCTTGATTTAAAACAACACTGCTCAATACCTCAAAGTAAAGCCTGCAAAACCGCTATAATATTTAATTAACACCTTGCCTCTCATGAAAATTGAACATTATAACCTTCATAAAAGTAAGATTTATTGCATGGCTGTAGATTACATTAGTTTCAGCTGGGTGTACCTTATAAACTGGAGATTGACTCTAACAACTGCAGAATGAAACTGTGACTGATTATGATCCCAGTAAAGGCAACTTAAAGGCATTAAATGCTTGTGTGAACATGCGTATGAGGATGTCTTGGCTCGGTAATGCTGCTGCTACTGCTGATGGTCTTTTGATGAAACATTTTGCACAGACTTTCATGATCCCCACACAGTGGATCCTATGACTTTGATCCCTCCTCTCTTCTCTCACCCCAACCGGTTGAGGCAGATGGCCGCCCAGTGCCCACCCTGAGTCTGGTCCTTTTTGACGTTTCTTTCTATTAAAGGGGAGTTTTTGCTCCGCCCTGCTGCTTTGCTCAAAGGAAAATTGTTGGCTTTTTCCCTGTAATATTGCAACGCTGTAACCTTACTGTGCAAAGTGCCCTAAGATGACTTGTGTTGTGATTTGTTGCTATATAATTTTTGTAGAATTTGACTGAAATTGAACTGAAACCCTGCCCTTTTATCTTCAGTGAGAGCATCTTTTTCTTTATCACAACATAACCTGGAATGTTAACCACCTTTGCTTTGTCTTTGGAGTAATCAGTTAAGGCTAGAATGCTAACTTGCCACAAAGTTAGAGAAAATGTCTGTTATAGCAGAGTGTAGCAATTATTTTCCAATGAAAACATTTGTATGTAAAGTCACTAAGATGTGGTTTTAGGGTTAAATTCTGCTAACCTACAAATTAGCCTACATTTGCACTCGTTATTCCCAAAACTGATTTTCTTGGAACTTGTACTTTTATTGACTCTTTATAATTGTACTTTCACTTTTACTGGTTTAAATAAATACACTTTATAGTTATTTGCATTGTTTCTGTTGGAGAGTGTAAAGTGAAAATATTTATATAAACTCTATACAGATTAATCCTTCTTTCAGCTGAGGCTTATAATGAATGAAATGAAGGACAGATTTATCAAAAACTACAGGAGAGGCTACAGTCTAGTTCACCTTGTTTACAAGAAAATAGTGAGATGGCTGTGTGAAAAAATTCTGAATTCAACTTGCCATTAACAAATGATGCTCAAATTTATCCATAACAACAGCCAGTAGGTTTTCTAATTTTTTTTCTAAAATATCAAAATAGATAAAAACAAATTTTGTGAAAAGTCCTTGAGAACATTTCAAAACTCATCACTCAATTATATCAGTTTTACTCAGAGGAAAGTCTTAAAAAATAGATTTTTAGTTTTAACTGTGAACAGTTTTATACAACCATTTTTACTTTTACTAACACTTTCACCAACAGCACTTTTACTGCAGTGAAATAATCCATTATCCTTTTTTTTTTTTGCATGCTGCTACATATCAGACGCTTAGTTGGGGAAGGGCCTCCCAGCAGCTGGTGCACAGTCAGCACATAAAGGGTGCTCATTAGATCGTCTATAACCTATGTGGTCCGAGGTGTTCGGTCGGGGTCAGCTGTTGGCCAGCGCTGCTCATTTGCTCATTTGGAAACTCTGCTGTGACAGTGCTGTAAAAATATTGCTGCTCCAGGGAAGAGAAACTCTCTCCTAAATATTATCTCTGTTTTCATTTAGAAATAATATAGCTTTTGACAGAAATATACTAATGGCATGGTTTTATTTATTTTCTATTAATGTGTTGAGATTTTGGAAAGATGCAGAACTATGCCTACATCAGCGACATATTTGTTTTCAGCCAAAATATCCAATTTTCAGGTGAAACATCCACTCATACGAATCATTTTACATCTTTGCAGCTGTGTTTGCACTCTTCCCGGTTTGGAAATATTGTGTTCAGCTTTGATACAGAAAGAGTCCACCATGACATGAGACATAATGTTTATTCCCTTTCATTCAAAACAACAACCTTTTATTAACCTCAACAAGTGTGCTTTTATCAACCGAATGTAATCACAGATGGGAATTCGGATGAAAATCTCAGTCTCCTCTGTGAGAGCGGAACAAACACAATTTCAGCTACAGCCGCGTTGACGCCCTTGGAGGTCATAAATGTGGAGTTTCATTCACTTAAAAGAAAAGTTTCCTCAGAACACAATTCAGATTGAGATTACATTGCACTCCGTTGTAATTAGGAAAACAATTAATTAGTATTTTCTGTAAAGCCTGGCTGCAGTATGTGTTAAATGCACATTTCAGTAAGGGGCCATTGTAACCATCCAATCTCTGCTGTGCTCAGTAATGGTGCATGCTTACATCTATGAAACAGCATGAACCAGTAATGTCTAGTTTAGAACTTCATCTTGAATCAGTTGTATTTTTATTACTCTTTGTTGGACCCGTTTCATTTGAATGTGAGATTCTTTGGTAATATAATTTACATTCAAAAACTCTTGTGGGATTTGAAAGAGAACGTCTTAACAAAACAGTTTTGCCCATGACCCTTATTGTTCAACAAACATTTTCTGGTTAAATGCGTGCAAGAGTGATTAAAACAGGGATTTGAACAAAAGACTACCAGCTCCCAAAGCATTGAGTTATAATTGTGTCCTTCAGATGAGGAAAGCAGATATGATTGAAATTTTGAATATGATTTGATTTTCTTTGTTGTGTACTATGCTGTATTGTGTGAGTAGTAAAGGAGTTTGGTGATAGAAAAAAATAATCACTTTGGGTTTTGGTGCCTGCCATGAATCCATGCTTTTCGCTCTGTGTTTCTGACTATCCTCATCACCTTATCAGTCTCAGCAGTATATCTACCCTGACTGCACACCCAGTCTTCTCCAGATTGTTCTATCAACCACTGTGCTGGCTATTTGTTCTTAGGACAGTGATTCTTGTCCAGCTTCGTACCTCATGTATTACCTTATGACTGTATCGCCTGTGCCTGAGATTCACCCACATATGCTCCAAGACCCCAGCCTGCCTGCTCACTCTCATTAGCAGCCTCACTCTTCTCAACCAGCACAATCTCCCTTTTCTCCACCCAGACAGCCAGCCAGCGGTTTACTCGCATCCCTCAGTCTCCATAACCCTTCAGCCATCCTGCTATTATTCATCTTTGGCTACGTTATAATAAATCTTGCAAAATATTTTTCCCCAAGTTAGTGTGCTGCATTTTGTATCCACTAATGCTGAGCATTTATCGTTTTTAATCATATACAAGCACCCCACACATTTCTTTAGTTTTTCCAGAGTAGGGATTAAAAATAGTGATTGAGCTCTTATTTCTTTTATTTCTTCTCCTCTTTATGCATGAAAATTTTGGAATGACTTGCACATATGCATAAAGAGAATTATTCCACTAGCTATTTTATATTAGTTTAGCTATACTAAAGTATTTCCCTAACTCATCATCATTCAAATATGTCTACGGTTTAAAATTTCTGTTTATACATTTCAGTGGACCTCACTTAGCACATCGACTTTATCCTCCAGATATTATCCAAGCTGTAGATTCTTGCATCAAAGAGCCCGCTTGGGGTTCAGCGATGGAAATGTTTTTTTCACATTTTCCCAAGCAGAGTTTCTGCTCTGAGCTGTAAAGTGTCTTGATGCACACAGCAGGTGATGAGCCACAACTGTAGACCATGTACCTGTGCGTATAGCCTGAGGCAAGGTTTTAATGAGCATTTACAAAACAAAGAGAGCATTGCATATCAAATGAGTATATAAAGAAATCAATTAAATGTTTAAAAGTATTTGACAGTTAAAGATCAAAACCAGCAGTAAGAAAAAAACACACTCAAATTAATATTCATATAGTAATCAGTATTCTGTGAAGCATGGAAATTAATCATAGGCATTTTATTTCATATAGAAATCTCATGGCCGTAGGGCTTCTTCCTATGAGGTATTTCTCATTTCTGTACACGTAAAGACAAAAATAAACACCCTGAAGTATCTGTTCCCAGTAGAAAGACCTAATAATGAGTTAGAGTCTAAGGAGTTAGAAAATATTCAAACATATACTCTAGGTGTAAGTACTTGGTCCATTTAGGGATGGGGAAAAACCAGTTTGAAAAACTAGCTTAGTGAAGTTTTCAAAAATCACTCTGTCACACAGCTTTTAGCCTCAAGTCATGTTTAGGTGTGTTTAATGTTTTTTTTTCTTAACTTTAATTATATCTAAAGCCACTGAAAGCACAAAAGAAAAGTAATCATGAAATAATTAAATACGTAAATACTTAATTAACTCAACTGTCTCAGTAGTGACCAGTGGTGACCAAATCTGTCATCTGGCACTAAATAAAACCAATGAGTGTCAACATCCTATCAAGTCAGTTAATGTAGAGCTAAAATAGGCCCAGAGAAAGGGCTCTAATGGTGCATTTTTATACAGCTAAAGACAAAACAGATTTAAAAGTCTAAACTTGTAAACCCTTGTCAAAAAGATTAATAGCATGCAGAAGCATGCAAATTGATGCATGCTTCTGCATGCTATTTATCAGAGATATAGCATCCATCTGTGCCAAGAAATATAAGATAAATCGATATTAATCTTTTGCAGCTGTGATGCAATAAAATCCTGTGTGTCTGTTTTAAGTAATATTTGATTTTCAGCCTTTTTTTATTCTTTTATTGGACTTTGTTAGAGAGAGAATCATCCTCCTCAGGCTTTGTGTTGCTTAACTTTGTGTGGAGCAAGACAACACCACCGAGGGGCCGTCAGGGCATGCGGTAGCCAATTATCTAGCTCGCTGTCAGAGGAGCACGGTGCAGCGGGCACTATCCAGTGTGGATAACCGTGGTAAGATATTCCCTCTGAGGGAACTGTTTACAGTGTAGTTGTGCAAGTTGTTCTGCTAGTGGGTCAGTGGGTCAGCCTGTCCATCCTCAATCAAAATCTTGCACAAGGTTAAGGGGATATTACGTGTATGTTTGTCTGGCGGCTATAATTTTCCACGCCGGTGGTCTGTAATGTTGATTCAAGGTTCATAAATACATTGATTGACAATTGTTTAATGCTCTTAGCTGCTATTTTTATCACGGAAAATAGAGGAAGTAGCTGATATTGGGAGAAATTTGTGTTCGTCCAATGTTTGAATGAAAAGGTTCCTGCTGCTCTATAGCTAGATGCCAAGAATAAAGTTAACTGATCAATGCATGGAGACAGGAAACAGAAGGAAATAGTTCACCTTAAACTTAAGAACTGAACTAAAGCTTACTAATTATCACTTTGTATGTACTTTGGCTAATTAATACAAAAGCTTGAGAAAGAAGTTACAGTGGTGGCTGGCAGGTTTCTAAATTTGGACAGGGCCACGCTAGCTGTTTCCCCATGTTTCTAGACTTTGTGTTAATGAGAAGAGTGCCAATCTTCTCAGCTCTCTCAGCAAGAAAACATAAAGTCATGTATTCCCTGTGCAACTGGAATCTTAATATATTATCACCTTCATAAAACATGCAAAAATGTTTAACTGTAATGCATTTCGACCTTTGTGTGTTGTTCACACAGTGCACACATACACAGTGGCACATGTAAATCTGAGGTCATACATTTTTTAAGGCGACCGCTTGCCATTGTATTTTCATAATGTTATTGTGTGTCTGAGTTTCAATATTTGGCAAAAAGTAGCGTATTCACAAACCAAAGTGCTTTGTTGGCTCAGAGTTTTCTCTGTTATTTTCTTATCTAGTTGCTAGAACTAGCATCTTTTTGCTGATAGAAAAACCCTCAAAGTTCATGTTTAAAAAAAAAAAAAAAAGAAGAAGCCTTTTCTGCTCTTAGTGTTTCAAATAGTGCAGAGTGTACTTTGACAATAATATTTGATACTGCTACAGGTTGATATTGCAGTCATTTTAATGAAAAATAAATAAAGAAAAAGAAACGGGAAAAACTGTAAAATGATTAATGACAAAATTTACCAACAAAAGTTTAACAGTAAAAATTGTAAATAGATTTTGTTACACAGATCTCTACTGTTGTAGGCTAACCAGCTAGCCTCAAACTGTGCCTTCCTGTAACACCACTTTGTATCATGAGATAGGCTAGTGAGTCACTGAGCATGTTTACCTTGGTCTACTTTTCCCATTTCATAATCGGATTTCTTTTGGAGTACGTACGTACGAAGTGACATAATACTCAAACTACCGGTTATTTTCAAAAGATCCGGTCTTTGCTGAAAATGGCAGTTTAAGTTAGCTGTGCTAACATGGGAGCTAATAAGCTGGCAAAACAGACACTTGGACTTCCCACTGCCCCATGTTTTTCTTTTGTGTTCCACTCACATTGTGACTATGTCTTTTTAACAAAAGAAGTTAGAAAGACAGAAGTGACACCATTTTTACAAAGACAATGCCGTATTGGGGAGGAATTAAGGTGTGTTAATCTAAATTCTCATTATCAGATAATTGCAATTATCTAATTATAGCCTACTGTCTACAAGATCACATGAAAAATCTACAGAAACCAGATAATGATCAGATTTTTTGTTGTACATGTAAATGGGCTCACTGTTGTGTCCAATTTGCTGTCAGTCCAACACAAGTGGAAGAAAAACTAGCACTGCCAAAAGTGCAGTTTATACAGTCAAAGAATAAAACATCTTGTTAGCCATTTTGACCAAAAGCAGTCGATGAACAGCACAAGAAACGCAAGAATGGCTGAGGCTGAGTGAATTGCCATTAGAGAGCGGGATTAACAGGAGAGCCAGCTCACTTGCCATAGTGAGCCAGCTTTTGTTTTTTTTGCCTGACTATTCCGCCCATCACAGCCAACAGCACCAGGCAACTCAAAGGAAGTCCCTGCAGCTGGTGTAGATCACTTAGCTTTTCCAGCATCATGCAGTTTTCTTTCCCTGTTTGTTCATTTGTTCGTTTGGTTTTTCTTGGCATCATGTTCATAGACACCTGAATGCAGCAGACCAACAGACTGCCAAACATTCTGCTTTTATAAAGATGCTCACATTTAGTGATGATCACTTAGTAGAATGTTTTCGCTTAGCAGCACCCGACTATTACTAACTTCTTAATTCCTGTCTAAGTACACACAACTTCTAAATTTAGTGTTTGTTGAGTAAAGACACCGAGTAAGATCTTTCTGTTGTTGTTCATCTGAAATTGCTTTTATTTGATTTTAAGACCTTGTAAAGACCAAATTAACCCTGCCAATCCATAAAACTTTAGAATTGAAGGAGGGTGTACTTTCTTTTTCAAATGTCTGCATGTAGATATTTTGACAAGAGTTGCTTTTCCATTGCAGGGTTACTTAGCAGAAGCAGCAGCAAACCCCCACAATCTACTAAAGTAATTACAAAGTACACCTTTAATGAGTGTCAAAGTCATTAGGAGATAGTAGTGCTGTGCGGAGCTGTTGTTTTAACTCTTTCCTCCTTGCTGACTGATGTGCTTTAGTGCAAAAGCTAATTGGTAAGAGTAGGGGAAAATATCATAGTTTGGCTTTGAATATTCTATTTCCCTTATCCTGCATACTGTCAAGACACTAATACCCAGTCCATTACAGTGAGCTGATGGGTTTGAGATGAGACCAGGGTAAAAGCTGTACGGACAGTAGTGATATTGGATGTGTAACACAGAAACAGAGGTTCACGTCACACATGTCAATGCATTTATCTTTGTAATTCTTAGTCTTAGTTTTGATATTAGTTGTCACTTTATGGATTCTTTTTTAACAGATCAATTCCTCAAATTCTATTTGAATTTAGATGTTGTTTTGTGTTATGTTTAGACTTGGCTTTGTTTTAAGATGCTGTTTAGCTTTGTTTTCAGTCACTGTTTGGTTGGATTTACAAAAGGATCTTGGTTTGGGTTCAAATAGCCCCCTTCATCACATTCATCACATTTTACAACGCTCCATTTTCCATTCTCCAACGTTGCCAGGGTGACGACAGTGACGAGATCCATTTGCTTCACAGAGGAGAGGTTTGTGAGGATTTCTTTGTGATATATGATAGTAAGCTTAATATCTTTGGGGTTTAGAGTGTTTGTCTGATAAGAAAAAAAAGAAGAGGTGATGCTCTGATACATGATACTGTAGATGTTTCCATTTACCAAGACAATGATGCCCAAAAAAACTAATATTAATAATATAGAAGTTTATTTCAGTTCTGTATTTTGCTTTAATTTGTCTCCGTCTTGATCTCCAGAGTGCTTCATGTTGATCAACAGCACAACACAATCCATTTCTTTTTATCTTTCAAGTTTTTAAATTGATGATAGTTGATAAGTTATCTCTTCTACAGTCAGTTTAATGAAAAAGTCAAAGCTTAATCCCAACATCTACAAATGTAAACAATCAGTTATATACACACAGGCTGTAAAAATGTGCCTGCTGTTTAGATTGCCCATTTCACTCTCAGTGATTCATTATACATGCAATGAGATATGTGATTACCATTTTGAGTATCAGCCCCCCCTTTAACCATCCACCCACTGGTCCACCCCCACACACATACACATACATATTGAAGGTCAGTTTGAAAGGACAGGTTTGCTGTTTTCATTTTTAAAGTCTTGCAGTGTCTCTGTGGCTGAACATCAGAAGCAGCATCTCATGCACCTGTTTGGAGTTAAATGCCACTCTGATGGGCATGTTGCCAGCACAAATTTTCATCTTAGTGGAGAAAATAAATGCTAATGGTTCTGCTTACGATGATGGTGCTGCAAACAACAGCACCTAATCTCTGACATGATACAGTATTATTTATTTGTCTATTTTACTGAGCTCAGTGGACTTTAAAAAGCCATCTGTCGACTTACCTGTCAGCATCTGTTACTGTGACTGTCTAGCAATTATTATTGTGGCATTGTGTCCAGAAAACTAAAGAGAAACAATATTCTAAAGGAAACTTTGTGACGTGATATGACAGGGAGATTAAGAGAAACAGGCAGATGAGCTTTCTTTAAATGTGTCACTCCTTGGCTATTTTTCTGCCTTTACTGTTATTGTATTTTCACATCAAAGGATATATTCCATTTTTGTTCCTCAGAGAGCTGTTGCAGCAGGCAAAAGCACCGTTAAGAGATGCTTCATTTTGCTTCTCTCTAGCTGCCCACTTTCTCCAGCATACACACCTTTGCTTATATCTCTTCTTTACTCCCATCATATATTCCGTTTCTGTATCTAAAGAGGAAATAACTCAAATGGAAGAAGGGACCTGCCATCTCACTTCCCCATTCATCACAGTCTGTTTGTGGCTACTGTATGCAGAGAGTGAGTCAGCAGCAAAAGGGTGAGACTCAGAGATGACTGAGAGGGGCATTTGTGGGCTTCAGAAAATGGACAGCTGCGCTGCTTTTGGCATTCTGTCAGACATCTTGCTCACTTGCCTGTCTGCCTGCCACCTCTGACCCAGCCCAGTGTGGGTGGAATGTTAATGAAAGAAGTATTGAGTATTGTCATTAGAGTATAGGTTCTGAAATGTCATTAGCAATGAAGCCAACCCATGCTAATCGCGAACATCTTGAAAAGGCTGCGTCTGACATTGGTGCAGGGCCTGAATAAGCTGTGATAGCTGATGATTGTTATCTGCTCAGAGTGTAGACGCACTGTGCTCGTCACTGTGCTGCTGCACCTATGAATGCACCGTGACAGAAAGCTCAATCTCACACCCTGCTAAGAGGATTGATAATGCAGCCGAGGGTAAGAGAAAAGAAAAGAAAAAAAAACATTGATGAGAAGTTGATATAGCCTATTCCCACTGAATGGTCATACAGAGTATCAGGCAAGAGCTGTTTATGTGATGATTTGGTGAATAAGGGATTTATCGTAGAAATCCAGCTGATCCAGGCTGGCTTATTCACTAAGAGGTTATATAACCTCTATAAAACCCTCTCTGCATCTTACATTAAATTATGTTTGCAAAAAGCGTAACATTTTCATTCACACCAATCACCTTTTTCAACAAACCAAATAACTTCTGGATGCTGTGCACACCCTCTCCATTTCTCTTTCACACAGGCATGCACATGCATATCGAGTCAATGTTTGCCAATTAGCATTTCAAAACAACAGATCATATAATAGATGCTTATCATGTGTGTTTTCATAATGGCTTGCCATTTGGCTGACATTGCCCAGCAAATATACTGTATGAGGAACTGTTTAACTTCGACACAGTGTACAGTCTTTGGATTAAACGCCCTGCTCAAGGACACAATGGCACAATGTTTCAGTGTCTGTTGTTACAAAGCAAGGGGGTCAATATCTAATCAGCAGTACAGCCAATGCAATCTTTGCCTTTAGATACACCCATTAGCTTACCTACTGTTTTTAACTTTACACCACTGGGTGAGGTCATCTGTCAGATAAATATAATGCTGTATGTACTGGTATATAGTTATTTTTAAGCTATTTATTCATTCAAATACAAGTGTATATTTATCTCAGGTGAAAGAAGAGAAATTGACCATGAATACCAGTAAAGAATGAGAGCTAAGCTGGGTAAACTTTAGCTTTATTGAAACTTTGATATTATATATTGTGGTTGGTTGTGCTGACAATGATCAATTCCACACATTCTCTGGGAAAGGTGTCTTCCCATAGACTGCATACACAAGATGGATTGAGTCATAAGTGAAGCCAAATGTGGAAGTGCCTGACAGTTCAAAAACACCGATGTCCTCCGGGCCCTCGCTCCAAAACATCTCTGACTCCAATAAACTCTCATTCAAGTGTCAGTATGTCTCATGAAATATTAAATCAATACTTCTTTCCCCACAAGCATTTATAGTGTAATTTGCTAATTACACTCTTTCTGATTAGTGTGCTGGCGTTGCCTTTGAAAATAACTGAATTCAACTGAATAATGTTTCATTAACTCAAGAGGGAAATTATATTGTGGTGTTGTATAAAATCTTTTTTTTTTATTATCTACTCTTTATAATAAAGATTGATTAAAAAAAAGAAGAAAAGATAGGAAAGAATATGGGAAAATAACAGATTTCATCACATTCACTCACTCTGTTCATTGTGTAACATTAATGAGGTGAACTAAAATAACCTTTCTATGCCAGCCCTGATTGTAGAGCTGAAGAAACCTCTGACAGAAGATAACTTGGCTTTTTAATCAGTGTGTGGTGTTGTCAGTCAGTCAGCCCAGGGACTCCAAACCAGTCCTCAACATAGTGCCAAGCAGGGTTGTTCGTCATGTTGTTTTATTAGTATGTTGTCAAAAGGGTGTTTGTTTCTTTGCTTTCATTATATTATTTAGAAAGTGTGTTGTGTTTACTATGTTGTTTAAACAGTATGTTGTATAGAGGATACAATACATATTGTATTTTATTTTGTATTTTATTGAATTTTAGCTGCTCTGCGAAGCACTTTGTGATGAGTGTCTGTGATGCTATACAAATCACGTTCCTTACTATTGTCGTCCATAATGTTGAGCAGCTTTTGCATCAATGTTGTGTTCACCTTCAGCTCCAAAGCAGTCCCCAGCACAGCACAAGCCATTTTTTGTGTTTTCAGTTTTTTGCGTCACTGGCTCTGATACTGCTTCTGATACAGAGGATTGCTCTCCAATCTCTTCCAGGCGTATATAGATAAACAACATCTTGCTGCAAGCATTTAAGAATCTAATCTCCTACAAAAATAGTCTGTTCTGGACTTCCTTGTAAACAGCCTGGGTGTTGTAGGTCCAAATACCTGTAGGTACAGGTATTTGCAGTCCTCAACCAACTCTGCCTCCTCTCTCATGCTGGAAGTAATGCTTGCCTTACTCCTATCCCTCTTGAAATACGCAACGATCTCCTTTACTTTATTCACATTCAAGATGAAGGGGTTGATTCTACAACATCCCATAAACCAGTCCACCAGTTCCATAATTAGGTTCCATAACTAATTAAAGACTAGCCCTCAATTTTCAGTGTTTGAGGGCATGACTTTCTCGATTGGCATTCCTAGGAGCCATGAGATTGATTTACAAGCCTGTTTGGAGAACGAGACAACCCACTCAAGAGCCATTTCCTGTATCTGTGTCACTTCCCATTTGCCACTGGCCCACCCCTTTAGGTGACTAGTGGCAGGTCCTGAGTCTATTAATTCCAATGAGAGAAGTGAACATAGATTCTGACCGATTCTTTTGCCCAATGGTCTCAGAAGGGCTGTTTTACACAAGCTTCGCTTCCTTTGAACATTCTTGACATTGAATTAGCATTTTTCATACTAAGAAATTGGGGGAAAAATTGTTCAACGACTGCCTGTGTCTCAACCGTGCACTCTCGGGAGGCCTTGCAGCACAGATATGTCTCAGCAGAGGCAAATTTAAATATATGATGCAAATATAGCATGCATACATACATTTCAGTATTTACTCATTAGCCCACTTATCTATACTGATACAATGTTTATCAAAACTTACTTTCACACTTTCACATGCTTGATGGGTGAAAGTACAGCTTTATGTTGTTTTTGTAGAGAATTCTTGTCGAGGCATCAAACACTCACCTGCAAACTGATGCGTGACAGCACTACAGCTACACCCCATCAATGTGTCTTTCCTCATTCTTTTGAGAAAATATGTTTGTTTTTTTTTTATCACGCTGTATGGTGTCATGAATGGTACAACAAATCATCTTGTTAAACTATGTTTTGTTTTTTTATTTTTTTTTGGATGTCATTTTATGCCATATATCTGTATGAGTAACATCCTGCACTGAAACTTTACCCTGACCATTTCATATGCTATTTTAACACTAGAATGGCAGATTAAATGTGCAAAAAAAAAAGACAGCATAAAATGTGTGTGAAATCTGTTTGAGTTCTACTTTTAGATTACATTTAGTCACTATAACATGTAAACTTTTCTGCTGCTTGACATTGAGGAGTAAGAATTACTGAGGAGGTGATATTTGCAGTTTATTCTGGCCCAAAAACCACATGATGACATAACCACATAATGAAGCCTTACAAATGATTGGAGATCTTCTAGAGAATCTTTGGTAGAAAATTTCTCTGCTACTGATTTTCAGACATGCATTTCACAATGGTACATTGTGGCTATAGAGCTCACATAAGGCTTTATGTAAAAAGTATGCTCTGGATGTCTGTGTGTTTTGTATGCAAAAAGCTGAAAATGGCTGAGACCCTGACAAATGTTATTGTACTGTATTTGTATCCCTAACTGAAACCATGTCTTGTTCAGAATCTAAACCTAACAGTAACAGTGAAACAGGAATGTGAGTCATTGGCTAATTTTGGGTCAATTGGGGACAAGACTTGGGATAATTTCGCACTGCATTCCCAAATCTGACTTTTTGGCCCATACGTGAGCCATATCTGAATTTTTTCTCTTTTTTTTAAATAGTCTGAATAGCACAAATCTGATTATTTCAAATCAGCCCCGGGGTACTTTCATATGTGGTAATAAATCGGATACATATCTGATGTTTTTCAAAGCAACCTCAGTCTGAACAGTTGCATTTCATCCAACTTTTCTGTGATTGAAGTGAGAAACAATCTTTTCCATACATTGACTCAATTGTGTGGGACACAACAGCGATAATGTTAGTGCCACGCCTTTAAAATGCCGAGAATTAAATCGTTTCACATGCTCAACGTCAACATTTCTTAACTGGAGCTACACTGTTGCCTCCGGAAGCACGGTAGCGGTAGGCTACTTTGCTGTCAGACATCTGCTCTTCACGTGACCATAGCATGCAACCAGCAGTGACGGGGAGAGAGGCGGGGCCTAAACTTCATTAGTTAAGCCCATTGGCAAGGTAAACTTCGGAAGCATCCGATCCGATGAGCTTATTACATGTGGAGTCCGTAGAGAGGAAAGGTAGCTGCTGATAAGTTGCTTTAGATTTTACAAGTTGAATAGACATTCCAATAAAGATATTGATGATGAACAGCAAACACAATGCTATGTAACGTTAAGTAATTGGTCCTAACGCCACTGTAGGCTCATAAAGTTGACACTGGAGAGCTTTAACAATGTCAGCTATCACAGTGTTTTCCCTACTATTAAATGAGATATTATTGCATTAAGATCTGCAGTGTCAACGTAGCCTCAATTTTCTAGCATGTCTACAGCATAATGTTTCTGTCGAACATACCGCCCCCCAAACACACATTTGTATAAGTGTTCTGATCACATTTAACCTGTGTAATGTCATATTTGTGCCAGTTTCACATAATGTAAAATATAAACATGAATGCCAGTCTTTGGCATGTAACAGTTTTAGAAGTCAGCAATTTGATAATTTTTGTTGTTGTTGTTGCAACTACCACATTTTGATCTATGGACCAACATAGCTATTACGTCTGAGACTGCATTGCTCACTGAAAATAAGTGGGTGTACTCTGCTTACCTACTCTACAACACCGATTGTGGTCTACAATTTGTGAAAATTTGTCTTTTTAAAAATTCTGCCAAAGAATAAGCTTTTAAACTCTGCACCAACATCATATTATCTGCATCCGACCATACCCTGTCATTATCTGTCACCAGTTGGTGTTAAGCTTCACTGCCGGTGCTTTTTAGACACCAGTGAAAAGTACTTTGTTTGAATATTCAACTTTGAAATAGTTTAATGGTTTAAAAAAGTCAGTGTGGGGAAAAAAGAAGGTTTCTATACTCTTGAATGTGCCAACAACATCCAGAGCTTTCTGCAGCACAGGTGGAGGGGAAGTACACACAATACACTTAAACAACTCACTGGTGAAGGTCAAAGTCATTATCAGCGCTAACAATTAATGCTAAGGTGAAGAAGAGGATACAGGCAGGCCCATATCTTATTGTATGCATACCAATGAGATGGTGATGCAGGGACTGTGCTACCTTTTTACTCAAGCAGAACATTATTCACTGTGTTAAATTATTTCTCACGAGGTTGTGTTGATTTTCTTATAAATGGACTGTTTGGAACTTTAATTGAGACACGCACCGTCTGCTAGTTTTCTGCTTATTATACTTGGCTAAAAAGTGACCCGTCTTAATGAATCCAAAAAAACCACAATCAAACATGGTACCTTGAAATGTCAACACAAAAGCATTCACCACCATTTTCTCCGCCCACCAAATTCATCACGCCTCAGCCCCTCATCTCGTCAGCACAATTATGAAGATAAAAGTGTAATTGATTTGAATGAAAAACGCAAAGTTACCCAATGTCAGCTGCTGGAAAACAAAACAGAAACCTTCTTTTTCAACATTAATATCAAAAGAACTTAGTACTATGTGTAATTTATTTTATTTTTTTTGCAAGACAGCCACAATTACAGACACACACAGATTTTTATACTTTGATGGCCCATTATGCTGCAATTACCACTATAGCATCATGCCATAACTTCAAGTAATGATCTAAATCTGGCCAGCTGCACTTACAGCTTCTCCACGATGACTCATTGTATTCGTGACAAGATTTTAATGTTCAAACTATCCAATAAATACTGACGTTTATATAAAGTGGGCTTAAAAGTAGGTCCTTGCATTTCCTCACTTTCTCGCTGTCATTTGAATAATCATGCTTGCATATGACCCAGCTCACTCAGAGAAAGCCACTCTCCATCTGCTGCAGTAGGAAACTAACACAAGCTGTTTTCAGCTCAACACATCTAACTCACACACCTGTTACTGTTAGGCAGACTTAGGCTGCTCTTGGCAGCTCACACAATATTATAAATTGCAGCCTGCTGCTTCCACTAAATGTAATGGGCTATATCAAGTTTACCCAGGAAAATCACTCTACTCTTTCATGCTACTGTGATTCTAAGTAATTGTGACCTTTACAGAGAATAACTTGTCATTTAGATTTTCTTAGCAAAAAACTTTCTCCAATTTCCTCTCTTTTTGTTTTCATGGAAACAAAAAGAAGGGAGGGGTTATGCGATTAGCACCTAGCAGTGAAAACTGGTGGAACCACACAAGGATATTTTGAAGTAATTATCATGTACAAAAGCCATTTACACCCACAAATCACTTTTGCCCCAAATGAGGCTGAGGACATTATCTCATTAAAACTGTTCCATCAGTGCATCTTTCAGCTTTACCTTTCTGTGAAATAGAGCCGTTGTGCAAAGAGTCCCTCCAAAGTTTTTGTGCTGACTGTATCATGCTGCTGTCTAGCACCTTTTCTCATAAATCACATTAAGGGATGTCAACAAATCGTTTATCAAATCTCAGTGAGGCTAAAAGACAAAAAGCCATCTGGCACTGAAAAGTGAACATACTTATATGATCGTCCAAAGACTTCAAGCCATACTACTTCAGTCAGATCCTGAAAATCTGAAAAAATATTTGTTGCAAGAACTTTTTGTAAACATGTACAATAGTTTAAAAAAAACTAAAAAAATTAACTTTGTTTTTATTGGTTCTGTTTCCATCTTTAGTGACCATCTATAGTGCTGCAATGGAGAGGCAAATCCTGAGGCTAAAACTTTTTAAACTTATGAACTTGAGCAGTTTTCATTAACACAGAAGTGTGTCATCTTTATGCTTATAATATAGTTTGTATAATGCTTCAAAGGTTCTGCCTGAAAGTGAAGACATCCATAAATCCACTGCCAATATTCTCCTAGATTCTATTGGTTGATAATAAAGTTAAATTCTGAATCCATTAAAGCTCGTTATTTAGGCCCGCAAGATTCTATTTACACCTCAGGAATATTCCCCATATGCGGATTAAAGTTTTACCTTGATTAAATTATTGATGATCGTGATGATCCCAGATTTCTCACTTCCTTGAAACAGGTGTGGGATTGGTTGCCACAGCAACACATTCTCCAGGTCAAACCTACTTTGCAGCAGGTTTATTCAGTGTAAACAAGATTAAATGGCAGACTTAGCTGGCATCATTTCAGGAACAAACATGGCAGTGTTTTTCTTGTGGGAGGAACATGTTGAGACTGGTGCACTGATAATAAAAACAGCATGTTAACCAGTGGTAGAGCTCTCCCCACGACAATACCTAACAGTTATATAGGTGAGTCCTCAGCTTCTCACATGGGGTTAAGTTTGGCCCAGCATGTATTCTATATTTGGTTCTGACACTTCCGAGATGCTTTAAAAGAAAAGAGAGCATTGAAAGATAAAGATAAGAATAAAATTTGATCTCAAGTTCATTTGTTTAGCAAGATTCATCATCTATGCAGTGTCTGGTGTTACAAGGGCTCAAAGTAATCTAGGTTGGGGTAATTATTTAATTCATGACAATTCAAAAACATCCATGACTCATGTTCTCAGGGACATAGACAATTATTTTTTGCATTCAATGAAACGCTTTTCTTTTAGAACAGTAGATGGTGTCTGATAGGACCACTGGAGCTGGCCAATCACAATGTTACAGCATAACAAGGTCGCACATTTGCATGAAATTTTGAGCCAGCAGGAAAGAAAGCATCCTTTTCAATGTGGATAATTGAATTCCCACGCTTAAACACAAACACAAGCTTTGACAAAAGTATACTTTCAGAGGCAGGACAGGATCTGCAGAATTATAAAAGTGCAAACATGAGCAATTTATTTATTTTTGGGATGATTTTTCTTTTGCAAGATGATTTTATTTTTAGGCTACTATGACATTTTCAGCAGCATATTAGCATACATAACCTACATGTTTAGATATAAAAGGTAAGGTTAGCTTCTGTAGAAAAACAACAAACACATGATTTATGAAGTAATTTGAATGAAGTGTAAAGTATCCAAGCTAGGGATGTGCATGACTAATCCGATTAGTCAAAAATTCCGCACAAAGTTGACTAGTTGACCTTTTTCATTTGGGGGAGAGTTTTGTTTCATTGCGCAGATATGCAGAACCGTTTACAGTGCCATGTTAAAAGACTGAAGTGGCCCCTTTCGAGTGAACTACAGTGGGAGAATAAGAATAAAACACGCAAACAGAGCACAAGTTAGGATTGAGAAACTGCTTATTTGCAGTGATTGTCTAGTTTTTGCTTCAAGCTTCAGCAATAAATGGCCACAGCTCTTCTGGTTACAAGGAGAAGCACGTGTCTGCTTTACCACTTTTGTGTAAGAGAAGGGAATTAATCCCAAAGTTAGCTGCAGCTTCAGCCCAGGAGGATTCACTTCACCTCCTGACCATGGTTTGGAGGCGGAAGCAGGAAATGCTAACAGCTGTTTCAGGTGAGTTTTCACCTCTAGCAGAAACAATGGACCCGAGTAGCACATTAACTAAACCATCACAAAAATCTTGCGTACAGGAGCAAAACCACAAGACAGAAAGACAACAGAAAATAACTGGTTTGGAACACTTATATGGGGACGGTGTTCAGCTCACCTGGCAGGACAACATAGACGGACAGCTACAGCCTCTCAATGGAGCCAGCTCAGGTTTGAATCTTGGTCTCTGTAATTCTAGAAGAGACTTTGTTTCTGTACAACTATTTTTCTGTAAGATTATTAACCTGCTGTTAGCATTAAGCTGTGTAGCAGTGCTAATCTGGTTATATGGTAGTATTAGATTAGCTTTAAATTAATATCGGGAAACAATGTAAAATTCAGTTTTCAGCAGTGGTGTAGTCTACGTGATATGCGTACGCCATAAATCCACTGGAAATAGTCCCAAATTTCCATATAACCATTGAAAAATGGACAAAGAAACATATTACCATGGTTTTGTTGACATAACTTTCACTTTATGAACTACCTGTTCATAAATTTGCCTTTTCTGTGTTCTGAAACGGGCACTTTTGGACCATAGGGGCTTCCGTCAAGTGGGAGGAAAACCCGATGTTAATTACTAAACTAGCAGTGAAGTTGTATGGCAGGCACGAGACGACAACTTGAATTGGTCCAACGCTAGTCAGTGGAGAAGGAATGTGGACAGAAAACAATGAAAAGAAGACAAAGCCAAATATAATGAGTTCTTGGATTCCATTGTCTGTCCTTCTGTTTCCTCTTCCCCTTTTCCCCCATGTGTCTTGTGTGTGTGGTCGTGGCTGTCCCTCTGCTCTAACAGGTTCCTTGGCACAGCTGCAATTCATCTACTCATCACACCTGCAGTATATCTACCCCAGTCCTACCTTCATTCAACGCCAGATTGTTGAACTAACAATGAGTGGTATCCTGGTCAAGTATATTTGACAATCCTGTCTGGTTTGCGTTGACTGGCCTAATCTGTATTGTCCCAACAGAAAACCTGCCAAAGCCAAGAAGAACATTCTGGATCTGGTCATTATTAAAAAAAACCTCACCTTCTGGTCCTCAGCCACGCTTGCATCCACAGCACTTCCAAAATCAGCTCAACATCTTTCTGTCTGCCTGCTTGCCATTCCAAACACTCCACCAGCTTCACCGGACTCTTTCCACAATTCAATAAACGTCTTTCTTCTCGCAGCTGTGGATTTCTGTCTGCTCTTTGGGGCCGCAATCTTGCCCGTGTGACAGACACTATTTCTGTGTTTCAGAAAGCCTGCTGCTTGCCCTGTTCCTACTGCCTGTTCCTAGGGGACACTACAGCTGCACCTAATGCTGGTGTTTGGGAAAGGGAGCCTGATGACTGTGAAGTGGCCACAGCACCTGATGGTAGGGAAGGGGAGCCTGTTGAAACTATCGTCATTCCTGGTGAGTGGAACTCGTGTATGTTATAATAAAAGTAGCCGCTATTGTAAACGGAGATGATCGTCACATTGAATTATATCTAAAACTAGGCAACTGGTGGTTTTCGCTGAAATTAAGGAAGTGCAGCTGCTGATCTGTGCGTGTGTGTTTGTGCGTGTGTGTTTGTGTGTGCGTGTGTGTGTGTGTGTGTGTGTGTGTGTGTGTGTGTGTGTGTGTGTGTGTGTGTGTGTGTGTGTGTGT
>JBBBVU010000003.1:23018313-23029085 GCA_037177055.1 Atherinosoma microstoma
TGTGTGTGTGTGTGTGTGTGTGTGTGTGGGTGTGTGTGTGTGTGTGTGTGTGTGTGTGTGTGTGTGTGTGTGTGTGTCTGTGTGTGTGTGTGCGTGCGTGTGTGTGTGTGTGCGTTGCAGGTACCTATAACAGAGCAGCAGTCCATTACATGGAATGTGTAAATTAAATAATTGTATTGCACTTTAATTCACATTTGGAACTTTAAGTTTGCATAGAGTTGCACACAAATGTTTTATTTATTGATATTTATTGAACAATATACTAATGGGTGATTCTGTCTTATGTATGTGAAAGAAAAAGTTTTCATGGTTTAAGACAGCTGTTCCATTCTGTGAAATTTGGTTTTTCTATGGTGTACCTTTGGCACTTCCTGTTTTATTGTGGTTTTTCCTGTCTCTACTTTCAGTTGAATTAATTGAATGAGAAGCACCTGTGATCTACGGGCTGAATCTATAAATGCCCTTGGCTATTTTCTCTCTCTTCTCCTCCATCTAGCAGCAGCACTACAATTTGGTAAAACCCCTTTTTCTTTTTCTTTTACATTAATAATAAAAAACAGCTGTATGAATCTCATCCCTGGTGTGGTGTCCGTTGTTATGTTCCGAGCTTGAGCCAGCCATAACACAGCACATGTGCGTAAATGAGTGTGCAAGATGTAGTTGATAGTGAAATGGTCTTTGTGCTCACCTGTCTGATGTCCTGTCAAGGGTTCTCGGGCAAATGCTTCCCCAGGGGCCTGAGAACTCTTGAAAGGTTCCAGGAGAAGCCATGAGATAGGTGTGTGTGGAGGTGAGTTTAGTTTTACTTGGGTTTTAGGTATTGTGAATTTGGTTTTAGGGTTAGCTTGAAATGTTTGTTTTATATAATTCTTTGAGTGGGTAGGTTATAGATATTCAGAATCCCAATAGTGATATTTTAGAATGTAGTGTTGGTTTTTATGAAATGGGAAACACCTCTTTTGAGGAAAGTACTTTTGCCCAATCAGTGGCAGAAAAGAGAAATTGTGCCAGTTTGGTCATTTGAGAGGCCGCTGCTGGTGGAGGCGCTGCTCCACAATAGTCTGGTGTGAGTTCACTGATCTATTTTATACTCTTTTTCCCAAAAAGTAACTAAATTTGTAACAGAGTTACAACATTCTAAAAATAACTAATTACTCAGGAAAGTAATTATTCCATTAGTCTTACTCTTTTTAAATGTTCAAATATGTTGCCTTGTTAATTTATTCATGAATATTTGATCAGATGATGAATAAAATGGAAATTTAATGGAATAAATTACTAACAGAAAAACCATCAATACTAATCTCAGGCTGCTTGGATGTCTTTTCTCGGTCTCCTCTTCAGGAGAGGTGCTTCACATGATTCTAACTGCTTACAAACCCTTTGTTTCTGGGTCATAATGAATGTTTCTTGTAACACTCTAGTCTTTTATCTCTGTGAGGGAAAAGTGATGTCTGTAATTCCAGTTTAAAAACTTTTCCTTTTCTTTGGACTCGCAATTGCGCACACAGTCACACACACACACACACACTGTGCGCTGTTTGGCTATGCACACTGTCTATAGATTAATCCACCAGCCGTTTGTGTGTGCCGCGCCACCTTTTTTGCTGTGTTAAACTGGTATGTGCTGCCACCTGCTGACACTAGCTGCGTTTCCATTACCCCTAGAATTGCGTAAAACCTAAATATTGCAATAAAAATCTGGTAATGGAAACACCTACATTTTGAAAAACCTCTCTTATATCGTTTTTATGCTCTCGTGAGGTGGTTTTTCAGATGTATCGATATAAATGTATTTCGCAAAGAGTATTGGAAACACTTTTTCCGCATTTCCACTTCACCGGACGTAATGTAAGCTCTAAGCATCTTCCTCAGAGAAATCTCGCAGGATGAGATCTTACAAGAATTATGGCTTATGCGCTAAACACCATTCAGTGGAAACACCGGCTTTGTTTAAATTTTAGAAATATCACTTTTATTTTGCGAAAAACTGTAATGGAAATGCATCGTCTGATCAGCAGGAAGGATATCTGGACTGACGACTTTAGACAGCTGCCCACGGTTAGTAATGAAGGTATGTGATCTGCCAGTCTTGAAGTTATTTTGTTTTTCATGTTAATTAGGCATCAGTTACGACAATAACCGATGCCTAACTAACATGAATGAACGAATGAACGGCTCTCTACAGGGACTCAATTCCCATCATTCACAGTAAAGAGCCGTTCAAAGGATTTGATTCTTTTGTGATATCACATCACTAGGTTATGGTACTTTTTCATTGATACAGATACTGATATTTTTTGTCCCCTGAAGGATAAGGTTTGAATATTAAATGAATATTTTCAAGATGGCTAAATAATTAATTTAGAGATTCATATAAGATTATTCATAATTTTAATGGAAAATAAAACACATAATGGTTATATGTTAAATATAATAAATCATAATGCGCAATAACCTGCATTAAACCAGAAAAACATCATATCAAAACAAAACATCATCACTAACAGTAGAAGTACCATCATGACATCTGATAGGCTGCCATCATGTGACACAGAAGGAAAACACTGTGGTTTTATTGCTTAAAACTCAGAATTTAAAAAAAGATGTCTTTTTTTTTATCAGCAAAGTGGTATCTCGATATTTAAAAAAGTATCGATTCCGATACTTGCCTGGCTGATATCGAAAAATCGACTCCAATGTATCGATACGCCCATCCCCAGTCCACTCTGCAGCTTGCCAACCTGCCTTGTGCTTCCTTTTCTGTTGATTAATAGTGGGTCGCAAACCAATGTAAATACTGCCACCCACTGCACCACAGTGTTTTACATCAGGCACAACAGCATCCCCATGCCTTGGCAGCTTTGCATGTCACGGCCGAATTTAGGTGAAGGGTCATATGGTGACATTCATCGCAAATTACTGAACAAAATGGTGAGACTACAGGTATACAGTAACATCTAAATATTGTTTTAATTTGAGAGCCTTTCAGATAATTATATTGATAAATCACCTGTAAATAACCTGCAAGTGAATATTGCAAAATGGCATAAACTTGTATTTTCTTATGAATGAATGAAACTGAATAAAATGTACTTTATTTTATCCTAGAGGGAAATTCAAATGTATTTTATTTTTTCTTAGCAAAATCAGTCTGGTGTCTTGGGGGTGGGGGGGGCAGGTATTCTGTTTGTATTTGTGCCACCCACAACATCTTTCACAATAATTTATTTTATTAGGAGGCAGGCTCATATGATCAGCATGTTTGTGTGTTTCACAATGGGGACTTGGCAGCGATTAACCCAGGAGAGGGCTATTTTGATACAATTTGTTATCACACCTTTTTTATTGTAAACCATGATGTTTATTTAGCCTTAAGAGAAGTTTTAATACAATTATATAGCTACTTTGTAATGCCTAACTTTAGCCAAGCAGCTTGTATGTGCTGTTTGTTGCAGTTGTGTAGCTCCTGCCAGGTACAGTAAGCATCAAAGGCCCTTTAAAAATGTATTTGATTTGCAAAGCTCTCATTACAATAACAAATAAATCACAGGAACATTAGTGCATGCATGCACATCTGCAGTAGTTGTAGCTGTGTAATACAACAATTACTGTAATTAGCTACACCTGTGTCATAAATCAGATAAGGGTCTTTCCAAACTATGTTTCCCTCCATATCTTCTTGCAGTGCGGTTGATATGAGATGGGGAGTTTTGATGTACACAATGGGGTGGCGAGGTAGACTGTGGATAAATCCAGCCTTGGTAACTGACTGAAAATCCAAAAGAAATGTGCTTTTTCTCAAGGATCTGAAAAGATTCAGATATGCACATGATGCTAAAGAAGCTTCTTCATCCGTGGGAGTTGTGTGGTGCTAAATGAGCTGGATAAAGGTCTAAATATAAGACTGCTAACACGTTCCTGTTTTTCCCTAATACAGTGTAGTATGTGATTATCTGAGGCACACAGGAACATACAATCAAAGTGTTTGTGACTGTCATTTGAACCATGGTGCAGAAATCGACTGTTCTGTGTCTCTTAAAGGGGAACAGTTAAAAGATTTTTGTGTAAAAAGTAAAGCAAGAGCAAAAGAAACTGTTTTGTTTTGCCCTGTGGAAACTTTTGCACAATGATGAAAATAATACATCCAGTGTAGTCTTAGCTTTGAATTTCAAACAAGCATGCACTGTGTACTGACCCAACTTCTGCAATCATTTATTTTTCATTTTGTCCAAAAGAGATCATTTAGACAGCTTTAAAAAGCAAGGATGAAATGCTCTGGTTGAGATTATTACACAATTGTCACACAAAACACAACAATGTAATCACTCATGGCAGAAGAAGGGTTCTGAAATTAAAATGAAAAGCTATAATGATCATACTCATACCCACAATCCTTTGAATACACTCGTTATTCCAGCACCAAGGCAGAGAGGCTTGGAGGAGGTTTTCAAAACGTGATATTGTTTGTCTGCTTGACGGTGAAAAGATATTGTATCTCACCAAATTTAGAAGAGCTGTAGATGACACTAGATGAAACCATGCAGCTTGAGCAAAGGAAGAACCAATTACAAACGTCTTCAAAATTTCACACCCACTGTGAAGTGTGTAAGCTCTCATTCTGTTCAGAAAGTTTACAGGATAATAACGGCCATATTTTCATTAAGGCCTATTCAATACATCTGTCATTTTCTGATCAGGGACACAGACCGCTAAACCTTCACCTCTTCTCTGCGGTTGGCTTAAACAATACACTAATTAATGTTTGATAATCATGTGCAATTTTCCAGAGAGACGCTTGGAATTTTTAAAAAGTCAACAGAGAAAGTTTCTTCGGAGAATCCTTTTATCATCAGGCCAAATTCTCAGCTTTGATGTGAGATAAAGCAATTGAGAATTACATTAATACCAAAGCATGGCTTCGAAGATTTATCTCAACTGGCTAATGAGCCTGGGAATGTTTCCACTGTGGATAATCAAACAGTAGAGGAAAAATACAATAAATCATTTGCATACAACAAATGAATACAAAAAGAACTGTTTCACTGTAGGTACGAAGGAACAGGTAGACTGTGACAGACCTGAAAAGATTATAACGGAGTTAATTGAGCACATGAATGCTTGAAATACATGTGTGTTATTCATAAATATTTTTTAGGGTGTTTTTTAAGAAAGAAGAGGAGGAACATTTTTAAAAAAAATCCATTCTGTAAGTAATCTGTAAGTAGTTAGTAGTTTGCCATTTACTCTAAGGGCAAGTGTTGATAATATTCTCTGCATAACTAAGTGGCTCTCTGACTGCTTATCATTATGGCAATATTTTTCTAACAGCCTTGATTTTATGCTTTTGTATGCTCCGCTGCGCAAGTCATTCTGATGAATTAATTTCAGGGTGCCATAAATATTGTCTTCCCAACTTTCAACTGTGATGTCTTCATTTTTACATCTCTTGCAACAAATTTAACAAAAGAAAAATCTGAATCATTACTGGATAGTCATACAGTAGGGTACATACAATAGTTTAACAGGTGCTGAGGGAAATTGTCTTGAGAAAAAGATCATACAAACTTATTTCTTTACAAGAAATAACCTTGGTTATTCTTTAATTTCCAATCCTAATCACTGAGAGAAATGGACATTGCTTAAAAATTCTAATTTACCAGTCCCTCCATCTCCCTCTCTGCTGTGCTTCAGTTCTGCCTTTAAAGTCCCCCCTTCCCCCCACTTCATGCTGTCATGTAGCACAGGCTAGTAACCATGGCAACTGTGGATGATTGATATCCATTTGAGACTGCTCCTCTTACTGGTTGTTTTCACTCAAGCATGGTACACTCTTGTAAATCACATTAGAAGCACAAGGAGGAGCCAGATGAAGCTCATATTTACACAGATTCATTGGTCTCACGGCTTACTGATCACAGTTTCTTTATCTTCAAGTGGCAGTGTTCTCGCCTCTTCTCATAACCGCTGTTTTTCATCCTCTCCAAATACCTGAAAAGTGTCTGTTTTTTTTATGTTTGTCGGACCAACTTTTGCAGTTAAAAACTTTTCCGCCTCTCCCTGTGTGTTCATTTTTCCTCTTTCTGGTTCTAAGGATAGCCTGCAGTAACTTTCAGTAATTGGTCTGTGAGTTAAAAAAGAAAAAAAAAACTTTTCGAACTAGAAAAGGACCAGACTATTGTTCAGCTCGATCCACATTGAGAACACCCCTTTTTGTTGTGCCAGTGTTTGCATGCTTGGTCCAGCCTGTGAGAGAGTTTCACAAATGTGATTTTGGCATAGAAGTTAAGTGTGAGAAGGCTCTAAGCAAGCAGCAAGCATAACATTAAAAACCACCTGCCTAATAATGTACAGGTCTTCTTTGTGTCCAGTACCTCAGGGAGTATCTTTGCATCTGACACCATGCTGACAGCAAATCCTGTGGGTGTCATGGGTTGCCAGGTGAGCCCTCCATGGATTGAGCTTGTGCCTGTACATTATGCATATGCTTAACTGGAATGGGATCTGGGGAATTCAGAGGCAGAGGGCCTGTAGCAGGTTCAACATATCTAGGGTAAATTCTGCTTTAACTAATCCTGACAATGGTGAGTTTGCTAAGCAGTATCACGACACTGGTTTTCAACTCAGATAGTCAACCCAGGCTTTCTAACTCTATATGTGCACTTTTATGTAAAACAAGTTGGGTTTACATTAGAGAAGCAGAATCATGAATCTTGAGTTTTGAGTTTTGTGTATTTTTTTATGAAAAGAGCACACTCAAATCCAGGAGTAATGACAATGTGAATATTGATAGGCTTACATACGGAGTTAAAGCTACACAGCTGCTGCTGTCAAAGCAGGAGGCAAAGATAGCAACAACAAAAAAAGAAGAATGCTTACCGTGTGAATATATAAATGAATAAGCTTGTCAATATCACTGCCACATCATTAAAGCAAGAGTCGATCCGATGATTTACAGTTGTGCAGCCTACTTTATTAAATAAATTTGGTGCAGCTATTTCTCTTTTTTTTCTGTCAGATTCAACACTGATAGGTTCAAAGATTTCAAGGAAAGTTTTGAAAGAGGGGGAAAAAAAATACCACAGAATAGGAATTATTACACTTTCTCCTCATTTAATGTAGCTACAAAGAGACCAATGCAGTATGTTGATCAATATAAAAAGGAAAAGCTTCTTCAAGAAACACTTGTGACAATAATTTCCACAGGCTCAAATTAAATTAAATAAATTGTGTGACTTTGCTCATTAATTATCGCCACAATTGCTTCCTCAGACGTGTCACACAGTTAGCGTGGTGCAGTCACAGGCTTTAATGTCGGTCGTCAGATCGCAGCTAACTGCCCGCTAAAGTGAGAAAACACTCCCGAGATATAGTAATGATTAGATTAGTAGCCAACTAAATTACAGGGAAAATGTGTCTTTCAGCCAAGCATCAAAAAGATGCTGTGAAAACATTCAGAATTGCAGATGATCCTGACAGAGCTAATTAAGCTGTGGGTGTTGTGTGGTGCTAAATGAGCTGGCTCCAGGTTCCCAATGTTAGACTGCTGTTATGTTACTGTCATCTTTGCACAGTGTGTGATTATATAAAACGGAGACCAACAAATTGAAGCATTTAAGTCGTCCGTTTGAGCCACTGTATTTTACTGCGTAGGGTATTTTAAAGGGAAGTAGACCCAGAAACAAGGTTGTTCATTTTGCAGTTTCTGTTGATTATTAAAAAACTGGATGTGTGATTAATTGAGAATTTTACCCATGTGATTTATATCTGCACGTTGCTGTCCCTCCATGTTATTGATGCACAGTTTGTATATGAAACAAGTGCAAGATTAACAGCCCTTGACGGTGAAATATTAAATGATTCAAATGCAAATACACTGATGGGCTGAGGCCGCTTTTTGTAATTCACTTCAAGGGCAGAAATTAGACTTGCAAAACTTCACCCATACGCAGGGAAATTGCACTGAGATGTAGCCTTGCAGTGAGTGGCAAACAACAGGGAAATGAAACATGCACCAAAAAAGGAGGGACCATCAATCTAATGGGATTCCATTGCAAATTCTCTGCATTTCAGTATCACTCGCTCTCACTGGGGGATAGTCAACAGTGGAATAGCTTTCAGGCACTTCAGCACACGCAAAGGAGGACTGCAGCTACCCTAGATCCCATGTAAGAAGCTGCGCTGCATGTAAATCTGTACAATGAAAGCCATTTTTAATTTTCATATAGAAAGAATAACAGCTTCGAATAGAATAATGTGGACTCCATTAAAAACCAAATCAGCTTCATTAGACACGGTAATAGCCTCACTTAGTGATGGCAGGCACAATGACTGTGGCAAGCATTAACTCTGCTCATTAAGGAGAGTTGAGCCTCACTGTGATCAACACATGCCAGCATATGATGAATGACAAATTATGACCTATTTTTTCACAATGCTGTACTACACAGTAATTATTTTGTAATCTTAACCTTGATAGAGTCATGCATCATGAAAGGATGTAAATCTTTCTCTCGGTTTAATGTAAACTTGCTAGTAAGCATAATGAAGGATGCCTGCTTTTTTCTTTTTTTTTTTCTTAAACAGCGTAAAAATGGAGCTTGAAAAACATGAATAGATCACAGCACGTCCTGTGTGTGCACTCATTTGTGCTGGGAGAGAAAGTGGAGGGTTGGATGACAAATTTGGAGGAGGGAATGTGATTACTGAGACATTGGCAGCAGCAGTTGTCACTTCTGCATCGCCTCAGAATGCAGCCATTCCTCCCCAACTCTGTCCAAGTAGTGGGAAATGAAGAGGAATGGATTACAGTTGCTTACAGATTTTGACAAATGGCAAGGTAATATATGAAGGTACCATCTGACCTTCTTACCACTTCAGTAAATGGCTCGGTAAAGTCCCGTCACGTCTGCCGTGATGAGAGTTCAATAACCTTTGCATCAGTCTTGCTCTCAGCTACAGAAAGACCTCATGGGAATGACTTATCTGGGAAGAAGTGTGGGCTGATGAGTGAAAAACTCCACCACAGCAGAAACAGCTGTTAGATTGGAGGTAGCAAGGCTTCTACAGTATCTACTAAAGATCACTTTTCTAAAGTAAAGCCCCTGTAAAATAGCATTACTTGAAAGGAGTTACATTAAGAAGTGAGCTCATATTACAAGACTCACATCTCCACGTTCCTCCTTTCTCTCTGGCTGTCTGGTTTTAAATGGGGCTTATCAATTTTACTCTTCGATCGGACCTTACATTCTCATGTGTAGCAGCATTTGATCAACTGTACTGCACATCTGTTGGATGCCAACTTGCATTTCGATCCAAACAATAGCAATAAAACTGACTGAGTGCACACAAAAAAACTGCACAAATTATGTGGGTGACTAGGTCATTATTTGCATTGGGAAACAAAATATTAATGACTGCACAACAATCAAATAATGCTCTCCAGGGTGAAGGTGTACAAGTTTTGAGCAGCAATCAAGATTAGACTTGATTACCAAAAACCACAATACATAAATCTCCCTTCAGCCTCAAATCTGAAAAGCTGGGTTGCACTTTACAAAAACAAATCACTTTAACCAGCAGATTTGTGGAACAGAGTTCTATGGGCTGATGATTCAAAGCTCAACCTCTAAAAGTAGGAAAGAGAAAGTGAAAAAAAAAAGAAGGAAGGAGCATGATCCATGGCATTACACCTCACCTTTCAAACCTGGTGATTTATTGATGGCATTTACTGGTGATTTCGCCTCTGAGGGAAGCAACAGGATAAACACAGAGGTGTATGGGTGCGTTCTGTGCTCCCAGATTCAGCCAAATCCATCAAATCTCCCAGGACAACGTTCCATCAGTCAGTAAGACGACGATCCTAAACATAGCAATCAAAGAGCTGGTCAGGGTGAAGAGGTGGAATATCCTCAGCTGGGTGAGTCTCTCACCCCACCTCAGTCTGACTGAGTTACATGAAGACCAAACTGTAGGCAGGCAAGAAACAAATGTTACACGTAGTTGTGTTGAAGGCCTGGGAGAGCATCTCCTGATGTATTCATGCAGAGCTTGACTGCATGAAATTTTCCAAGAAAATAATGAATGGGAACATTTTGACTTCATGTGCAAGAGGGCCTAAACTTTGTGCTCTACAGCTCAGATTTGCAATCATTTTTGCACCTGGTGCAAACCCTGTCTTGGCAGTATAAAGTTGCTGATAGTATTTATTAATGAGGTGCAGCGCAAAGTCACTGGACACAGCACTGTTCCTGATGCACAAATTGATGTGTTTCCATTTTAGGGGCACCATTTTTTAGGAGAAAAGTATTCAAATGAATGGTGCAGCAGAGCTATTCTCTGCAATCAGCAACTTGCTGACGATTGTGGCATCATTTACCTCCAGGAAAAAAGCATGTCTTAAATTTTGCATTTCACAAAGCTGTGACAGTTGCTGCAAGGAGGCACAGGTGTTGTGCAATACTGGCATAAAGGAAGAGTGAGATCATCCAGCTGGGTTGAATTAGATTTTATTATTTATATTGCACATATCGATCGCTACGCTGCACAATCTAAATTTAATGGAGCTACTCAAAGACAATCTGAAATGTGTTCATGACGATAAAAATAATAATAATAATAATAAAAATAATAAAAATAATAAAAATAATAATATATATATATACATATATACACATATACATATTATACATACCGGTATATATATATCAGAGGTCGCGTTAACCGGATATTTTCCGTCATTGACCGGTTTTTTCAAACAATGACGGAAAAAT
>JBBBVU010000003.1:23029185-23042053 GCA_037177055.1 Atherinosoma microstoma
GGCAGGCTGTTCCACAATCGAGGGCCATAATAATGAAATGAGGCCTCACCATAAGTTTTGGACCTAACTTTAGGAAGAATTAAAAGGCCGGTACCAGAGGACCTCAGGGTCCACGAGGGATTATAATTTAAAAGCAGTTCAGATAAATAAGAAGGCCCACGACCATTAAGACACTTATAAACCACTAAAAGAACCTTAAAATCAATCCTGAAATGCATGGGGAGCCAATGCAGCCATTTTAAAACTGTTGTAATGTGTTCCCGCCCCCTGGTCCTTGTCAGAACTCGTGCCGCCGAGTTCTGAAGTAACTGTAAACTGGAGGTACTCTTCTTAGGAAGACGAGAGAGCAGGGCATTACAATAATCTATTCTACTTGAAATAAAACCATGCATCAGCATCTCCGTGCTGGCAAGAGAGAGAAATGGGTGGACTAAATGTTTTTAAGATGATAAAATCCTGTCTTTGTTACATTTTTGATGTGTGGAATAAAATTTAGCTCAGAGTCGGAAAGTACACCCAGATTTCTCACACACCGAGAAGGTTTAAGATTCAGCAGTTTGCATGAAATGATCTTTCTCTTGTCTTCAGGACTGATGATTAAAACTTCAGTTTTGTCCTGGTTGAGCTGTAAGAAGTTCTCAGCCATCCATGACTTTATATCTAAAATACAGTTTAAAAGGGTGTTAATTGGCTCTAAGTCATCAGGAGACATAAAGCTGCATATCATCAGCATAGCTTTGAAAAGCAATGCCGTGCCTCCTGATAACATCTCCAAGTGGCAACATGTACAGATTAAAAAGTATTGGGCCTAAAATTGATCCTTGAGGAACCCCATTTATTTCACGGATTCCTGAGGAGCATGTATCCAAGCTGACTAAAAATTGTTGATCTGTGAGATAGGAATAAAACCATTTAAGAACAATACCTGAGAGGCCCACCAGACTTCTGAGTGTGTGTAATAAAATCTGGCGGTCTACTGTGTCGAAGGTGGCACTAAGATCCAGCAGAACCAAGACAGAAAGTTTCTGTGCATCCAGGTTACATCTGAGGTCATTAACAATCTTTAAAAGGGCCATGTCGGTACTGTGGTTCGTCCTAAAACCAGATTGAAATAATACTGTGTTCATTTAAAAACTCATTTAATTGGCTAAACACAACTTTTTCTATCATTTTACTTAAAAACGCTAAGCTGGATACAGGTCTATAGTTATCAAGAATGGTTGGGTCTAAATTGCTCTTCTTCAGAAGGGGCCTCATCACCGCCGTCTTAAAGGCATATGGGAAGACACCCGTCTGAAGAGAGCAATTTACTATGTTTAAAAGCTTAGGCTCAAAGAAACCATAAAATGTTTTTAAAAGAGATATGGGGATTGGGTCTAAAAGGCAGGTTGTTGGGTTTAGCTGGGATTAACACATCCTAATTTGAGAAACAGTATATTACTATTAAATGACCAGATGGTCATGATGCAGTTTTATATCTACATGCCCCTAATTTTTGGTAATAGTTGTTTAAAGATATCTGAGGTGTGGACAAGGCTGTTAGGCAAGTGAAGAAGGTTTTTCATATTACTGTTGGCCCACATGTTATAATGACTCCTCCTCACTTCTGCATGCTGTCTGATCTTGAACCATGAAAAAAAAAGAAGAAAAAATCAATGACAAATCTGAGCGTGATTACACTGCAGAATGTAGTCTTGTTGACAGTCATGGAGTTTATTCAGATTTGAGCCAATGAGGTCATCTTAAATTGGACTGAAATGAGCTGGTCAGAGCTGTGTTCGTAGATCAGTGCAGTTTTTACAACCAGACTCTAATCTGCCCTGTTAAGCTCATCTGGGCCTACGTGCTAACATCTCAAACCTAGTTTTTCACTTTAATTTATCCAATTTATGCGCTCCAATTACAGGCAAGACATGGCTCTTTAATGTTAAATAGATTTTTTGCAAAGTAAACGTGTTGAAGCATAAAGCCTAAACAACAGCCAGTCTGACAGTCTGAGTTCTAACTGTGGAAAGGGCAGAAATGTTGTTTGCTCTCTTTTGCCAATCCTTTTTGTGAGTTAATCTAGTTAATCAGTAAAAAGACAGTGTCAGTATTATTTCTCAATGTATTATGCCTGAATTGAAGTGTGATTGCCATTATAATTCTCAGCAAAAATCAGATCTGAAAATGATGAACAAGCACTGCCTCAGACTGCACACCACCAACAAGACTGAATGGGAAATTTCTGGACCTAGATCCATATGTTGACCAATATTATTATTTTGTTTTCCTGCTAATGAACAGACAAAGAAACCACACAACTGTAAACAACTTGGCAGATGTAGCATGACGGCTACCTAATTGTTGTAAATGTACCATTATCGCTTAAAGCCAGTCCAGAAACTTACTTGTTGTTTTTGTTATTTTACTTATGATAGCTTTATTGTCATTACTATTTGGACAGCTATTAGAGTTTTGGCTTCATTACAGTAACATGGCTCTCTGTCAGCAGTGAGTCCAGCTTTGAACTCTTTGCAAAGTGTTGAAATGATGTCAGCACCCACAAACTCACTGGAATAATTTGACAGTGCAGAGTGTGAGTTCAACTGGAGTGACAACACTTATTCACACAATTCAAAACTAATGAGAAGATGTTGAAAATAGAAACAGAAATAAGTGTACAGGAAATCAGCAATCTCTGTTAGGATGATTCCTTTCATTGCGAAAATGAGATTACTGTTTCTTTTTATTATATTTTGATTTCACATCTGCCACTCAGCATGTCCTTTTACTGTAATTTTCTTCAAATGATAGACACAAACTTCTTGATTTTTCTTTCTTCAAGCCATCCAAACTCTTCTGTAGCCATTAATTCACCAGAAAAGCTTATCTTAAGTAATTTGGTCTCATTGGTTGATGTGAAAGCCTCCTTTCTTTAGATAAGAGAAAAGTCTTATTAGAGTAATAAAACTGAGGAAGTGGTCTTTGATCCCAAGTCGTAGCACAACCATTCACTCGTCATGACTGACAGTTGGCCTATTAGGTGGGCTGGTTGTCTCATATAAGGGGCTATATGTTGATGATAACCTGTGTGTATTCTGAAAATCTTTTCAGAAAAATAAATCAAAATTCTACCTGGTTTATAGTTCCAGGTTTTTTTGGGTTTTTTTTCAAAGTGATCCACAGGATCATGCTGATACTTTATCACGTTTCACTGAATCTATCCTTCAGCGTGGTATATGTGCTTGGTTTGGTAATCTGACAGTTACCGTCAATTCTCAACTGAACTGTCTGGTGCGCACAGCAATGAAGGTGGTGATTGTGAGTGACCACCCTTCCCTTCAGTCCAATTACTCCCATCTGGTTGACGTTGTTGCACTCCAAGGTTCAGATAGAGCCGCTGTTAGAGCACTTCTGTTTACTTTTATTTGGGGGGTTTTTCCCCCTTCTCTGGCTACGTTACGAGTGCACATACATGCTCAAAATATATTTCCAACAAAGACTATCTTAGTCCAAAAAGAGAGCCTAATTGTTAAAAATGCGCTTTAAATATGGGTCAGTGTCTTGAGGGCAGAAAAGCTGATAATGCATCAGTAGCAATACCTTAATTAACAATAAAATCAATAAAACAAGTAAAACTGAAATCGTAAAAAGCAATCATTTACACAAAGGGGAGGGCTTTTCACTTGTATTTACTCTATCTGAGCAAGATGTCAACTGAAAAGGCGAAAAGGAGATATAAGAAAGCAATTGAGGCAATAATCATTAGGTTTTGTAGCATTTTCCAGCAATTTGTAGCTCCCAAATCAGTATGAGGTGCTAATTGTAACATATGCATCTTGTCAGGAGGAGGTATAACCAGTCACAGGGGATCACATCCATAATTCATTATGTTACTATGAATTTAGATCACTAGGATGCACTTAGAAAAAAACAGCTTGTACTTACTGTGCATGTACATGGTATCAGAAACTTCAATGGCAACCTTAGATTTTTCATCGATATGAGGATCATCATTTCCTCTTTCCAACAAATACTCATTATAGTGAGAATGTTTCCCCTGTAGACCTAAGTATACTCACTTTGATAATTCTGTTGAACCACACGGTTTTTGTATGTGTGTGTGATGTGTTTTGTTTCCAACTTGTTAATGAGCTTGTTCTCTTAACACCTCAATTATTTTTTCCTTTTTTTTTAGACTGACTTAAGTTTCTTTGTTAATAGAGATCCAATATATTGAGTGTTATCAACACATAGCAGAGTGAATTTTGTGAGATTAAAATTATTTCTCACATAACAAGCCAAATGCAGTTTGGCAACACTTCATATTTATATTACATCAGTTTATAATGCTGCTGTTATCAATTGTTTTGTCAATATTTATACCTTTTGCCTTCCAGCCACCCATTACGGAAGTCGTAACCAGCGATGAATCACAGAAAATTAACATGGCTCATTTGAAATTACATCTGTCTATCTACTTCTACAAATACTAAACTTCTTTTTATATCAATTATCTGCACTCTGCATATTTATTATATCAATGATAATTAATTGCATTTTATATTGCATGAGGGTTTATTTATCTATTCACAGAAATTCTTGGTCTTTACCTTCCCTGGCAACTGAGCACACTGTCTAATAAAAGCCAAAAAAATGTTAAGCAGCACATTTCTACCAACACCCAGAACATAGATGGCCTGAGGCTTTTTGTCCAGGAGCTAAAAGATTGTTTCAGCCATGGATCTGTTGCATTTCCCCTGAGGTCCAGGATTCAGTGTAAATTAGGCAAATTCTCTGAAGTATGTCGCTCCACATCGAGAGTGTTTGCCAGTTTTAGCACTGCCAAGCTGAGCATTTGCGTCAGTTTGCTGAGTTTTTTGTTGTTGTTTTTTTTAGAGCATAACTACTGTGAAAGAATAAGATCATTAATATTTTATTCTTCTTAATCACATTTTCTTATCACTACTGCCTCTGTGGTCCACTCTGGACACTTGGGGTGTTGTTATTGTGTCTTAGATCAGTCTTTCCCGAGATAATTTCGGGGGGGTTGCCAGATAATTGTATTATAAAAAAAAAAAGTCTAAATTTATAAAATAAATTTGGGATTTTTACTTGAGCTGCCAAAATTAAAGGTAGGGAGATGTTTTCCAGGAGCATTTTTTACTATATTGTTTAAAATCCTCTCCACACCTCGATTGCAGCCAATTAATTAAATGCTCTAACACAAATATAAAATGGAGGATTACACATTACACATGGCCAAAAATACATTTCTGGGTTTACATGTTGTGTTTAAAAACTGTAATAACACCTTGTGTGATTGCTCTGTCTTTTAAGAACTTAATGAAAATCAGCTTTGCTGAGTCAGGACCAATTTCTTCTTTAACTTTTTTGCATTTAGTAAATAAATAAGCTGTCAGACATTACAAATAATTGTGGCTATTAAACTTGAGATAACTGAAACAGAAATGTTCAGAGCAGAACCCCACCCCAAAGATTCACAGTAATCTCAAACGCTGTATTTCCTCTACTAAGGGCAGGGAGTGCGTGCCCCCCTTTGTTTTGACCACAGGGATTAGGGACTAATACAAAACCAGGGGAGAGGTTTTAGCCCCAAAAAAGGCCTTTTGTAGATAGTACTTTGGAGATTTTGAGCTAATTGATGATGACAACGACGACGACGATGATACCTTTGTTTCGAACAAGTGGTTTGAATCATGACTCAAATATACCAATAAAACAACAAAAGCAAACAATCTTCTTTTTTAAAAATCACAAAAATAAAAGATTAAAAAACCTACCCCTTTTTCTAAATTTTATTGTCACACTAAATGTAAATCACACAAAGTACATACACTATGTCAGCCAGTCTAAATATAAGTACATGAGCAGCTACGAACATCCCAACTACACAAATTTGCTTAGTACCTCGTATAAAGCATACAAGATCAATGTGAATATATAAGCAACCCACACATATTCCCTTTATACTAAATTATCCATCCACACATGTCAGGCCCCCTCTCTCCCATACCTTTATAAAGATAATCTGTTTATATTTTTTCTTAAATAGGTTGATGTTTGGACATTGTTCCAAGTCTCACCACTAACAATTATACTAAATCCTTTTTTTTTTTCTTAGATTAGCCTCGATCTGCTTTGGAACATATTCCAAATATTCCAATATTTGGGACAAATATTTCATCTATTCAATTGAAATCAGTTTGATCAGAGATTCCAGCTGACATGTTGACATGGATGCTGGATAAAGTGATCCGATCAGTTGTTGCCTATTTACATGATGGACAGATTTTAAGATCATAACGCTTTTGAGGTGCACAATGCGTGCCAGTTTGGACGAAGAAGGGTTTCCTTCTTTTTTTATTTTGACCTTTTGACAGTCAAAATGGTCAATAATCCATAACTCTTTTAGTTTCTAACAAAAATGTTGCAAGTCTTCTCTGAAATTCTTTACGTCCCATGTGGTTCAAGCATGCGCAGAAACGACATCTACCACAGAAGTCATCAAGATGAGTGTGTACATGGTCATGTTTTCCTGCTGATATGATCGTGAAAAGTTTTAAACCAACTATTTTGATCGGATTTAAAATTATTTTCACTCGAGGCCGATGATCGGACATGTTTGCGTGACGCATTTTCATTGTGATTGGACGTTTGATCTAATCAATAGTGTTCCATGTAAACGCAGCTATTGTCCCTATAACCCGAACAGCAGCAGTTGTGATAAGAACAATGTCATTTAGAGCAACACAACATTGATTTTGGATTGTTTCAGAGACAACCTAAAGCAAAACAAAAACATCTCAAACCCCATGAAAGTGTGTAATATACACAGATTTTGAGGTAATACAACTGAAGCAGACTTCTTGGTTTTAAAATCCGTCAAGGCTCAGGGCTTCCACCAAGCATAGATGCGGGGGAGAGACGCACACTTCAGCGGACTTGATTTGCCTAATTTACCCTCAGTGGAAATGCAAGAGAACCAAGACAGAAAATGACCTTTTAGTTCATAGAAAAACAATTCTATTGTTACAGCTGTTATGTTCTGAGTCCTGTTGATCAAAATCAAAGTACTAAAAGTACTACCTCCTTTCCAGGGCTCTTTATAGGGCTGAAATTTCAATCCTGGGAACTATTTGGGCCCAGATCTCTGCAGCTGAAATAGAGGGGGGCATTGATAGAACCTCTTCCCGGTCCCCGGAAGAGCTTCTGTGGTGGAAATGCAGCTTTTGTTTTTGTGAGTTCTGGGTTGTTTAAAATCTGTCGAAATGACTTGTGTAAGCTGTAGCCTCTTGTCATTTAGTAAATAGTTATACACTAGTTAAAGGTACTTAAAAAGAGAGGCAAGCATCTGTTGAGAAATATGCTGTTAGAAATTTGAAAATACTCTCGCATTAGCTCACAGTAAAGTGTGAATACACTGTATGTGAATGCTGAATAGAATGTGTCAAGAGTGAAGTGCTGGCCAAAATCTAATTTCAGTGAAAATCCTTCTGACAAGGTGGAGAGACTGTCGTTGGCGACATCACCTTGAATACACAATCCTGGCAATCTCAGTCAGTTTCTTTTGTTCATTTGTCAATATCACTTGCAATTTTTTTCTTTCAAGGGCACATAAATGAAAGGTTGAGTGCAGACATTGAACCTAATCATGCTGATGGTTGTGGGACTCTAAAAGCCGTGGGTCATTAGCTCTCATAAAGGTCTACATACCGTCCCCTGAGTGACGTTTTGCTGAGGACAGGGAGATGCATCTGATGCATTTTTATTATGGACTTTACAATGACTGCGGAGGGAGGATGGTCGATAAAACAGAGGCTTTGGGAGCACTAGGAGTGTATTGTTTTCTCAACTGTCAGGCCTGCCGTCACGTGTTTGTATTGAATCTATAATCTGTATGCAAGCCTCTATCATATATCTGCAGAGTAGGGCACTATTATTGTTGCAGCAGCGTGCAGACCAAATTCAGTGAGTGATTTCTGCTATGAAAGAAACTCAAAACTAGATAAATGTGTGTCTGTCTTCCTTATCTCCCTCAACATATTTCCACTCAGGATGTTTCCTGACTGCTAAGCCTACAATTGCAAGACATCTGGACAACACAGTTTTGAGAAAAGACTTTGTTTATGGCCACTAAAAACTGCACCTCAGTGTATTTCCTTAAATTTGAAATTCTTCTGCATGTCTTGAGCGGGCGGTTCTCTCGTGGGACATGTATCTGTCTCCTTCACACAACAAAGCTTGATTTATTTTTGGTTCACTCTGTGCATTAGATATGTAGTTTAATCTTGGCATCGAGGTAGGGAATGCTTCTATTTGTCTACTCTTGGATTTAGATCAATCTTTTTCTGTGGGAACTAAAACAAAGCATGTGTTGGATGAGCGCCACTACACAGACGAGTAGCTCAGAAAATGATCTTCACCATGCATCAATCCAGGAATGATTCAGGTGGGGAGACTGAGTGCAGCTCGTTTGCAAAGCTTTCATTGCAAAACAAACAAATTGAAGTGTCTGGATAGTCACTGAAGGTATTGCATTGGTAGGACAAAAGATCACTTTATGATGACATTGTTTTTACTCAGCATAACATCCAACGTACTTCAGATGTGACTTCAGCTTTCATTCCTGCCTATGTGAAACCCAAAACACTGATAATGTATTTCATAGTTGTAAAACTGTACAGGCACAGAAATATAATAGTATGATACCTTTAAAAGTGCATAAGAAGGCCTTAAAGGTGAGCATTGATGGTGAAATTGGTTTCTTTGCTTCCACATTGATATAACAGCCCATCTTCTATATTGAGAAACACCAGAATATGCTCTAATTTCACACTTAACTGGCTGGTAACATGGTTTTTGTGTGTCATACTTTGCCTGCATGAAATAAAATGCCTCCAGGGTGTCAAACATCCAGGAGATAAATTGCATTGAGATAAAGATGGCTTCACAGGTAATCATAGAAAAAGGCTGAAAAATACAAAATTAAAAGATCAGCATCAAGAAAATATGCAATACGGACGTCATTGTCATTCAGATATTTAATGTGTGTATTTACTGTGCTAAAATATATCCATAGGATTCTGCCCAGCTCTGCAGGCTGTTATTATGGTTCTGTTTGTGCATTAATATATTTCATGTGTGCAACTTCTACACAACAGCACACAACTCCCACTGAAATGAAATAAAATGGTATGTACAGGAAATCAAGAATGAAGGAGGTGAAAAGTCTGTGCACCATAACCTCAATAGTGATAGGAACACATTGAATGTTTCCTCTATGTGAAAGCTGCCTTGAATATCTTTTTATAGAAGTAATGCCACCAGCACATTGTACAGTAACATAAGGCAACAGTGGATGTCCTTCACTGCAAGAATAATATATTTTTGTTGGAAAAAAACATTAGTCACTAGGAAAAATTAGGCAAAACCAAAGTGGTGGCTGGGATAGCGTACAGGAACATCTGTGCCGAGTATGGGTTAGAAGTCCTCAACTCCCGATGGGACACACTACTGACAGTGGTTGAGAACAACATAGTGAAGCTCCTGCGGGACTTCAAGTTCCAGACTGACAAGCAGCTGCTGGCCAACCAACCAGACATAGTGATGGCTGACAAGGTTGTGACAGATGTGGCAATCCCTGCTGACATGAAGACAAGGAAGAAAGAACACAAGAAGATCGGAACGTAGCAGGAGCCGAAGGAGCATCGTGAACAGATGCAGAAGGTGAAGTCCACAGCGATCGGTAACAGGGGGATCGTGACAAAAACTGGAAGAACAGCTCTAACAGATTCAGGGTTACAACATCCGGTGTTTATATATTTTTCATTTGTGGCATTCTGTTCACAGTGTGTGTCTTACCTGTGGGTTTATGAAATATTTAAATACAAATACATACAGCTGGTTTTGAGGCTGTTTGGAGTCGACACACTGAACATTTTACTTTCATTAAAACCAAAGAAAAAAGAGAGAAAAAAAATTGTTTCATTACTGGAGAAAGGCAACCTTTCTCAGAGTGATGAAGTGCTGTAGCAGTGTGACCTTGCTGAAGAGTTGTTTGCAGTTCACTGCCCAGCAACTTGGAATTTATTTTTTATTTTTATTTTAACTTGATTGCGTCAGTGGAACTATGGAAGTAATGAAACTTAAAGTTAACCTGTTCCTCTAAAAACAAAGCAAAATAGTTAAAGTTTCTACTAAATAAATGATGCTATGTTCCATTCTTTTAACAGTGAGCGACATGAACAGAGGACAATGACACATTTCCCATTAGTAATCCTTTTGTTCATCTGCATAACTTCAATTTTCATAATTGCATTGCTCAAATGGAACTCCAGGCACCTGCCCAGCAGCACTATTTGGCTGTGTTTTCCCTTATGCTGCTTTCAGATTCTGGCTAGTGATTTTTCATACTTGCATTGGAGATTTTTTTTTTTTAAAATGAGGGGAGGCTGGTAAAATATTCATCCCTCGGTTTTGCATAAATTACATCTTGCATACTTTTACAGGCATTAACAGCACTTTCATCTTTGATTGTGTGATTAATTTAAATCCTAAACTGTGTTCGTGTCTAATTTTGTTGATGAGTTCTGTATTGTTACATTTTTACCTACAGAGAGAAAAAAAATGGGTCTGTATAATGAGACCCTCTGTTTAAAGTTTTTTTTTATGGAAATAGCATGCAGCAATACATGTATTCTCATGTCGGTGCACATTCTATCTATTCTCCTTGAAAATGAATGTCCCGCAATATGGTGCTCACTTACATGAGAGGGTTTCAATTTTTGTTTAAAAAATCAGAATAAACTCCCATCCTGCAGCCTTAGTGAAGAAATGATTAATATTCCAAAGAGGGCATGAGGCTGATTTAACATTGCACTCTTTTTACATGGTTGGAACAAAATCATCAGAACCACAGATAACATAATTTCTATTCCAAGCAATATTCTTCCTTGTCAAAACCTGGTTGCCCACAATCCAACTTGGGCACTGACAGGTCAATTTTAGATTCTGGCGGGCAGCTGCTGATGTAGCTTTGAGGGGGAAAAAAATGGTTGTATGTGGTCTGAAAAGTGTGTTAATCCCTTAAAGGGAATGTCAAACTCCAAATTTTTGCCTTGCCTTATGTCTGCTGTGTCATTTGTCAAAAACATCATACATTTTCCCTTTTTGCAATGATGGCTTTAGTGTGATAGAAAAAAAAATGTTAGATGAGATTAGTCACAGTAAGGTTGGTGGATTTTCCCCGGCAACTAGAGCATGATTTCTGAACAGACATTGCTGTTTAAATTTTAAAATTTTCTTGGTGCTCTAAGCATCACAAGCAGAGAGCCGTCCACTTCATTTGTATTCAAGAGACATCAATACAGCCAGTATTTTCACATTTCAGCAGCTTAGACAATTAGACGGATAAATAGCACTTCAGGCCAGAGGAAAAATCCGGATATTTGATTCTGGTGGTTAAAAAGAAATATTCCAAATAACAATAATTAAACAGCTATGAATTGCAAACTCTTACACACAATTTTTGTAATTAGCAAATTTGTGCTCATGATAGCATATTTTTTAGAATATTTCCATTATTAAGGTATGAGCCATATAGAGAAGAAAGACCAGGAGTTTTATTCACTGGCAAACTTGGGTTTAACCATCATTTTGATTCATAGTATTTATTTTGTCATCATTTATTGGTGGACTAAGCCATTTATTTTCCACACTTTTGGTGTGTTTGCGTTTATCAATCAGTTTTCTGTTTGCTGTAATTATGGATAATTTCTTGGCTGATTGGACTGACAGACCCTCAAGGGACATTGGCATTCATATTTTTTTCAGTAAGTACATTATTTTTTATTTAATGGTATTTCATTTTAATCCAACTTGTATACAGTTTCATACCGTTTCAGTAATATGCAAAAATGTTATAACATTAGATATACAGCCAAAATTCCAAAAAATGTTGGAACGCTCTTTAAATTTGAACAAAATGAAACCTAAAAGACCTTTAAATCACACAAGCCAAGCAAGACCTGTAGCAAACATTGCATTTTACATGATCTCCTTTTGTGCGTAAACGTCTAAAATTTCTCAGTTTAGACATCTGTTATGCTTTGTATGTACTGTTGTGAACAAAATATTGGCCATACATAGCATAACAGATGTTTTGAGACATTTTACATGTATGCAAAAAAGATGAGCTATTGTCAAATGTGATGCTTGCAACAGGCCTCAAATTATTTGGCACAGGGCATGTTTACCATGGTGTAGCATCAGTTTGAAGATGTTCGGGCATCAAGGTTATGAGTTCCTGGAGTTTTGGTGTTGGAATTTGGTCCCATTCTTTCCTGATGCAGGTTTACGACTGCTGAAGAGTTTGTGGTAATTTTATTATGTATCTTTTTATCAATGATGCTCCAAATGTTCTCTATAGATGAAATATCCAGAATGCAGGCAGGCAGGCCAGACCAGCACCCGGACTCTTCTCCTGTGAAGCCATGCTGTTGTAATAGCTGCAGTATGTGGTTTTGCATTGTCCCACTAAAATACACAAGGCCTTCCTTGAAATATATGTTGTCTGGATGGGAGCAGACATTGCTCTGAAATCTTTATATACTTTTTAGCATTCATAGTTTCTTCCAAAATATGCAAGCAGCCCGTACCGTATCCACTTATGCACCCCCATACCATCAAAGACGCTGGCTTTTTAACTGAGCACTGATAGCACGCTGGAAGGTCTCCCTCCTCTTTAGCCCCAGATGACGCGGCGTCCGTGACTACCAGTAAGAACGTCACATTTGGACTTGCCTGATTGTAGAAGACTTTCCAACTCTGAAACAGAACACAACGTTTCTGGACCATGATCAAA
>JBBBVU010000003.1:23042153-23060480 GCA_037177055.1 Atherinosoma microstoma
AAGTATTTATGGAACCATTTACTAATGTCAGTGCCACAATCCTTCCAATGAGTGATGCAGTGTCGCCCCAGGGCCCCAAGACCACGGGCATCCAATAAAGGTCTTTGGCCTTGTCCCTTATGAACAGAGACATTTTGAGTTAGTCTGATCTTTTGATGATGTTATGCAGATGTAAATGATGAGAGTTGGAAAGCCTTTGCATTTTGGCATTGAGGAACATTGTTTTTGAAGTATTCCAAAAAAATGTTTGGATTGTGGACACTAGCAATAAGGATTCCACAATCCACGCACTCTTTTACAGATTGGAGAGCCTCTGCCCATATTTACTTCTGGGAGGCTCTGCCTCTTTAGGACATCCATTTTATAGCTAATAATGTTACAGACCTGATTTCAATTAACATAATTACTTGCTAGATGTTCATACAGCTGAATCTTTTTTAACTTTCTTGCTTTTTCAGCCATTTGTTCCCCCATACTAACTATTTTGAGACCTGTAGCTAGCATCATATTTGACATGAGCTCAGTTTGTGCAGAAAACTGTAAAATTTCTCAGTTTAGACATTTGTTAAGTTATGTATGTGTGTCGTGAATAGAATATTGGCCCAGGTGATTTTAGTTTTGTCTTTTAGTTTTCATTTTGTTAAAAACTGTAAATAACGTTGTTTAAACATTGTATAAAACTGTAAATAAATTCAGGCATTAAGAGGTTAAACGCTAGCAATAAGAAGAAGGTGGGCACGGATAGAGATGTACGTTTTTTCTGTTCTGAAAAACATCTAAACTAAATCCATTTATATGGAGGGAAAAGAGTGATTGAAATGTAATAATTCTTACTTTTTTGATGGTGAAACTGTACATTCATGTGCTGTGGACCCATATTTCCTATTCTTTCATGGCAATTGGCTTTGGTTTAACCAAATACAGACAACCACAAACAGCCCATTTGATAATTCATTCTGTGTGTTCTGATGTTATTTCATGCAGGTTGTCAAAATGTGAACAATTTGTCACAGGTTGTTCCCACCATATTGTCCACATATTTAATCTAAGATGAAGGGTTGATATGGACATGTAAAGCTGCAGCCACAGTGAGGAGTGAGATGGCGATATGAAAGGACGAGTATTTTCATTTATACTTTCTTCATAGGACCCGAGGAGACTTAGTGAAAGCTTTGAATGAACCTTCATTCAAGCGATTGGATTAGGTAGATACTGTATATCACATGGGTTCACACAAGGGATTTCATCCAGTCCTGTATTGGCTTGGTGCCTGCCATATATGTAAAAAAAAAAAAAAAAGATAACACAAATTCTCTGCACCCGTTCTCAAAAAGAAGGCCCAGTATTACTTATACTAAAGAAGATACTAAGGGGAGCAGTGTAGCTCCTTTTATTATCACTTAGAAAATGAAACCCGCTCTTATCATTGAACTTAGATACTTCTGAGTTATTAACCTTGTTCTTATTCTCAGGGCATCAAATACTGCTATTCTGTCAAACCTTGACGTCTGCCAGAAATATGCATAAGGTGTCATTTGGCACTGGTTCTGCAATGCATCAGATGTGACAATATTTGATGCTGAGATCAAATACTGCCACCTTTGTGTTCTTTTGGAAAGTTTTGCCCTGCATGCTATGGTATAAGTTGCTTGACATTTTTGCATGAGACTTTTGTTGTTGCACGTTTACTCTCAACCCCTGTTTGCTCAGATTTAACCAACATAATATGTGAAGTTTAAGTACTTAAAGCAACTTGGTTGGATTTAGCAGAAGGTTGTGGTTTGGCTTGAAGTACAACCTTTCCCAACATAAACATCGGATGTTGACTCCATTTCTGAAAAAGGTGGCAGCATGTGATGCGAACAGCTCAGTAAGCTCACTTTGCCCATTCAAATGATGTCACCCAGTTTATCACATTTCATGCAGCTCCCACTGGAGCAACACATGGGTTTTTGTTGTTTTTTTACAACTTCCACCAGATTTGAGCTAGTACAAATAGTCCCAAAGCCCTGGGAAAAAACCCCACTCTGCTAAGTAAAACTGAATGTTTGTTGTATCCCTTCCTTTTAGAACCAGGATGACACCAAAAAGGAGGTACATAAATGACTACTAACACTTCACACCAACATGGTTGACAAAAACCTTTAGTTCCCCTATAAACTATAGATCATCAATCATATGAGGAGTGAGCACAATAAATAAAGATGAAGCCAAAAGGAATTTTCCAGAGCCTTCTCAAGTTAAAAATCTTAAAATCATAAGAAGGAAAAGTGGAAAATATCCCTGGAAAGCAAACTGATGTCTCCTGAAAGCAAAAGCACCTGACTGACAATACTGCATTTAATTAGAGCAGGAAAAAGAGACTCATGAAGACAAAATGACACAGAAACTGTAATGCTGCTATTACTACTTTAAAGGTCAAAAGAATGTCCTTGTTTATTTTAATGTAATTCAGGTGAACACAATCCACATCCGTGATGGAATAAATTGTAAGTTTGCTGCCAAGACCTAAAATGAGCTATGTATTTGGTTTGCTATACCGGTAATTATTCAGGTAACTTGAGACTCATTTAAATAATAAGTTATGGCAAGAGAACCGTGGGATACCTGATGTCCGTGGGAGGCTGTGGATTAACATGATGCAAAGTTAAACCAGAATGCTCTGAGGATCTTCACGCTTAATGTGCTCAGTTGTTAACGAACACAAAAGGCTTAAGAATATCCATGAGCTGAAACAATAATGTCGGATATCATGCTGAAATCATGTTAGTACAACACAGACGATGCAGTTTTCTGCCGTGATGCTGACAAGCTGATTTCCTTTACAAGGGCGCGCCACTCTGACAGCTTATTCTGTTCAGCACTGTGTGACCATGTGTACAAACATCTGCCAGCTCTGGCAGTCGCACTGTGCCTAAAAAGACCACAACCAGAGCCATGAGGGAGATAAATACAGCAACTTCTGAATAATTGACAAAAGTCAGAGGTATCTTAATTTTAATGAGTTCGGACATGAGGGGAATTTGAAGATCGTCATTGTTCTTTTCAATTAGAGCGAGGAATTAAAAGCAGTTTTTAGTTTAACAAGGAGCCAACCTCTTCTCTCACTCAGAAAGCTGCGGAGCGAATATGACAAGAGATAACAACAACACTCAGCAATGACGGCTAACATTCAGCAGGCACAACATAGCTCTGACATTTAGCTATCACTTGGAAAACAGTCCGTGTGAGGAGTTACATCATGTATGACAAAATGTTTGCAGTTGTACAGCATGAGCTTGCCAATTTTCTTTGTATCTCGATGTACAACATAGCATTCTACATAATGCCTGAATTCATTCAACTGAAGAAGATTCATTTTTGCATGTATGCAAATTTATTGAGGAATTTTAAGAACTGTTATGTTAATCAGGTTCTTCCTTTTCAACCAGCTGCTTGCGTCATTGTGATAACATTCTATAAACCTCTGTGACTTGCAAATGAGTGCAAATTGTGGTAAGCGAAAGAAAAATTGATCCCCGAGCTTTTGCCTTTCGTGGTACAAATTACTCCTAACAGGAGATATTTTGCTTCATAATTTGGGCTGTGTCACAGAGGATTTGTTGGGCTATCTGTTTATTATTATTATTATTGTTCCATGTTGTAAAAAGGCAGCGGTTGTTATGTCCTGGGATAACATACACACAAATAAGGCCATTGGTGTGCTGATGAAAACAGCTATACAAACACTCTGGGCAGGGCTTCATGAACTAACATCAAGTAAATTATTATGCCATCAATATACCATATTAAACAAATTGATGCTCTATTCTGGGATTTTTTTCTTTCTTCTTAGCTATTGAATCACCCACAAGTGCGTTGCTGGGCTTTGTTGCCTTTCTGTGAAAAATGACTCTATTAGGTTCTTCAGGAGCTTCACTGATGGTCCTAGGTGGTTTGAACAACTGCATTGATTAATGGCAACAAGAATTTTGCACACACCCTCTACTGGATTCAACCAGCAACTACTGGAGCCTCAAATCATTCACGTCATAACTCTTTCTGTTCCCAACTCTTTCTTTTCCTCACATTTACATTTATTCATAGCATCCACGTTTGATCTAACACTGACCACCCAGATGTGAAACCGTCAATGTTTCCCTCGTTATCTCTGCATTAGAGAAGCTCATTCTCCAGCCTCCAAAATTAGGTCAACTGCACCAACACATTACATCATGACAAAGCCTCTCTGCATTTGGGGGTACAGCATTACTTTGATGAATGAAGTAATGTGCGCATATGAATCAAATGTATGATCTTATAATGATATTAAACTAACTGTGAAAAAGTGAACCGCAGAGGATCAGCTGACACTTGGAGCTCGCAAAGTGTCGGATTTCATTCATTCATTTATTTATTAATTTTTCATACCCGCTTGATCCTGTCCAGGGTCATGAGGGACCAGAGCCTATCCCAGCTGTCATGGGGCCAAAGGCGGGGTAGCTATAGCCTGGACAGGTCCCCAGTCCATAAGTGTCACATTTCATTTTATTTACTCTAAGATTGCCTGCCAGAGATGTCTTCACACTCTCGGAGACGGATGAAGAGTGCAATATAATCAATGATCAGTGCAAGGGATCGCAGAAGCTCATCCTGCCTCAGTGGAGAAGCAACCTCCATGTTTCCACAAGAACTTCAGATGTTCCCATCTGCTCTGAGGGAGTTCTGTTTGTTGCTGCTGTTAACACTCTTGTGTTCTCAGGCGAAACTTGTTTTCATGCACAGTTTGCAAAAGTAAAATCCAGACCCTTAAATTCTTAGGAACATATTCATCATCCAGGGCTTAGCTGGCTGCCGAAAACGTAACCGGATCATGCTTTCTTTTGCAATCTGGTCTTATTTGCTCATTGATTGCGTTTTCAGCTTCCTGTCAGCATAAATCATGAATGCAGTCCTGTTTGGCGACCGACTTCCCAAAGCACATGGATGCATCACGCAGGCAGACTTTTCAAATCTCTCCACGGATTTCAGCACAACATAATATGACTTTGACGAAAATAAAACCAGACATGATGTTCTTTGTAAAGGCTTAAGTTGTCTGTCATTCCTTGCAGACTTTAAATGAAACAAGTGAGTGCCAAGAAAGCAGCGAAACACATCAAGAATTCTTGGCAGTAATGGGAAATAAATGTGGCGCAAGTGTACGGACTTCAACATGCAAGACACAGGTTTGGTCCTTTGATATTTGATACAAAAAGACAATACCTGTTCTTTTATTTTTTATTATTCATATTAGAAATACAAAGTATGGAATTGAATTTGATTAAAGAATATTTTTCATAAAGTTGCTCATTTGCAAATACACCTTAGCCTATATTTTATATGAGTAAGTTGGCAATTGTTCACTATTAATCAAAAACAGGAAGGAACAGGAAGACCGTATAACATTATAATCCTGGACTGCATCCTACTTTTTGACATTAGAAGCTAGATTTTGAGCCCCTCTTAAGCACTTTTTAAGTGCTCTGTCTTAGCTGACAGACACTCGTCACACCCTCCTGAAGCATTAATGCAGTGAACATTTGGCACAGGAGTATGAGACATTGATGAGAGGAACTAGAGGACAGACCAACAAAAGATATTTGGGAAGAGTAATAATTATAAAAATAGCTTTTGACTAAATAATGTAAAAGATTGAGAATCAAATAAATTATATATGGTCATAGCCTGAATTGCATTACATAATTGATGCACACAGTCGTACATTATGCAGCAACTGTCAACATGTGAAATATGTTTGAAAAAATAATACAAGTGTGATTCTCAAACCACTTAATGGCAAAGAGGAAGGAGATAGCTGTGGGAGAGTGCTGGTGTCATCGCTGGACTCACATGAATCATACAGCTACTGTGTTTTGCAGCTTTTCTTTTCTTCTTTAATCTGAGGCACAATTGAAGTGTCAGAAGGAGTGTTAGGATGCCTTTGGGGTCTCAGCTCCTTATGGGTGAAAAAGATTAGAATGTCAAATGTCGCTGCGCACATTACAAATGCCTCATAAAACTACTAGGGACTGCAAAGGCACACTGTGGAAAGTGGAGGGTAGTTCAGGCTCCTTTGATTTTTTTCAAGGTTCTGGCATGAAGCTCAGCGTGATGCTATTAAGACAAAAATAATGGCTGTGACTCAGAATTTACTGTGTTGACTGTGATTGCTTTCATGTGTTTGCAGCTGTATCAACTATCTTGTCAGACATCGAGGTTAGATGTAATGATTAGAACTGAAAGGTGTTGTTATGAATAATAACTTATTTGCCTGTTCCCCTATTTTATATGATTCAGATACCCACAGTGCACGGCATGCAGGGAGGCCAAGTGTTCCTATATGAGAGAAAATTGAGTTTCATCAAGGGCTGAGCTGCAACTGCAAAATTACAAGTGCAAACACTCATCTGATAAAGAACTCATATTGTTCTTAATATTCTCATATTAAGACTTATCACAAAGAGCGTGTCACCCATTTGTTTTGTTTTACTGTCATTTAAATGCTATTTATTGAAAATTAAAAAACACACATACACACAGTGGAACGCGTACATCCTTTTTTTTATTAAATCTATAAGCCAGGATCTTATCGTGGCTTATTTCAAAACAGCTGGAAGGCAATTTTGTATGAGCAAAACAGGTACAGTCACATGCAAAAGTTTAGTCAAAGTTTCTGTTACTTTGAAAAGCTTGGTAAGTTATTCATGACCTGATTTCCAGGAGGCATTAAGTTAAAAATGACACATTTCTTTAATATTTCACAATTTTAAAATTGTTTCCATCTTCTAAAGTTGCAAAATACGAAAGGGGCCGGAAGCGAAAGCTATTGCTCTCTGCATGGTCAGTACTTAATAAGACCCCCTCTGGCAAGTATCAGAGTGTAAACACAATTCGTTGCCAGCTAAGAGTGTTTCAGTTTCCATTTTGGATATTTTTTTCAGATTCTTCCTGCAAGACTTCTAGTTCTGTGAATTATCGGGCCATCTTACGTGTGCTGCACTTTTATGGCCCATCCAGAAATGTTCAACATTGTGTAGGTTTGGGACTGGGAGAGCCATGAACACATTAAGGCTAAAAATCTTGAAGTAGCCCTTTATAGATTGTGTATTTCAAGTCTTTGAGCCCGTTTCAGTGTTGTCGAGGTATCAGAAACAAAAACCTTGTGTGAATGAAAGGACAGATGTTTGTCAAACTTTAACCAGAGAGTTTTTAACAATTGTTTTTTTCTTATTCTAGTATTATTTATTGAGTTTGGGAAGGTTTTTATGATGTGCATAAGCAGCTGGTGTTAAAATTTCCTTTGAGAACAGTAAGGTTTATCTTATTATATCTTACTCGACTCAGCTCTGCACATAACCCTGCTGACTGTCCTGTTGTAAAAGCCTTTGCCTTTTTATAGTCATTTTTTTAGGAAACATGAGTTAAAAAATTTTGACGAAGTCCTGTTTTGTTTTTTTCTGCTCAAGGGCATTGAATATTTTCATTTTCAGACTACTGGGCAGCTAACAGTATAAAGCTTTGACATTCGCATCACCTGGTCTTTCCTAACAACGAACAACATGACCAAGTCATGGTATTCGAAGTCTGCGGCCTTAGTATATTAACTGAGAACACAAATCTCTTCAAATGCCCAGGTCTTTTCATGGAACTCATTTTCTTCATTTGACTTTTAAATTGTTTAAAACAAAATTTACACACTCATTTATCTTTAAGTGTTCAAATGAATGGACATCTTTAATTGCCTTTTGGAGATTAGTTCATTATTTACTCTTTCAGCTATTCACAGCAACAGAAAATGGGACTGTACATCTCAGCTTTGGCCATGAGGGAACTTTGACTGTTTGCTTAGATAATATTGAATGGGTGATCAAAGCTCCTTTAATTTGTAAGTCACCTATTTCAATTTGATCCCACTCCTGTTTCCACAGTGTTATTCAGAGTTTTTATACTCCCAGCACATTAAAAGCAATTTTCTTTAACACTGGTAAAAGACACCGCATAACTACGGTTGACTTTCACATTTGGACTGTCGAACGTATAATCGTCCTCATTAACAAAAAGCCTGTGAATGACGGTATTTAATCTATTTGCTTGCTTTTTAAAGACACCATGTATTCTACAAATGTTTAACCAGTTGTGCAAAACTCATGGTTTCCTCCAACATGAAGAAGAAATAAATGGCACATTTTCATACATGAAAATAAACAACAACAACCAAACAAAAACTGATAAACTGGTCATAAATATAGTTGACAATTTAACTACATTACTCTGTGGTTAACAACTCTGAAATGTAGAGCCATAAATATAGGCTGTTTATGCTGTTTTGTGATGATCTATTGGTCTGGGGAGATTTACCTCTACATCAGGGGGTCAGTGTTCTGGGTCCAGTGCACAAATACTTTTTGAGTCTGCCTGATAAATCAAAGAGTTGCCCTTGTTCTCTATCATGTGACAGAACAAGATAGGAAAACAAAACTGAGAAGGGTTCATAAACTTCTGTTCAGGTTAATTGCACTTGATCAGTGAGAAAACAATCAGGTCTGGAGCAATTGTCAGCCAAGGCGGTGTTTTGCTGTGTGTATGGAGGTAGTGCAGCCTTGAGAATCATGCGAGGATGCCCACGAGGCTGTGCGAGCTTTGAAAAGGTAGGCATTTTGGAGAGGAAGCAGATGGCCCACATTAAAAGCAAAGGGCCCTTGTGACTGTCCTCAATGGCCCTGTAGAGAACTAGGTAATTAAATGAGAAATTTAATCAAATTCCTCAAATTAAATGTCCAGCTGGATAGTTCTGCAAGAACACCACTGACTACACATTTACCTAAGGGAGCATCACTGGTAGATGCATAATTCTCCAATCGCCACACACTTGCATATGATGATAGCCTATTCCAGGTGATGATTACTGCTCAAGTATTCCATTCACAATTCAGCCAGCAGGAGGCAAAGGGGCATCATGTGTGGCCACAGAGGGGTCATTTTAATAATGGGAGCAAGGAGGAAGCAACAAATGACAGGATGGGGGTGGAAATCACTGGATTAGGAGAGGAAATAGTTTTTTTTTGTGTGTTTGTTTAGTTTTTAGTTTAGATTAAAGCTTAAATCCAGAGGCCCAGATAGATAATAATGCCAGCAATATTTCATCGTGTTTAATGCAACATGTTTTATGCAACATTCAAAAGAAGCTGCTGATTCCAACGTGGATAGTGAGTTGACAATCTTATACGAGTCATTGGGTTTTTGGAATCTTTCCTATTATAACACAAGAAACCAGCCTCTGGGTCCGTTCTGTGTCATTTTGCATTCGGCAGATCCAGGAACCGCCCCCCCCTCTCCTTCCACCACCAGTCCTCCGCCCCCCCCATTCCTCCCTCAGCTGCTCCCGCCCCGTGCAGGCTCCTCACGCGCAGCCTGTCCGGTAGGATGGGACCAGAGCAGTAGCCACATATCCGTGCATGCCTGACCGCTAGACTACTTCCTGGATGAAGGAATGGGACATTTCCAGCACCACTTTTCTGCTTCAACCTCCGTCTCGCTGGCGCCGCGGATAATCACTTAATAATGACCACGTATGATCAATAATATTCGACCACTTTTTCCTGTAGTTAAAGACAGCGATTGATTGCCGATTGACCCCTCTACACTTCGGGAATGTCGCTATCTGGAAGCCTGCAGCAGACACGGAGGAGTCCAACAACAGATTTTGAATTGTTTTCGTATTGCCGTAGTGAGCTTAACGCTTTATTCCTCGAAGCTACGAGCAGCCTCTGCTCGCACTGGAGGCGAGTAAATTTGTCTTTTTGAAAGCAGTGACTGTATCCTGTGACCGCCAACCATTACTTTGATGCTCTGCCTTTGTGGCCGCTGTTCCAACTTCGTTCCAGCTTCGGTAGTGTGTGTGTGATTCTTTTTTAAGGAGGAGAAGAAGAAAAGACACGCAAACTTAATCACCCGTTGCCTTCTTGTTGCTCTCGATGAGTAGTCTAACATGCGGAAAATACGGGAACCGAGTTACTGGTGGATTTTATCCTTAATGTTTTTAACCTTGCCCGAACACAAAGACTGTCAATCTGGTAAGTACCCGCAAGAAGGGGTTAGCTATCATTTATTTAGCCGATGTCTATTGTTGGGGTTTCATTTGCAAGGGTAGAAGCTAGTTTTGCTTGACGATATAGGAGATTTCCCAGAGGTGACGCTTCGCTGAATTGTTAACGGTTGCTGGGCCGAGCCGACATACATGTACGTCCAACGATTGTGGAAACGCCGACACGTTTAGCCTCGGTGATTTGTGTGCATGTTATTGATTAAGCAGCTGGACTGTGGCGCAAACTATCCCTGCGTCGACGATCGGCTGAATATTTAACTAGCACTGGTTGCGGATGTTTGACCTTTTCTCGTTAGCTCCAACACCGGTTATTCAGACAGCACGATGCAATTCGTCAATCAAATGAAATGTAGTAGATATTCGTGCGTTTACTCCGAGGCTGTGCATTAATAACGTTCAGCGCTATCCCCCGCTGAATTACACTACCAAGTCAACCTGTAGTTTCGTCACCGTGAAATAAGATGTCCCAAGTTTTATTACAGGTTTACCGTAGTTGTGGCCAGTTCAAGTGGAGGTATAATCTGTGTGTGCCTTTTTGCGGTCATGTGTGTCGGTGGAGAGGAGGACCGGGGCGATAGTTAGCGCTGTTGGTTCGTAGATGGATGCGCATGTATGGGGGGCGATTAATGCCACTGAAGCGTGAACGTAGTTCTGTTTGGGATTACTAGTGTGGCACTTGAATTTGTTCCCCCTGATGCTCAGTTGTGGATTGGTTAGCTTCATACTGTCATTTTAAATGTTATTACTGTTATTTATTGTATTATGGCATTTGGTACTCAAATAAGGTCATTTTTTTTGTAGCTTTATAGTATCAGTCAGTTTAAAAAACAATGTATTAGGTTATTGGTTAAACTGCAACATTGCTCTTTGTCTCTTTACCCTCCTCTCCATTAGTATTTCCCAATCCTTTTGTGTTACTTAAAAGATTCAAGGTGAATCCAAGAGCTTATATATGCTGATCCTGGTTATGCTGATGAATTTACTTTTGGTTCTTTGTAACCACATGAGAACTTAGCCCTTTTCAAACACAACACATTGATAATTCAAACACTATTAAAGTGATAGCATTCTGTCAATTTAGGCATTGGCCCCTTTTCTGTTAATCTTCCTCATCCTTTATTAACGTGTGCTCATGAAAGTGATGGAGAGAGCCATGTTGCATTTGCAAAAGAGGAAATTTGTGTGAGATTTGGCAGTGCAGTAAGTGGAGGTATATCACTAACAGTCTTGATAGAGGCACAGTTGTATTACATTATATCGTCATATCAATCATATAAAGCATTGTGTAAAATAGAGCAGCAGTGAGTAGAAAAAGTACAAAATATGCCTTTTCTACGTGTTTAAACTTATTGTAATGTATTGTACTTGCCATAGTAATAGCATTGGGATCACTATGATCTTTCACTTCACCGAGGACACAGTTTCCTCCGTTGCTGCTGTTTGTCAAATGGGAAGCAAAACACAAGGTTTTGTCATGTTGTTTTGCTGTTAAAGAGGCACTATGGAATTTTGGCAGATTTTCTCATTGACGACGACTAATTTGGCATCCATCTTGTATTCTACCTGTACTGTGAGCTCTCCAAACTGTGAAAAACAGTCCTATGTTGACTCTTGTCTCATCTCTTACTATGTCCCTTTCTCCAATAATATCTTCTTACATTCTTTGCTAAATCAGCCACTGTGCACGTTCAAAACAGCCGGTTTAAAGCGAAACAGCAGTGCGTAAAGCGAAACTAAATTGCAACGTCATACAGCGTCTTGGAAGAAATAATTTAGTTGTGAAGTGTAGTTTTCAGCCTTGGGATGCTGCTGGGCAGTGACGGCCGCAGAAATTTGTACCTAATGAATGTCACTTTGCCATCAAATGAGTCGGGAACACGGAGTGTTAAGGTTGGAAAGTTTCATAGGGCATCTTTAAAAACTCATATCAAGCAATGGCACTTAACATTTTATAAATCAAATTTTGGTAGATGCAAGAGTTAACATAGATATATGGTCAGCAAGAGCAGACGTTTCCATTGAAATATTTTTAATGAGTTTTTGTTAATCAAAACTCAGCGATGCACCTAATTGATGTAGGTAAAAGCAAGGAATAGAAAAGTTTTATACTGCTTAATTTAATAATGCAGTCACTCTGATTCCTAACAACAGATGGTGGTTTGAACCCACCACTGCTATGTTCATCTGTCCTTTAGCTATATTTAGCTGTATTTCATACTAGTGCCTCATTGTTAGTGGTATGTATATGTTAACAAGACTGACTTTTCTTATTTTCTAGAGTTCTATTGCATAATGTTACATAAAAAGACCAGGGTGCTCATGCAGATGTGACTTTGACATATTTACTTGTACTTCAAGTAATAGAAAGCTTGTGATTAGAATAGCTGGATTCATTTATCAAAGATGACTGCACACTTACATGGGCATTGATTAGGTGCATGTATATTGATAAAGGTAACCATGAGCAGCAGCTCTACTGTTGGAGGAATGAAGAAAGGGAGAGTGTACATTTTCGTCCCAGAGCCAGTAAGGCCTTGCGTCGTGCATTGGAGGAGAGGAAGCAGAAAAAAAGTTGATTTGAACTGAAAGTATTGTAAAAGCAGTAAAAACAGAAAATTAATTGTAATAAGTGCCAAATTGCTGTCTGTCCAATAAATCACTTTTTTCTTTACTGCAGAAATCAAAACTGATCGACAATAGGCTGTTAAACTGGAGTAGACATTTTTAGGTGGGGAATAAGAGTAAAACCAAGCAAGCAGTATGATTAGATTCCACAAGCTGAAAGCAGTTAAAAGACAAATGAGTGTTCACCAGTTGTTAACTGTTTCAACCTTTGAATTTGCCCACTGTGTTAATGATCTTGCTGTTTACACGGTCTTCCCATTCCTCCCCCCAATATTTAGGAAAATAAAAAACACACAAAATAGAACTAACCTATTGCTTAATAGGCCCAGAGCTATTAATGTTCTTTGTCCTTTTAAAAGCAAATGGCAATTTTTTTTTTTTAAAAAAGGAAGAAAGACCGAAGAAGAAAAAAACGAGGGATGTGATGGCCGGGCCAAGCTTTACCCCAGCATAAGAGCGCTCTATTCACCAGCAAGAAATGGAGCAGCCATGGTTTGGCAGCTTTTCTGAAACAATGCCTCCTATGTCTGACATTTTAATTTGTTTACTAGGGCTGGCTTTAAAACATCAATTTAAATCGATTCAAGTTTAATTAATCCAATATCGATTCATAAAAGTTGAAAATCGATTTTTATATATATGTCCTCTTTTCCGATGATGTGACCCAACTGTCGTGTGACTTACAGAGGCACGGCTAGATCTTAGCATGCACAACTGCGTTCTTAGCAGCATATTAGCACTCATGTTAGCAGCTAACGCTAAGTCTGCGAGTGCCGCCACATTCAACAACAGGAAGTGATGTCACCACGCATGTACTTCCAAATTAAATGCGATTTGGGCGCCCCATGAAGTCACAACAGGAGTAAGTTAAAGTCATGTAAAGAACAGGTTTACCTTTTGTCTTTTATCAAAAGACTAAACAGCCTGATGTTATTGATCTGATTTACACAATGGCTCACAGCTGCACTCTGGGTCCAGGGCGGCAAGCACACACATACTCTCAGACACATGCGTGCACGTTGGAAAAGATGCCAACCTCTAAAAAAACTATACAAAATGATGACAGTTTTAGTGAGGTTAAGATGGAAACAAGTTCAATCAACCGTCATTGTAGGAGTTTCTGAGTCATAGTGAGGCTCAAAATGGATCCACGCCAACGTCAAAACCTCATCTAAGACCTACACTGTAATAATATTTAGAGTAGAGCCCGACCGATATGTATTTTTGGGGTCAATGCCGATACCGATATTGGGGGCTTTAAAAAGCCGATATCCTATATATCGGCCAATATATGAAATAAGAACATGGATACACAAGATATATACTGTACATGAACACAAATACTTATAATACCCAGAATATGATTCAAGACTAAGAAACAGAACACCATAAACTTAAAATAAGGAACCTTAACAACAGTCATGTTATCCTATAAACATAGTTAACGGCACAACCCTTGTGCCATTGGATGTGTTTTTATTTTTTATCTACATTATTCAACAAATATTAAAAACAATGGAATCTTTTTTTTTTTTTTATAAAAAAAAATGTGGTTATGAAATATCAAGTTTGACATACCATGTGTCTTATAAGTTGAAAATTAACTTCAATGGGTTAAATATGCATTTAAGTATCAAAGAATGTTCATGGGAGTATCTGGAAGAGATCCAAATCAACATTACAAATGCATGTTGTTTGATTTTTAAAATGACTTGTTTTAACGTGTTGTTCTAGAACAACTACTAAGAGGGCATGCATGAAGGGGTTATGGAAACAAACATGAATAGCAGCCACTGAAATAAGTGCTTTATTTTTAGATTTAGACTGCCATGGTATCTGCGGTATCGGCAATTATCGGTGGTCTCTGTGCTGGTATTGGCCGATACCAGAAAAAACACAAATATCGACCCGATATATCTGTCAGCTGATAAATCGGTCAGCCCTTAATGTAGAGTGGCTCCACTGAATGACATGGTTCCATCAGGACATTTACAAAGTTTCACTTTTTTTCCCCATCACAGCATTTCTGGTTGTGAATTGGGAGAAACTGTGTATTGTGTGATCGCCTTGGTTTTAAGTGAAGACTCAACAATGTTGATTCTATAGAGGATGCCTATATGCTTCAATAGCATCAGTAATATGGAGAGTGTTATGCCATTAGGAGAAAAGCACTAAAGGGTTTTTGTCGATTGAAAAGATGTTATCACTCTTCCCCTAACTGACAAGAGTTTGATTTACTAAATGACTTTACATGTAGTGGTTCTTAGATGGTTTATCCAGCCAACCTTAAACGTCCTTGCCCTTTTAAGACAGCTTTGATGAGTCATGCACCTGATTGTTTTGGGTAACAAAAAACATCTACTTTTCAGGTTGCAGATCTCAGTGGCACATCTTTTGAATTTCATCATCCACTTTTCTGAGCATTGAGGGAATTGGGTCAGCAGTGTTGTAACTCTTTGAAATAAGTTTTCCAGTGGTTGAGTACATGTAATGTACTCCTGTTTAATGTATTTACTTCTGTGGCACTGATCATCCTCCATAGCTAAGCAGCAGTAATTATGATGATGTAACACAGGAGAATGGTTCTTCTCTGAGTCACCACCACCCCAGTACCACTCCAAAATCCCCTAGTTCCATGCTTCCACATCCTTAGTTTGCAGCTTTATTGACTGATAGCTTTACAAGCCTCGAAGAACTGAGTTTTCTCATATGACTTGTCTCACCAGACCTTTGACACACAGCAGAAAGGCAATACAGGGTGACCAGCCGGCCAGCTAGAAGGTGGTGGACAAATCCAATTGTACAGTGTCATTAAACTGCTTCTTTCATTTTAGTTTGAGTGACATGAATGTCACAGTTTCCCATTATGAAGACGGTTAGTAAAGTGTACGTGGGGGAAAAAGATGTGATGTGAAAGGTTAAGTGTTTTTCTTAAATCATGCATAGTTAAACTTATAGCTTTTGATAAAATTAACAAGTACTTTATGATGTAATTTTTCTGACAATTTAGAAGGCTTTGCTTTAAGTATAGGGGGGTATACTGGCAGGGAGTAAATGTTTATGTAATGGGGGGGCTATTACATTAAGATTTAATGTTTTTTTGTTTATTTTTTCTGAAAAATCTTTTTACAATAAGGACTTGAGAAGAGTGTGTGTGTGTTTTCTTTTTAATTAATTTATTTTAAACAACATTTCAGGAAAACCTAGGGGATCCTCTTTTGGTCTTGCTTTAGCTGTGTGGTAGCATGCTCTGTAGCATTAGAAGTATTGATCAGCTTCCTGATTGTGGCACTTGATGATAATACAAACCGTCTAAAAAGGATAAATTCGGATGCTCTTGTGAAATTGATGGGGTCTAATTTGGGGCACCTGCAAAATGACCTCAATGACCTAAATTGAAAACAAGAATAATACTAAGAAACAGTTATTAGACTTATAAAATGGCTATTTCAGTTGTGCCTTAGGGATGGATCTTTTCAAAGAAAACCATTTCCACTTACTGAAAGTAGTCGATAAGTAGGAACACATTTTCTGAATTTAATAAATGAAGTCTTGGTGGACTACTGTACCTGGAGAATGCCAGCTGCCTGGACATCACTAATGTTTGCAAAACCATCATTACCATCAAGGTCCTTCTCTGGATAATTGGCTCAGTGCATATAGTACTGACAAAACATCTCACAAGGAGCTCTGGCTGTTTAAAATAGCCCCACTAACATATGCTCAGTCTCAGTCATAGATGGGACTCAGCGTAGTGTTATCTGTTGTTTCTCCACCAGCTGCCTGTGCCACCCACTAAATGGTCCGATGGGGAAACATTGCAACTGTAATCACTTTTCACTGGCGTGCGCATAATTTGTTGTTTATCCTTTTTACTGGTGATGCTCATCCTTCCCTTACTGCTTTCAGGTTTAATGACTAGCTTATCGGTCTTTATAATTAGACTGGCGAAACGTTAGCACAATGCAGTATTGTACTAGTAACATTATTTGAACTGGGACGACTTAAAAACTACGAGGGAGCCAACTTTGTTGTACAGCTGTGTGGGTTTGGAGAACTGAGACTTGGTGTGCAGCTCATGCCATATTATGGTGGTTAAGCAGTGATCACCATTGTGGTTTGGGGAAAACAACCCAGCATGTTTACCTCAAACTGATCAGCTGTGAAAAATATGCTTCATTTGGCTGAAATGGCTTGTGAAATAAGATGCTCAAAATTTCCTCCAGAATCTGTTTTTACTAAATGCATAAATTTCTTTTAATTTATGCCACAGTCAAACTTAAATATAGTTGAGTTAAATGCAGGGCATTTATAAAAGTAAATCTGATGTATCATTAGTGTATGTGGCACATACCTTGTCACAAGGGTTAAGTATTAAGGAGTTAAGAGCAGTAAGAAAAGTCCTGGGAATTGGATAAACTTTTACAAACACTGAGCAACCATTTGAGTTTTGAGGCGATTGCCTCTAGAAGGGTATGGATTTTCTTCCCCCAGTTTTAGTGCAACTACTGATGGAACATGCACATATGCAACCACATTGTTTTAAGAATTTGGCTTAAACAGTCACACACCAAAGACATAGTTTATTTTTTGATTTTAAAGTGATTTCAAGTGTTTATTTGGCCATGAATGAAATCTTTTGAAAAATGACAGACTTCACACACTGTAAGAATATTTTATGAGTTTGCAGTAGAAAGTGGCTAAAATAAAACATTTTCAGTGCTATTATCATTAAATGAGACAACATTCAAAATGGTTTGTGAAAAAGCTTTCAGTTGGATTTATTTTTTGTGCGTTGTGTTTTTTCAGCTGTGAAATTACACCATCATTAATAAATTAAAAAGAATACTTGTGCTGCCACTGGATCCTCCACTTTTTGCATGTTGTCAAGGATGCAGTTAATGGAGAAAATTATTAATGGTACAAACTGTCAGTTAAAATTTTCTTTTTACCACTCCATGGTTTCTCATTTCCAGCTGTTTATTAGTATGTCTGTTGCTTATTTGAGATCTTAACTTTATATTCAGCAGATGTCCCTTTAATGATTTAGCAAATTCTTGGTTTGGGCTCAGAATATCTTGTACATAAAATCTAGCTGCATAATATAACCCCAAGGAACAAAGGAAAAATAAGTTTGAATAATGAATAATAACTTCTTTGTTTCATGGGCAAAATATTTTAGGAGATCATCATGGGCTTTGAGAGGAATGAAGTGTGGATGTGTGTTGTAAATCCTACATTGTGTACATTGACGTTGGCGGTCTTCTTTCCTCATTGTTGGCGGTTGCAGTTCGTCAGTCCCTAGTCAACTATTGATCTGTAGAACAATGTAAAATTAGGATGTGTATAATGGCATGTCTCGCCTGACCAGAATGACCCTGATAAAGGCCACACGCTGAAACATGTTGGCTTATTAAAATTGCTCTATATACTGAAATTGTTGCTTTATTCTGACCTCTAAAATTTGTCCATGTCCATATACACTTTTGGAGTAGGTGAAATTCAATTCAATTCATCTTTATTTGTATAGCGCCAAATCACAACAATGTCATCTCAGGGCGCTTCACAGACAATCA
>JBBBVU010000003.1:23066751-23092156 GCA_037177055.1 Atherinosoma microstoma
TTAACATTACTTGATGTCAGAATGGAAGTGGTGGTTTAAGGTGGAGAGAGATTTACCAAGTGTTTTCTTTTAACCAGCAAATATGGCCAAGTCAAGAAAGTAAGATATGAATTAAGAAAAATACTCCAAGGGCAATACTGAGGAGGACTCAGTCACCTGCCACAATGTCCAAACATGACAGATAAAGCTGATTTTATGTAGCAAAGTATCAGCTTTTTCATTGATTGCCAGAAAAATGGAACATTTTAATTACTGAATAATTTCTTTTGCCATTATTTCTTTTATTATTTCATTTTCCTTGGCACAAGGTTTTTAAATATCACCGGCTACTGGTTGCTGTGGTAATTATGTTGATTATTTTAGGATGTAATTAATTGATTTTCTAAAGATGGTTAGACAAGACATTTGAAGATGTCCCTATGAAATGTAAAAAGCTAGTGTTTTCATTTAGTCTATATTTTTTATATTTCATTGATGGCATAGTAAAGAAAATGATTGATCAATAAATATCTGAATTTAGTTTTTAGTAGCCTCCTGCATATTAGTTATCTTAGGAATGCAGTATCATTTTTGTCTGTCAACTTAACAATGTTAGAATAACTCATGGAGCACAGATGGAATGTTTATCTGGAATTTGGGTGACATGGATTTTCTTGGACCACCTTTATTGGGCCAAAAGATTAGCAGCTAAATGTCCAGATAGCATTGATGACTTTACCACTCAGCTGTGGCTGTATTTGATTTAAACCATTACCTTGAGTCATAGCTAAGTAGCCAATCAGTGGAATGCTGCTTTTCAGCTCTTGTTTGCTCCTGCTCCTGTGTGTTACAAGTTTCCCTGCATGTGGATGATGGGATCAGTGCAAAAGTGGCCTCAGTGTATGTGTGTGTGACGTGGAATATCTCCGGTTGTCTCTTGATAGGGCACAGAAGACCATTGGGCTGTCATAAATGAAAACACGGCTGAATGTCAAGGAGCTGTGTTCTGAGCAGATGTCCTCATTTTCAAGAGTGATATGTTGCCAACAGATGACTTGTACTGTAATAGTCTTGTAATCCCTTTTGGCTAATTGATGACCATCTTATTTCAGCATGCCACTTGATTTCTTCTTCATAAATTCCTCGAAAGTCAATCAGCAGGAACAGTTTTCTATTATTTGGATCATTTATATTCATCATTGAGATTAAGTGTGAATTTCTTCTTTTCCTGTAAATGTATTAGTTTTGCATTAAATTTGTATGCACTGGACTCCCAATGAACAACTTCTGAACAACCTAACCAACATGTGCCTACTGGTATTTATAAGTTTTTTTATTTTTTACATGTAACAGAAAATGTAAGTGCAAGTTTAATCAGTTTGATGAGCTTGAGACAAATGGTGTAATTTTCCAGCAAGAAAAGACAGCAAGAGGAAACCAAGAATAGTCTGATGTGAGACAGAAATTATACATCTTTCAAACATTGTATGTTAGCGGGCTGCGTTGGGAAATTCAAATGAAAATGACAGCTGCTAATGGATCATAAATGCTGCTAATAGAAACAGCTTTGGTGTGCATCATGTCTGCAGGAAAATGACTTGATTGAATAAAGAAAAAAGTAAAAAAACAAGATAAAGAAAAATCACTCGACAGACCTTCCAAAGTTAGAATGGGCCACAGCATGCAGTATACTGTATAGGCTGCTGATGTTCAGCCTAGCAAAATCACTGAAATGGTGTCAGGTTTCTTATCATATAAAGTCTGTGTTTTTTGCAACCATTTTGCAGTATCCTAATTCAATTTATTCTGATGCTAGCCTACCTGTATAGTGGAGTGGTACAATGCATATACCTCTCAGCACTTGAGCTATATTACATTGTGGTTATTGTACAGTAGATGTAACGTACTAGGGAGATAACAAGAGAAGCTGCAAGAGAGGTATCAGGGACAATGCTATTCATGGTTTTATCTATCGCTTCTAAATTCAGCCTTCAAGTATTGATTAGAGTCCAACATCAAAGAGCATTTAAAGAGGAAAGGAGGTCTTACTGCTTGTATGGCCCCGGGCAGGCATGACGAATCTGTTTGGAAGTGATGCATGTAAAGTCCCGGTGCAGTATTTTTATTTATCGCTAACAGCGACCTGAAGGTTAGGTATTTTTCATCAGTACTAGGCACGCATCTTCTTACTGAGGCACATTTCTACAGGTATTCAATTGGATTCCAAACATTTTAATGAATTTGCAGCAGTATTGTAGTCGTATTTTATTACCTGACAATTATACTGTACCATTTTGCTGATGCTTTTCTCTAAATCATGTTACAGTAGCTACACCATAATACATTTTCAGGCTGGGTGGTCATACTGGGCAGTGATCAAATAAACTGACCTGGTGGTATCTGTGTCAAGCTCCGAGATGGACCCATTTACATTACCAGTAATCAGCTATCCCCACTCACGAGCACCATTAATGTGTGAGGGGTGTAATGCATCTACCAGAGGCAGCTGAATATATTTCACAATCAATAACTAGACAATTCATGCAGGACTGCACACCATGCTTTGAAGAATGACCTCATAAGCTCTTGGCACTTAAGTGATCCAATTGCCACATATTGAAAATTGAAAACTCACTTTACACAGTAAATTTCCCCAGCATTGTCAGAGCTCTTATGTACAGTCCTGCCAGTCCACTGTGTGGACACAGATTTGAAGATTGTTTATAGTAGTCTGTGCAAGGAACAAGCCATAGCTGGTCTAAGAAGGATCACAAGCCTGATTTTGTGTAATCTTGTTAATGGTTTTCATCAGAGTCCCTGATGCACTCAATCAGTAATCACTCCAGCTATTTAATGCATTTAATTCACTGTACAAGCATTGGCCTGGAAGCACATTTAATGGCTGATTGACATGGCTAAGATTTACTGTATAATTTCACCATTTCTGAGGAGTAGCCATCCGCTGTAGATTCAGCCTGTCTGTACGTGGCCATGTTAAACACTCCAGTCCTCAGCAGTAAGTCATGCAGTTTTAATTCAGAAGTCACTTTTGGCCAGACAATACAACAATTGTTCTTTCCTGGCATCTTTTTAAATTGAAGTAAATGCCAGGATGTGTCTCTTTTATTACCCCCTCCTCCCCCTTCTATTCCTTTTTTCTTTGCATTCAAGAAAGGCCCGAATACACTCGAGACTCTCATCTAGACCTTTTCGCCCACATGCTCTATCAAAGTCTGACACTTGATATACTTTATGTCTCACTTATCCCTTGTGGTAAAAAGGTTTAAGAACACTGTACGACGTGACACATCGCACTATTCAGGGCCCTTTACCTTTGACGTATGCAACATTGTAGTACAGACAATGTCTTCACAATACACCCTTCTTAGAGGAGCAAAACTCTCGGTGAATGCAGATATCTGAGCTGTGAGTGTGTTGAGAGTCGGTGACACGTTTTGGATTTGATTATAATTAGATGGCCGTATCAAGTTTTTACCAGATAAGTTTCGACAAAAGACTGCAGAACATAATGAGAAAGTCAAACATGCCTCTTCTGCCCTTCCACTAATTCTTCTTGCTTTGTTGTTCCAAGTTCCCCAATGAAACGCAAACAAAAATGTTTTCTGTTTGGGAGGAGACCCAAGGCTGAAATGCACACAATGCTCACAACCACATGTGGTTGACAGTCTTTGTGAACTTATTTGCAACGTGTTTAAGTTTTGAGCTTCTGCCACAGCACTATTTCTGATCGTCTGTATATCTCACAGTGAATTGGAATTAGGGTGTTGGCATCCTATGTGGCATTGACAAACAACTTCGTATTTAGCATGCAGTAGCATTTCCTGTCAATTAACATGATGAGCACAAGGACTCGACAGGTGTGAACATGCACACAGATAGGCTCACGAAAAGATGACGAAGACAAGATGTGAAGGTTTTTTTTCTTTTTGCTTTTTCCCCCCTCAGTCGAAGAAGGTTTTGTAACACTTGACTAATTGGCTTAATTTTACTGTAACATGGCTTCATTCCTCTGGCCCAAGGACACCGATGGAACCCTCTTTGCTGAAACTGCTCATTTGCGTTTAGCTGTGCGGGTCTAAATATCTGCATTGGGATTTGAGTTGTTGTGTTATTATTTCATAGTTTGATGTTTTAGCCCTAAGGCCTGGCTCCCTCTGTGATGTATCTCTGGCTGATCTTGGCGTTTCTCATGTTCCCGAGGTCCTTGGTGTGACTGGAACACTTCCGGGGATACCTCGCCACATTTCCCGCTTTCCGACAAACACATGAGCTCACAAGACCGAGCTCCGCTTTCTTCTTTTCTGTGCCTCCCTGCTCAACAGAGGGACCAATTTTCTTCCTTTTTTTTTTTCTTCCACTGTGGCCTGTACTCTAATGGTGTTTAACTAAGCTTCGTGCACTGCAGAGAGACTGAGGTGTTTGGTATTAAAAAAAAAAAAGGAGCATATTTGAAATGTAAGTGTGCTTGTCATAAAGATATGCGTTAACAGAAAGCAGAGCAGATGTCCTTATATTTCACAGTTGATTCTATGCATTGGAGATGAGTTTGTCCGAGACAGCAGCTGTCTCCCTCAATATGCACATTTTTTCCTCATACATAGCAATTTTGGATCAAGAGTCCACCCTTTTATACGCTCATGATGCTTGAGAAAAGCACATTTTGTTTAGCGTGATTTAAGACAGAAAAATATAAACGCTGTTTAGGCTGTAGTTTTCCTAATTAGTCAAGTTAATGACATGCGTTCTCTCTCCCTCTAATTAAAGGGACAAGTTGAGAAGATGGGGATGGGTGACGGGCATGAGCTGTGCTGCCCTCTCCCACAACAACTGCTGTCAAACTGTCTGTATGTAGCCTGAATGTAAAGCAGGACAATGCTGAAGGAGACTGTGAAAACTGTAACAGCACTGACTGATGTGTTGGAAAGAATCCACTTTATTTAAAAGACACAATTCATCACATCGCCTTCATTAGGCGTGTGGATGTGATAGGAAAGCACGTTTTTCTTCTGGGATGTTGCCTAGAGATATGTTTTTTTTTATCATCACTTTTGCAAGGTAGTAGAAAGACTGTATATAGTGGAGGAGAGCTAATGTGATTTTTTTTTTTTTTTTTTTTTTTTTGTAATAGACTGATCTTCTCTCGGTGATAATGGATTTTAGCTACATAAAGTAGCACTAGAGCTGGGTGACTACAAGGGAATTATTTCTCTCTTTTGTTGTCTTATGGTTAACATATTCCAAGAAAAAGACAAACCCAGAGATTGATTGATCCGGGTAACGCGCATTGTCTTGAGATGACAAACCTCGATACAATGTCGTGCTGGAGACATCGATCTTTTTTTCTTTTTTTTTTTCAAAACCAATTAAGAATACACCACTGAGCCGAGCCGTTTTTCTTTCATCACACGTTCCTTCATCACCATGAGCACGGGCACTGTAGTTTATTTTGAGTCTATCCCACATATGTCGTCCTGCCCCAGTAAATATTCATTAGCATACCAAATCCATGTTGGAAAATAATCCAATACACTATTTACCTCTTCGAATGAGTAATGTTTGCTTTAAAATGACAGCGCTTAGATGTTTCAGGAAATGATTTAACCTCTTCTGAAATAATTTTTAAAAAAAAATCTGTCCTCAGTTGAGGAGATGTGAGGTGCTGATATGAACTAAAGATTGCCTCGTGTTTTCAGAGGATTTGTTTATGATTTCTAACGTATAAAATATTAACGACCTTGTCTTTTAAAGGGTAATGCCTTTACTAAGGATAGATACAAATAGAAGCTTAGGACATGACTTTTTGTGCACAAGCCTAACTGCTTTTTGATTTGTTGTTATTTCTGTTGAGCTCCGTTAGCTTGCATAACACACGATACACCTTTTGCTTTCAAATGCGCATGAATCATGATTGTGAGTTCACATCTGAAAGTGTTTTTCCATATATATAACAGCTGATGTACTTGACATGACATTAATTTTTAAAATGTATTTACTACATTAAGTGAACGTAATTAATGTACATGTTTGGAATTTACCTGCAAATTGTAACTCGGGATGCATTTGAGAGCTTAATAAATCCCTCAGTAATCCTTCTGGTGACATGGATGTGCCAGCCTGGCTACACCTCACATATCTGAGGCTAACACTGGTGATTGATATTTTAACTCTGTCCCCCCGATGACTAATGCAAGTTAAATGCTCCTGTGGTTGTTGTTAGGTTGCTGTTTTTCAAGGGCTCTCAGGGGTCTTGGCTTGTTGTTGCGTGTGATATTATGGAACAAATAGTAGGGCTTAATGGCAGTGTAGATGATTTAACTGCCCTCGGGGCGATGGAAAAGGAAAATGATTTTGGAGGAATATACTGCGAATAAAGTATTTTTCTGTAGCTGGTTAGAGATCTCTTCTTCATCCTCAGCTTCCTGAAGAAATAATCATATAATCCAGGACAAACCAGTTGTATGTATTCTTCCAAATGAAACTACTTGTTAAGCTAAATGATTCACCCGTGCTTTCCACATTTTAGATTTATGTATTTAGTTTGAGTGCAGCACAGCACTCCTCAGTCTCCTTCAGGCTCCGCCATGACTGCGTTGTCTGCTCTGCTCCATCAGAAATGCTGTGGCTTTAATCCTTTGCCCACAGGGGACGGCTGACATGGATGTGTGTAAACTGTTGACATGGTGCTGTCTCCTATGCTCTCTGATCAAAGACAGTGCAGCCCTCCTGTTTCACAACCTGCCTTCAAATATGCTGCAAGTCTCACTCTCAGATATTCCCTTCCTCTCTGGTTCACATTTTATGTTAAACCCAAGTCTCCTCATAGTAAATCGGTACATCTGATAATAACAAAGCAGGCATTTATGACTGTGCTCATGTCGACTCTGTGACCTCCCTTTGAGCAGTGAATTGATTTGGGAAACGGTGTGCAAGTGGCCCATGCCTTAGTGGAAACCATTTTTAAGAGATGGTAATGCACTGACTTTAAGTGCAAGAAGAGATTTGGCTCGATGTTGTGCTTACTTTAATTAATCCTTGGTAATGATGCAACTATTAGTAAGAGCTCAGCTCATCTTAAGTGGCTGGAGATGTGTGTGTGTGTGAGAAATAGAGTTTGTATTAGATGTGTGGAAATGCTGATCAAGCCAGTAAAAACTCACTCTCTGAAGGTGGTCTACCAGGAGTCAAGGGACTTCTACGACTGTTCTAAAGTTACTTTAAAGCTCATGAGACGACTGGCAAGTGAAATAGAAAAACTTGTTGTCATGGTTACTATGTCACAATGCAGTTTTGCATTTTTTATACAATAAGAACTGGGAAACTGAGATTTTAAAGAGTTTAATCCTGCAAGAAATTCCATTAAAAAAAAATATGGCGTTGAACTAGTTTAGAGAGAGAGAGAGAGCGAGCTGATACCAAGATGACGTGAATAGACTTTTCTAGAGGCTTTAGCCTGATTTGGATGTGAGATTAACTGTTGTGCCAAGCTGCATGTTTGTAGAGGAGTCGATGGGAAGACTTTTAAAATGGTAAACACAGTTTCAGGGTTCAGTGTGCAACAAGTTTTTTTTAAACAATCTAATAAAAAATCTAGATGGATTCAAAAGCTATATTGTAGCAATCAACTGTTTTTGCCTCCAATTGAGTCCAGAAGATTGTCATTTTTGGGTTTGTTTGAGCTTTCTTTCCTGTTCTCTTTACACAGAAACAATCTGCCTTCCAAATTATTTGAGTCCTTCTAGAATCAGGGAGCCAATATTAGCCGATCTCTAGGTTTTGAATGCCACAACAAGTTTCGACTGCTTAAAGAAACACAAAACTCTATTGTTTTGCTCGTGCACCTGATTGACAATGGCTTCAACGAGACATTCTCTTCTCCACTGGCACCGACTGCATCCGTTTCAGAGCACATTTTCCCCCAGTGAGTTTGATTGTTGTATGTCTGAGGCTACGCTCTGGGGAGTGTGTATGGTAAAGGACAATTTATGCCCCTAGCATTCTCTGTAATTCTGTTGACAGTCTTTGATTTTCTTTCAGGCAATTTTTCATAAGAGTTAAAGAGACATTTGTGCCTAAAAGATATGGGGCTGAGTGTCTACACCCCTGGTAGCGAAGTCTGTCTGCATTTTACTAATTTGAGTTCTAATCAAGAGGCTTGGTAGGGAAGCCGCTGTGACATTAGTAAAACCATGCATGCATATATTATGTATACTGACTGTCCAGCTTTTTCTTTTCCCAATGAACTGCTGCTGTAAAGGTTGTGATGGATTGTAGCTGTAAGAGGGCAGGAAGCAATCATATTGGCTGTAGGAGAAGCTCCTCTTGTTTTTCTGCAGAGCCCTGATGGAGGTGATTACCACCCATTAATGCTTTGTGTCAACTCCCAGCACCTAGGCTGAAAGCAAAGATGTTTTTTTTTTTTGTTCAGGCCATCACCATTGTTGCTTCTGTTTCTCTTTGCAATGAGGCTGTGAGGTTATCCAGTTCAGGAAGCTGTTATATGTCAGACTACTCAGCCAGCAGAGGGAAGTGAAGATTAGATATAGATTTATTAATTGGTCAGCTGATGGGACGATTATTAGTCATTCTGAGGTATTTGCCATCAACCCCATGGTATTTCATGGGTCAAATAATTGCTATATAAGCAGCCTTGTCAGTGTAGCTCATGTGGAACTGCATTTTTTTTTACTACATATAAACATTTATTTAGTTTTTTAGTTTTTTGTTTAAGGGTCCCGGTTCCAACCTTGGGTTGTGCTTTGTGTGGAGTCTGCATGCTCTTTGCTCTTTCTTTGGTCGTGTGAGTTTTCTCTAGCTGCTTTAAAAAAAAAAAAAGACACAGTCTATGTATATTAGGCCAATTCACAATTCCAAATGCGCCTCAAGTGCGAGTGTGTGCACTCAGGTTGAGTGGACAGACACACTATCCAGGGATTACTTTGATTCTCAGCCAGTGGCAGGTGGAATAGCCTCCAGCCTCCTCGTGACCCTGTACAGATAAAGCGAATATAGAGGATGGAGGGATGGATGGATGATATTTATATTATAATTTGTCCGTCGGCCTTCCTGGTCTCTAAATATGCAGCAATGGCCTTTTGAAAAGCCTGTTCTGGTCAAAAGTTATCATTGAGAAAAGTATGTTTCTGCCACCGACATCTCCGGGGGTCCCGACTCAAGAGTAGCTGCAATTCGAGGGCAGAGTAAGAGGCACAGTTGTGGGATGTTGCTATAACAACCGCAGATGCTTCAATGTCCTGATCTTCAGTTTTGATAAGAAACGCTGATTTGGATGACTCAGAAAAGATGCATTTTAATATTCAATGTCAGTTTTTAGTTGAGTGACAACTAAAGTGGTCGGTGCTCTGCGGCGAAAATGCTTAGCTAAGACTTTCCACATTAAGTATGATGCATGGCACTTTTTCGTTTAATGGCCCGTTGACTCTGTTTATACTAATTGTTTAGGTTAAGAAGAAAAAAAGAAACAACCCTAACTTTTTTTCCTCGTGAATTTTCTGACCTCTATCTCCGCCCTTCACAGTTGCATCGGGTGACCAAGCTCGCCTCACTGGAGGCAGCCATCGTGGAAATACAGGCGTAATGAGGGAGAGGAGGACAGCTGGTGACCCCTACTGGTCCTATTCAGGTAAGCTGTCATTTATGCTCCAGCCAGAGCTTGAAACGGGAAGGAAAATTGCTCACCTCCTTTCTGACTTGCCTGTCATTTCCCTATTTTTGTCTGCTGTTTTTCCAGCAGCCCCTACTCCCCTCTTCACTGATGTAACCAGAAGGGTTGATTTAGACATTTTAGTATTCACATAATAGCTTACCTGTGCTGTATGTTTTCATTGCTCTTAATAACAGTAATTAAACTAATGCATTTGGGAGAGAAACACTGACATATGGCAAAGTGAGTTAATGTGCAGACTGTTAATGCCAGATCATTATGTAGCTTACTATGTTTAACTGGAAAGAATGAATCTGCTCCTCTTAAAATGGATTTATTTGTAAAGTATTGGGTTAAGAATACATATTCTATGCGTTGAGACTGGAAATGATTAATTCTTGCATATATTTGATCGTAACCTTTTATCCAGTTTGGACATTTTTTGGTTATTTAAAAGCTGTTGATAAAGATACACTAGTTCACAAATGGCGATTATGACTGCCATGTTTTGATCTGCAGCTGTCTTAAGCATACTGTGATTTGTTCAAAGAAAAAAAAAAAGTTTAATCAGAGGGACAGGAGGGCAAGCTGTGAAAAATGTGGTTGTTAAAATTCCTGTGCACATTATTGATGATATGCATGGCTTCAGTGTCAAAGTCAGTGTGTTTGGGAATTTTGCTTTGCTGCCTCTTCTAATTTTTCACTCATCTACCTTAGCAAATTGGAAAGATTGATGAATGTGGCAACCCAGAATAAACAGTGTGATATATGCTCTAATGGATGATTCATCATGTGCGCTCATATGTTTGATAATGTTTTCACCAGTATATATCAGCATCTGTATATTTTATCTGCATATTTCAGGTGATGGTATGGGAGGTGCAGCAGCTAAGTTGTAAGCTGAAATTACCAAATTTCTTTGAAAATCCAAACATTTGACAAGCTCATGTATTTGAAAACGATTTCGATTAATATTGTGTGTCAAAAAAACTTCTTTTTTTTTTAACTGTAAGGTTTAGGTTTATATGTTTTTATTGATATATATATATATATATATATATTTAGAACAAAAAAACATTTACACTTGATTATTTTTGTGATTTGTTTAAATTGTCAATTTGAAGTTTAAATTGTGAAGTTTGACCCAAGTACCTCAAAGCTTCAGCCTAATGGTATTGATTTTTTCTATTTTATAATTGTACTACTACAAAAATCACAGATAATTAATAATGAAAAAAATTACATTGTTTAAGATTGCTTCTCCATGCATAATTCCCTTTTGTACTTAAAATGTTTCAACAGATTTGAGCATAATTTATACAGAAGTGGGAACTTTCCTTGACTTTCCTGATTGGCTTTAACACCCTGTAGACTGATATGTAGCAGTTCATTTACATGACATTCAGAAAGCGCTGAGTTACTGCATTAGTCCAACTAAAACCAGGCTTTATATATGTAAACATGACAGCCTCACTGATATCATACTGAATTAGATTTTCTCACAGTTAACACAACCAGATAATGCAGTGGGGGATCGGATTACATCTGCAAGTTTTTGTCCTGAGCTGTGACCTGGAAGTAACTGAAGAAGTCAGTAAACAGAGGAAGAAGAAGCTGGTTACAGCACCGAACCACAGGGGAAAGCATGCATTTTATTTGTGAAGAAATAAACTGTACAGCATGTATAAAATGTGCAGAGCTGCAAAGCTCTTCAGTTTACCACTCAAAGTGAAACTGATTTGCCGCAGGCTAAATTGTTGGTTGTTTTGCTCTGTGACTTCATATCAAGCATTTAAAGCCTAATGCTAACATTCTGAAAGGGAGCGTATCAGCACCTATTGTAGCAGAGCTAGACAGAGTGAAGTGAATAAATCACTTCCCCTATTGTGTTTTTTACACTGGGACATGGACAGAAGACCGTTTAAACAGCCTAGCAGGGTTTTAATTATTGCTTGACTTAACTGTGCATGTAAACACAACACAAGCTTTTCTCTACCTCCTAAAGCACAGCGTATAACAATACCCAAGTTTAGCCTTGAAATGAAGTCCAGGGTTAAGAAACAGCTAGCTCTGAGCACCACAGATGATCTGCTGTAGTCTGTTTGACCAGGATCTTTGGGAGACCATTTCGATCATGCAACACTGATTATGTTTGGGCCTTGTGTTTGTTTTAAAAGGCCACAGGTATCTTTAGCAGTAAGAGTTTTCTTTTACTTCCGCACCTACACAGGGAGGCTTTAATCTTAGTTCATCACAGCTTTGATCCAACACGCACAGAAACTGCAAAGGCTACATGTGATCACGTGACAGATGAATAAATATGTAAATACAAAGGGTGCACAATACATTGAAAATGCATCGTTATCGCAATATTAATATCAGCAAAGACTGCTTGCTATGCTATAAATGATTGGCTATGGACCTTTTTGACAGCTAACATTTTGAGCTGAAATATTACAAGCACGGGTGTAATGAAGAGGACTGCACTCCACTTAGAAAATGTGCATAAAAGCAGAATTTCCTCTAACCAGCATGCATAGGACCCGAAGTGGGATGCAGTCCTTGAGCTTACGTCATATAGTGACATTTTATTAACATATTGCAAGTCATATCCTCATTGCAGTATTCAACAATGATATTGCAAATCATGTGTTCCTAATATCATGCTGCCCTACTTTTGGGAAACATATATTGACTACTTATTGAAAGCGTAGTAGGCAGCAGTTTTCATCAAATCTTTAGTATGTTTCTCTTGCAACATGCTCTACTTTGCCCTTCCAGTACATGTGATTACGAAGGCACAAACAGACCATAAGGTTTATTTTTTATTTGATTTTTTTTTTCTGGTGTAGGTGGTGAGCATTTCTGATAAGCATTTTCTTTCAGAGTACTACTTCTCATGCAGCCATACACTTCCACACTAATGCAAACGCAGCCCTCTGATGCCCATCAAACAGTTCCAGTGGGAAATTTGGGTTGTGTGCTTTGATCGAGGGCACCTCACTGAAAGAGCTCAGGGAGGGGGCACTTGTATTTACAGGTCCGAAAACACCACCTTGCAAATAACAAGCACAGCCCCTCTGCTACAGGAGTGCATCATGGCCGTGAAAATCATTACACTGATGGAATATTTTGTCTTCGCCGCTGCAGTTGTGAGCCCCAGAAAATCAGGGTTTTAGGCAAGAAAATTGCGCAATTCACTGTGGATAAAAAACGAGCTGTGCTTACTTCGGTTTGTTTGGTATTCACGTCACTCCTGTTGGTGGTCTTCGGCTCCCTTAGTTGTCTGGTTGAGGCAGTGAAAGACTGTCTGCTTTGACTATCCAAGCATGACAGCTCTCTCACAACGTACAAGGTATGTGGAGCCCATAATAAGAATCTTAATCACTTCAAACACGCCTTTGTTTTCTGGAATACTCTATGCACAGAACTCTTCCATAAATAGTCAACCTTAATCACCTTTTTGCATCTCTGTGTGTGTCTTTTCTGATTAAGAGATTAAACTCTTTCAATTCTTTGATTAGAAGATGATTTCGATGATACCAAGGCCAAAAAGTATGGTAATACATACTCTTTGGCCTGTGCCACTCTTTGTGGTTTAAGTGAAAATGGCAGCAAGCTCAGTAAGTGATGATAAAATAGCCACCAGGGATTAGCTAAGGTAGTTAAATACCTAGAACCTGACACAACTTGTTATTTGATCTTTTTATTTCTAGATGAGAGCTTAAGGAATAGTGACACTGTTAATATATAGCATTTAATGTGTGAAATAAGATCTCTTTTCCATGTCCCCCACGTGTGACTGCATGTTTTTCTCTGTAAACGCATTGCATTTCAATTTCATCGTGTGTGTGCTTGGTGCATTGTAACTGTAATTATGTACTCATCCTTGATTTCTCAAGCAGCCTCTGACCGCTAATTCAGTTAGTCTGAGTTTAGACTACAGAGGGGCAATACCATGAAGCAAAAAAACACAGCTAGGCTTTGGTTTGCTGTCTCTACAAAACCTAAACCTCCACTCTTTCCCTTTAAGGGTCTGTGCATGCATACTAAAAAAAAGGGGTGTTTACTTCCACACAAAACATAATGATCATCTGACACTATTCAGAAGATGAGTGGGTTGTTTTAATAAAGAGATGAGAAAACTATCAGTATTATTACAGAAAAAACAACACACTTGCTGCAGTGAAGATGAGTAACTTATTACCTGCCTTTTGTTTATTTTATTTCAGTTTAAAAGCTGCAAGCACTTAAAATCTTAATTTGAGAAGAAGTAGAGTTAGCTCTGACAGTGACCCATAATAATGTGGAAATGACAAAAGTCATCAACCAAATTAAAGCAAATTTTTAATGATTGAATAATCTGAGATATTTAGGGTTGTACTAATTCATTTTCTCACCTGTTAGATTAGATATCAGAAAAGACATCCTTCTTAATAATCAGGAGAAGATATTAAGACTCATAATAATGCAAAACAATTTAGTTTTATTGTAGCCGGACAGCTTATTTGGTGGCAACTACGTTGGGCTCAGCAGGTTTGATCATTTAACGTATTTTTCAAGTTAACAATCAATGCAAGTTCTGAGGTTACGACTGTGTTTAAAGGGAGTATCTTTAGTTGTGATTAAAATATGTGGTTGGTCAAATGTTTTGTAGTTTAAATTCATAAAAGATGTAACTGAACTGTGGTTAAATCTGGCTACTGAAACGTCAACATTTGATCAAGATCTGAATTTAGTACCTTTGTTGATTTTCAAGATACTGGTTAAATAATTGATTTTCTGTCAGCTATTTGACAATCAAACATTTATTCAACGTCAGATAATAGCTTTCACATTAATTCCCGTGTCGGATATTTGAGTGTTATTTCAGCCTCACTTTGCCGTCTGGAATATAATCCGGAACATAATTAGTTAAAGAATGTGAAATTTTTTTAAGATGATTTCAACTAAAACTCTGAACATAAACTACTCTGGAGCAGGTCATGATTGCAGCACAAGTTACCGTGGTGATCTAACCAGGTGAAAAGACCTTTGTGACGCTGTAAACCCTGACTTTCAGTTTGTTAAATCGCCAATCTCGCTTCGTAGTGCAGCCTTCTGCAGGCCTGTCTGAATATTCAGGTTGATTTCTCTCTTTTTAATCTACGACATCACACTTGGGTTTTAGTCATAGCACATTTTTATTTTCTTGTCAAATTTTATGCCATGCGTTTTTCACTGGAGTAATTGTAGTGTAAATCTTTGAAGACAGCGCTACAGATGGGTATACAGATTTAGTATGTATATTTTGCAATGTCCTGGGAAAACATAACGCTTTGTGTTGTGCTGTTTGTTTGTTTAGCATGCATGCTAAACAAGAGGGAAACTTCCAATTTCATAAAGGTGGGATCTCTTACTGCTTAAAAAATAAATAAAACTCTAGAACTTAATATCAGAGGGCAGCCAAAAACATAAGCAAACATTTAATCAGGTATCTGGTTGACAGGGGGTGTTTTTTTTTTTAACATTTATTTCAGGCCTGTGTAGACCACCAATTCCTGCTAGTGAAGGCAGCTGGCTGATTGTACTGAGAAAAAGGGAAGCATTGAGGGAACACAGAAATGTCCATTACTTTGGGAATGTAATTAGTGGCTAAGGCTGTGAATAGGGGACAGACAAGCGTGCCTTAGCAGCTAAATGGTTATTAAGGGCATTTGCTCTGTGCAAGTGAGTGTAACCGAAATGCACGCAGTAGGGTTAGCCTCAAGCTAGAAGGTAACTCGTGCATAGGCAGGCTCTACACACACATAACATATAGAGGAATGAGCCATTGCTTACCTCTTGCTGCGTAGCCTTCTAGTGCATACTGCTCTGGGAGAGAGCTGTTTGAAGAATGTAGAACAATATGAGCCTCAGAAAGTAGAACAAAAACAAAACAAACTAAGTAAAAATGCAAAAAACTCCCCCCCCCCAATTCTTCATTTTCTATAGTTTAATAAGGTTACATGTATATGTTGTAAAAGTATTGTGAACCATTAAAATTGTATGCATTGCTTTCAAAAGTTTGTTTTATTTGACAATTTTAATTGTTGCATAACTTAGCAGTAATAATACTTTCTCGCACATTTCTCCAAAGCATCAGGGGATAAAGCACACAGTGCAATGAGAGCTCTTATCAGTCAGTGACATGTCTGCTTCCTGAGTGCGTTATGAACTTTAGTGCAAGTAGTTCTGAAACCCACACCTTGAAACTTGATTAAAAGTTATTTAAGGTGGGTTCTGAGTGTGTGTGTGTGTGTGTGTGCATGTGGAGAGACATTTTTCATAAGAGTGATGATATCATACTCACCGTAAGACTCCCACAGGAACAGGGCTATGCATCATTTCCCCTTTTTATACCGCTGCAGGTTTTCACATCATCTCTGTTAGTTTCTTTCACCTGCTTTATCAGTAGGTTTTTTTTTTCTCATTTCAAATTTATTTTTCTTCTTATACATGCAGTAGTTTGTGTTTGATCAGCATCTTGTTGATTTATTGTTCTAGTTTAATTACAGCACAACATTTGGAGTACCTTAACGTGCATTTGAAGAAGCATTACATTTGATCCCCTCTAACGGGGTGTAAAATGGAAAACGAATAAAGAAAAACAAAGCAACGAAATAAGCAGCGCTAGATGCAGAGAAGTATAGATTAATGTCTCACGGATGATTGTCGATTTTCATTTTCGTTGCATTATGAGATTGTCCCTGAATTAACTCGCACATCATTTCAGACTGATGTGAAGCGTCAATCCTTAATGAAAGATTGATGGTTTTGCTTTGATCACAGCAAGAATTTATGAGGTTGGTTCAGTAAAATAGGATAACTGTGTAAAATTGGGGAAATTAAAAGTGCGGTGAAGAGAATGCTACTATAACTCTCATCTCCAGATGATATCTTGTATCTTTGCTTGGTGTACTGCAAATGAAGGCACAGTGTATTTCCAAGTTTAACTAAAGGTTGAATGTATGAATTAATGATACAGCAGTATACCCTCCACAAATTGATTATACAACTTAAGGCGCTGCATCTCAGTGATTTTTCACATTAACAGCTTACTAATGGCGCAGTGCTTCATAGAGATAGAGGTCCTGCTGTCTGTTTTTCATGCAGCAGTTGTGGATGTTTGGATGGAAGCCACCTTGACAAGCTGCTGTAGCCACTGAAAGAGCCTGCAATTGTCTGATATGTGTGGATTATATTTCCCTTCAGCCCCACTGTTTTATTCCACTTCACTGAGGTTGCCCATGATCATTAGCAATCTTTCCACTCATGTCTCACATAATGAAGTGAATGAAGTGTCATTTTCAATCAACTGTTATGTTGATCCGACTTAATTAGTACTTTAGAGGATACAAAAAAAGATTAGGTAACTCATGCTACTTGATTGCCAGAGCTGTTTGTTTTGGCTTTGATTTAACCCTCGGTCCAACCGCCGCATGCACTATTTTTCTTTAGCTACTTATTGTATTTCTTCAGTGCATGAGTTCCATGAGTGTTCCCTTGTAGCTAGAAAGCTGCATGTAGCTAAACAGGCATTGATCCCTTGCTTTTAAGATAATTGTGCCAATCATAAATGATTCAGAAGGTACATAACTGATGTTACTACGAAGGAATCCTTATTAAGGCATTAATTATTGGACAAAATGCAACACAAGACTAATTTCAAAGCAGAGTTTTTTGGGCTTACTTCAAAATGTGCCTGTGCTCAGATTGTTTAGTTAGGTAAGACATCTTGGGTCTTGTGATTAATTTTAAATTAGCTGTGTGCTTGTGAAGGCAGTACACGTTGTCTCTTATGTTGTGAACCCCACCCAGCCAAAGGCTGGAGGGAAAAGAGCAATGCCATGTTGTCATGGTGCCCAGCAGAAGGAGCACTGGCTCCTGGTGGTAATGAATCGAAAGGAGGATTGCTCCCGGTAGACCTCCTTATATGAGAAGTACATGAGTTTAAAGCAAAGCTCCTCCACTCTACGACTACACAAGGGACAAGAATGGAGCTTAAAGTACGGGGCATTCTATACAGGGATCCAGGGACATAGTCACCTGGGATGAAGATAAAAACAGCTTCTTTATTTTTTCCTAGATAAGAAAGAATAGCTAATATGCAAAGACGGGCTCACTTTTCAGATATCTCACTATGTTCCAGTTGATGAAATTTATTTCATGGTAGTCAGTGATGCTCCTGATGCTTTTCTCCTGATTGTTTTGAGACAATGACATCTCAGTAGATCAGTAGATGGAGTCATAAAATATTGAGAATATCAAATAACATAACAGTTAAATTTGATTTGGAATTATTATACACTTTGATGAAATTAGCATCAAATACGTAACAACGTATATGAACTTTCAAACAAAGCGACTACATGATTTTAATATTCATTCGCTTCAATATCCAATATTTTAGCAGTAACTAGGTAAACCGTATTAGTCATCACACTTTTAAGTGATTCAGCTCAGGGAATACACTGCATTCACTTTGCTGTCTTCTAATTATTATGCATTCCAACCACCATCAATTTACATAAAATTGCACTCTATTCAAATCACCGGACCTGACAAATTCTTGTTGCTTGCCACAATAAGAGCCTAAGTATACTCAATCAACACAATATGTACGTCATGCACACAATAGTAAATGCAAAAGCATTGTGAATGACTATTATACTAAAAACTAATAGCATTAATCCATTCGTTAGAGCAGCTCTCAGGGAGAACAAACAGCTAACAACAAGCACAAGCTCACATGCTTGCATTTGCATTCTTTTTCTGCACGTGCTTTCTGAAAACATTTTGACAAACATCACTGCCAGAAGTCAAGTGTATAGAGAAGCTGTAATTTTATAATATTCACTCCTCACACTAGCATTTGAGTGCCACTTCTTTCTGTATGGAAAATTAGAGTGTGGGTTGTAGCCATCAGTAGGTACGTTCTGTATCCCCACCCCCCCTTTTTTTTTTTTCCTTTTATTTTGACCCTCTGAACTTTGTGCTGCTCATCCTGAAACATTTCTTTACAGCCGCTCGTACCACAGTGCTCTCTGGACTTGATTAATTTCCTGCTCCTGGGAGAACACAGAGAGATTCATCTGTCTTGCACCCTGCGTTTCAAGTCACAGCCATTCTACGTGATGATGGAAGCTTAACACACATCATCATCTATATTCCTCCAGTCTTGCTGATGTGTTGTATCAACCTGTAGATGTACCTGCACTCATTTTCTGAGAAAATGAGAGGTGCAGGAGCACTAATTATTAAAAATGAATTTTGCTGGAACCAGAGCTGACTCATTATTCATCTTGGTTATTGCTAGCACTTTGGATCAGCCTTTGTGTGCCAGAATTGGTCAATTTGTCTCTGTCAGGGGTGGGCCCTTGACAGATGTGCCAATATGGCTGCCGAAGTTCTGTGCTTGGGGAGAGGCATCTTAATTCTCCATGATGTATCACACTGGCAGCAACCAATTTAGCAGAATTGAGCTCCAAATCATCTTACTTCCCACTGCCTCTGACAATCTGTTTCCTTTCTTAGATGAGGTAAATATATTATGGATGGAAATAAATTAGGGATTCCAGCACCCCGAGTTAACTGAGTTTTGTTGACTCGATTGTTTGTATTGTTACAGAGTCGCATACAGAGAGCGGCATTCTGGGTGGCGCCACCATTATACATTCAGCCGAGCCCCCCCAGTGCACAACTGCTATGATAAATGCAGCCAAATTTTTTGGATTCCCCATTTAGGGCAGATTGATGTCCTGGACTGACAGTTTGTTGTGTAAATCTAATTAATTAAATTTCAGGTGTCACATGGTGTTATTGTGCCTCATGGCAGTATATTAGGCTTAGTTGGTGGCTCAGGTCCAACTTAATGGATATGGACATGCTCGGCCTGCTGGGATTGCGATACAGAGGAAGTGTGAGATTGCCAGCCCACAGGTTTCCTCTCTAATGTGGTTATGCTGATGAGCTGAAATGAGCTAGATAGCAGCTCAGCAAATTTTTAAACTCATAATCATGATGACTGACTTTATAATGAGTACACATCCCCCCAAGAGGTGAGGAGTTAACTGTCGAGGGCAAGGTCGTAATAGTGACATGATGACACAATTTTTAAAGGCGTGCAACATTTACCTTGCATTAAAAAAACAATATTTCTTCAAACGCAGTGAGGTGTGTAAGGACGACGTGCTTCAAACCACGGAGTAACCGTAAAGAGGCAGCCGATGGGCTGTTGTACTGCATCATCTCTACTTTCCCAGGCTTGTTAGGTTGTTTATCCTGTGCTACTATCTCCAGATTACTGAGTTACACTGCTGCTATTGATTTCTGTCTGGATTCTAAATTTTAAGGACACTTACTTTGCAAACATGCAGCCATTGTTGTTCCTGCCTCGCCTGCAGAACAACTCTAAGAGTAATAGCTGCCGAGGGGGTTTGCAGTGCACAGAGATGGTAATAGCTCAGTGGTTCAAGTCTTTTTTTTTTTTTCCTTGTACTGATTTAGTTTGTGAGGTAATGGTGCCTGTGGGGTGGCTGATATAATAATAATAAAAAAAAAAAAAAAGATTGCCGCCATTTGTTTAGATAACTCAAATTTATTTCTTTTTGTTTCAAGTTTGATATTTTGTTTATGGCTTAAAATGACTTAAAACACACAGTATGAGTGGTCATACGTGGCCACTGTGAAACTTAAACCAAGTGTCACCATTACTTCAAATGCCTCAAAGATGTTTCTGTGAATACATCTTGATCCAGCTATACTCTCACCAAAGCAGGTAGGAGAAAGATCACTCAGGCCTGCCATCCTTTGTTTTGTAGAGTCTCATCATTCATCTAAGTGTGAGCTCAAATACCTGCGAGGGATGGTAAATAATGTAGATGTATCATGAAGTTGTTGGGGTGGAAGCTGCTCTTCACATTGGAATATGTGCAGTAGGCCAAATCTCTGCAACCAGTAATTGTATTTTTTAAGCTTGAAGTTGAAAATGTTACATTTGCATTTAATCAGCCAAAAATGAGATTTAATGGAACAGATTTTTCCATTTTTATTATCGTGTATGCATAAAAAAAAAAAAAAAGATTTCCCCCATTTTGCTATATATTTTTAGCATCCATCTGAAGAGACAAACTTAAACGCTAGAGGGCAAAGGACCACTTTGTCAATCATCCATGTGTATACCAGTGTCGTTTCTTTTTGAGCCATTAGCTACTCTGGTGACATATTTTCATTCCAGTGAGTTGGAACTTGCAATGAGATGGGCTTTGACTTCTTAATGCATGTGTCTAGGAGAAGGTACAACAAATGGGATCTGTGGAGGGGAATCGACTATTTGAAATTGTTGTTTTTTTTATTGAACTATTTTCTTTTGTGTGTGTGTGTGTGTGTTTTTTCCTTCTTTTTTTTCATGTTCATACCCAGAGACCTGCCTACAGCATCTTTAATTTTGAAATGAATTTAGCCGATCTTCACCAGCATTCACCTCTCCCCAGGAATCAATTTTCTGCTGCTTTATGTGGGCTCCCTCCTACCCTCTATTCTTTAAATTCCCTCCTCATCTCTTTCCTAATGCTGGCCACATACCAGCTCTGAGAAGGGTTTTTTTTGTGTGGATGCTATGGGGTAGTGAGGAGGGTGAGTGAAACACATACTGGATTAAGGCTTGATTTAAAATGGCTGCTCACTGTGCTTAGCTCAACACTCATCTGGGGATGTGGTCATGTGCAATCTTGTGATTTGTGGCCTAATTAGCGGTTTTTGGGGTACCCGGGGCTAAGAAAAAAGAAAAAAAAAACTCATATGTGCACTCGCTTCTAGTCTTAAGCTTTGAAAATCCAAGCACAGGATGACTGTGAAACCATGTGAATAAGCTTCAGATAGAAGAGTTTAGCTGTGTAGATAGAGGCTTCTCTGTACAGCCAATTTGTCACTGCAGTAGGAAATAAATACATGTCTGTTTATTTTGGGTCAAAGTGCATGGGTGCAAATCTAAAAGATAATTTGGCTCTACCTGGTGTTTACCTCTGCCAAGAAGGTTATGTGAAGATGGCCCCTTGGCTGTCTGTTTTGGTCTGTTTCCTAAATCTCTCACATTAATGACTGGATTAGTTTGGACTTCATGCACCAAAGAGGAAGGTACCGATTAAATGTGAAGACCCCGTGACCCCCCCCCTCCCTATGTAAAGATTATCATTCAAATGTAGGCTTTACACAGCCGATCTGCTGTACTCATTACCAAGGATACTTTAGCAGCAGTGGCTACCTCGGGGAAAATGTTTAAGACTCAGTTGAGTATTCTGGGGTCTTTTTGCTTGTTGTTTTTCCTCTTTCTCTAAAGCTACCAGGGTGTGTGAAAAAATTCCATTGTACAAGTGCAGTGGAAAGTATTTTTGTCATGCTTGAGGTAACGACTTACACTGGATTTGCTGACATTTAATTATTGTTTTCTGTCCTTTTTCTTAGAAATCAATCTCTGTCTAAGAGTATTTTGATTCACACTTACTGTTTATGTTAGGAGTAATAAAGAAGCAGAGCCACTTATGAGCCTCTAGAAGGGAATTACAGTGTGGAGACAGTTCATGGGTCTCTTTATCAGTCCCAGGCAGCTTGTGCACATGTTGTTTGCAGAACTGATCCTCACTTTGTCATGAAAGATGAAATTCTGACTGCATACGTTGTTCACAATTTAATTCAGAACTAAATCTGATACAGAAAGTGTCATCGATTTCTGCAAACAAATTTTCTTCCATGCTTTTTGTAAAAGGAGACGTGCGCTATACTGTCTGCAACTGCTGTGTCACAGAACGGATGAGCTTCTATTTTCAGACCAATGCAGGTATGGTTATTGAGACTTTTGCTGCTTATCACAGCATAAAATTGCAGCGTTAGCCCAAACACTTAAAATGCAGCCTCTCAAAATAATATATACAAGCTGGTGGAATTAAATTCCATATAGCGTGTCTTTTGGGGGCGCGGGTCACCGTGTGGGTGGAGATCTTTCACCTCCGCCTGCTGAATGTGGCTAATGGTCTGCTTAGTCCCAGCCTCATATCATGGATTTATCCTGCCGCTATGACAGGCAGGTATGTGAGAGGTTTCTGTTTGTCTCATAACCTCTTTCACCCCGGGAGACAGCAGCCTCCTTATGCTTGTCCTGGTTTATCGCTATACAGTGACCCACAGTGAACTCATTCTCCTACCAGTGTGTCCCTCATTCCCAAAGATGAAGGCCCTCCAGCAGGTTTCTGCTGCTGCCCCCTCTGCCCTCCGTACCTGATGACCAGCTGCTTACTGTGTGAATGATGACACAGTTGGAGCTGTGTGGAGCCGTCTCTGGGATGTGTTTCACATTTTAACCATTCTAGTTGCTTTAATCTTGAGCTTGGCAGAGTCACTTTTTCAGTGATATTTGGTCCAGCCTTCAGTAGCGATCCAATATCAGATTGGATTTATTGCATTGAATGCAATTTCGTTCAGATGACTTGGACTTTAGTGATCCCCCCTACACCCCCCCTCTTTCATGCCATCTAGTGTCACTAGAATTTAAGTTATTCACTGCTTCAAAACTTTTGACAGCTGTGATCCCTCTGAGGGAGTATCATATTTACTTTGACTTTCTCACTTAATTTTAGAATGCACACCGGGGTCCATATCTGTGGTGTCAAGTGAAATCTCTTGATAGCTAGATTAATTTGAAATTCATGATCCCATAGGGATGATTTGTAATATCTTTGATCCATGAACTTATCTTCTGCTATCATCAAGTGAAAAACCCAGCCTCGGTTGGGACTTGCATGCTTTACTCAGGTGGTAAACATTATACCTGCATCAGTATGCTGGCTTTGTCATTCAGACCATGTTATCATGCTGATGTGAGCGTTTAGCTCTCTTCTAGACTCGCCCAAGTATAGCCCGACGGAGCGCCTGAGTGCCAGTTTATGGCCTGTCAGAAGTAGTTTGTAGCTCCTCTGGTCTGACAACATTGAAAACCAAAAGTGTCTTTAGCTGATCTAAACGGTCACACCGGAAGGCACATAGTGGTTGTGTATGTCAGATGGTTGGTTTCAGAAAGTGATTGGACATAGAGACACCCTACCCCCGCCTCCCAGTTTGATGTTTGAAATGTGTTGGTGCAGGGGATGGCGGTGCTACCCAACAAGCTGTTTAAATTGAGTTTAAAGCCGGCTTAAGATTTGAAGCCTTATGTAACAGTTTACTTAGTCATTTGGTATGAATACAGTTTAAGATGGGGGGTGGGGTACGAAAAGATCAGAAATCTGGTCTAAAAGAAAAAGACCCAATGCATTTTAACAAATAGCTACACGGACATCTTAATCCCATGAGCATAATTGGCGAGTTTTAACTCTGACATAACCAAATGTGTACTTAAAATTGACATAAGACAAAGAGAACAGCGTGTATAGATCCTGCTTCCCCTAATTGGACTGAAGTGATTTAGACTGACCAGCAGGGCATTATCATCATTAAAGTTCTGCACTCTCGCTAGTGAGTCGAGAAAGTGGTCACAGTATGCCTTCTCTATTAGTAAGGTGCTGAAGCCATAGCTTAGTGCAAGTTCTTAGAGCCAAAGAGTTAATTAAACTAATGGATGAAGCTGCATGAATAGAATATGAGGGTATGGAAGAGGTGATGGCTCAGAGCGAAGTAGGGTACTCTCTAATAAAGGCATAACAATAGTAACAGATTTAAAGCATGATGTGAAAAATCAGAGATGGAATTTTTTCCTCGTGTTTATGTGTTGGTGCACAGCTGAAGTAGGCAGGACTTATTATTTAATGTTTGCTCTGAGGACCAATGCTAACATAAATGCATATGGTACAGATGGCTTCACACATTAGTGCATCCATCTACTTAAGTCTCAGTGCTTCATCTTCATCTCCATTTTCAGGGACATGAGTAACTACTAAATTACTAATTGTCCCTCAGTATAATTTGACTGTGATTCCAATACAATCACAATTTCTGATATTAAACCGTCCATCACACTCAGCTGCAGGACATTTATGAGTGCTGAGCTTTGCGTCTGAGTTTCCGACAGTTAGCTGATATGAAACATTTGCCCTTGGACAAAGCAGAGTAATGTAGCGTCACTAATCAGTGTTTCACTTTGCAACTCTACAGAGGAGATCTGTGTTCTGCTCGACAGAGTGCTCACCTCCCTCTCCTGTTTACAATTAGCAAGAGGCTTCCTTCCACTGATGCAGTGTTGGATTGATGTCAGTGTGCACTGATACTCAGAGGGCCAAACCCAGAGAGAAAACATTTACTCCTTTATACTGTGTGGAAAAACAACTTTTAAATGTGCAGGGAAAACTGCCAACTATAAAGTTGAAAGGAGAAGGCTTTTATTTACTTGGTTGGTTATGCACAACCCCGCACTTTCAGACTTGGTCATTATCCAGATACACATAAGGTTTGTAATCCTTTGCTAAATTGAGTAAATTAACTAAAAATATTCTATAATCATTCCGAGTATAAAATGTAGTGCCTTTTGAGTCTCGGGATCCAACGTCATTCGAGCTAAATGTATGTAAATGCATGTCTGTAAATGTATTTGATAAAGAAGATTTGTGAGACATAAAAGCAGTTGTTATCACGTAACTGATAGTTTGTTGCAGTCAGCTGATGACATGTATATACCGTCCGGTGTGCGCTGACATGAAAGCTTTGTTTAAAAGACCATAATGCAGAAAAATGTTCTTG
>JBBBVU010000003.1:23092256-23198729 GCA_037177055.1 Atherinosoma microstoma
TGACATGTATATACCGTCCGGTGTGCGCTGACATGAAAGCTTTGTTTAAAAGACCATAATGCAGAAAAATGTTCTTGCGGTTCTCAAGAAATCATGTCGTCACCTCATAATTTGGGGAAAAGTACTGAGAAAGTAGAAATGATGAACATACAGGTATGAAATCAACCTGTAAAGCATGCCTATTTTCCCCTACTTCTTAGTCACAGCACAGTCAGGTGAGTTGTATTTACTTACAACTTCTCCTCATTGTTGACAGTATAGTGATGTTGTTTTTATATATAAAAAAAAATGCAAAAGAGGAAAAAAAAGCAATCAGCCTTGCATGTAGTGATGTGTTGAATGAGCCGTGACTAAACTACTTGGGAGAATATTGCTAGAATAGCCCCAAGAGCACATTTGATGCACGCATTTACTGTCTTATATCTATGCAGAGAAATGCTGCACACAATGTTGCACAATGTTGTCAAAAGGTGAATTCAATGATCAGCTGTTTTTCTTCTTTTTTTCAAACAGGGAAGGCCTGTTTATTTTGTTGTTTACATTTGCAAAGTCCTTTATGGGTAAATGTTTGCCTATTTGTTGAGGCTATTCATTTTCTGGATTGTTGAAGGGATAAATATCCATCTTTTCATACACATGCTAATATTTGTAAGCATATCATTTCAAACTGGAAAGGGTTTTTATTTTTGTTGTTTACAAATTTGATGGTTGTACAGCTGTGCTTTGTGGATGGGGAGATGGAAATTTAGATGATTAAAAATGCTTGTGACATCATATTTGTCAGTGGATTTAAACTTGAATATTTACTGACTATACTGCCACACTCTGTATTTCGTTGGACTGTCTTTAGCTTTCATTACGGCAGCATGCGCTGTGACATTGTTTCACTAAGCTTCTGCAATGTCACAAGTAGGGTTGTCACGATACTAAAATTTCAAACTCAATATCGATACTAAGGATGGTGCTCGATACTTGATACTGTTCCTCGATACTATAGAGGAGGAAAAACTTTTTTTAAAAGTCAGAACACCTCAAAAATCCCACAATCCAAACAATACAACAAAAATATATTAATAAATATAAGACTTTAACAATATAAAATAAATGCATTATATTAAAGCTCTATTTGTTCGTGCAGAGATAGGTTCTTACCAGACTGTCTGTGCAATGTGCTGCAAAAAATACAAAACTAAAAAACAAAATACTTCCACCACTAGTATGGAAATGTTATAGGGGAGGGGCTGCCCGCTGAGTTGCGTGTTTAAAATGGGCGGATGCGGTTGGTCCTTAGCGTGAACTAGCAACTGCCAAAGAGGCATTTAAGTATCAATACCCGTGCTAATCAACATCGGACTAGATACTACATTTTAGTATCGATTAGTATTACAGTATCAATATTTTTGACAACACTAGTCACAAGATTTATTTCCATCCAGTGTTGCATTAATTTTTCACGAAGATCTTGTATTGATGATGGGAGAGTTCGACCACTGTGCAAAGCCTTCTCCAGCACATCCTAAAGATTCTCAATGCGGTTTAGGTCATGGCCAACCCATGTCTGAAAATGTTGCATGCTACCTGAACCACTTTCACAGTTTGACCCTGATAAATCCTGGCATTGTCATCTTGGAATATACCTGTGACATTAGGGAAGAAAAAATCCATTGATTTAATAAACTGGTCATTCAGTATATTCAGGTGACCTCATTCTTTGGACACATAATGTTGCTGAACATAGACTTGAACCTAGACCTGACCGAGTGCAGCAACCCCAGATCATAGCACTGCCCCTACAGGCGTGTACAGTAGGCACTAGGCATGATGGCTGTATCCCTTCATCTGCCTCTCTTTTACCCTGATGCTCCCATCACTCTGGAACAGGGTAAATCTGGACTCACATGATCTTCTTCGTCGCTCCAGAGTTCAATCTTTATCCTCCCTAGCAGATTGAAGCCTTTTTCTCTGGTTAGCCGCACTGAACACAATTGTTCAGTCCTAAATCCCTTAAGTTCCCTTCACATTGTGCATGTGGAAATGTTCTGACATTCACTATCAAACATAGCCTTGATTTCTACTGTTGTTTTTCTTCGATTTGATTTCACCAAATCACCATCATCCACAAATTTTTCCGACCATATTTCTTCCTCAAGGATGATGGTTTCCAACTACCCTTCCAGTTTTTAATATGTTGGACAATTCTTAACTCAATTTTAGTAGTTTCTGCATCTCCTTAGAGGTTTTTTCTGCTTGATGCATGACAATGATTTGATTGACCCTCCTTATCTTTTCCACAACAATATGGTTGTTTAAGAAATGAGAAGCTACTCATTGCAACAGTTGGGGTTAAAGAACTTTTTGCCAGCTGAAAGATAATCACTCGCGCAGTAATTATCTAATATGAGGCTCCTACCTATTTTCTCAGTTAAATCCAGGTGGCGTCTTTGGGTTTGGTCAGGCCGTGTATATCATCTATATCACCACTTACCCTAGAAATAGTGGACTATGAATCTTTGCTGATATCACTTACCCCTAACAATATAACTTGTAGACGAAGCATAATGTGGAACTATTTAGCCTAGGGTGGGATAAATGGCTTTGTATTGATTTTGCTTTTTTAACTGTTAAAAATGTCCTCAGGAATTGGTCAGTGTTTTTTTCTTTTCTTTTTTTTTGGCTCTCATAAACTGGGAACTTTTTACATTTAAGCATTTACATGGATTACTGGTTGGATAAAAGTAGCTTGATTTATCATGAAGTTGCACCTGAGAGCAGAATTTCACAACTGTCAGATTTTTCATTCACATTAGCAGCTTAAATTAAAATTCAGTTTTGAGTAGCAGATGTCTGTTGCATGATTTTTTGATTGGATTCTATTCCATTGCATATACATGTTTCAATACCCTGGAGCTAGAACTGTTTTCACTTTCACTATCGATATCTACAAAACAACATTTAGAAAGCTTTTTTTTTTCTCCCTTTTTTTTGGCTCAAATGAAATCACTGGTCAGTTTTTTCACTCCAATTCTCCATCACACAAATGAAGCTTTCTTTCAAGCTTTGTGTTTGTTTGGAGATGTTGAGCTTGTTTTTGTGGAGCTCATCTTTCGACATGGTGAATGCACAAAAATAATGAACAAATTTGTCTTCTTAGAGCACAACAATGTTTATAACAAATGTTCCAATTGTCAAGCGTTTTCAATTTAAGCACTGATCAGATTTAATCCAAAACTAAGGGCTATTGTACAGAAAGTCCGCTTCAAGGAGCTAGTAGCTACCAGCACAGGCTGACGTATCTGTTTTTGTTTCCTGTCTTCTTGTGTTGAAGAAGTCGCTCATCATTTTATCTTTATTATGTCTTAATTCAAATGTGGCAAACAGCAGCCGCTTTTACATCAAAATGAAACAGAATTAACATCACTAATTGCACATTAACAGAATTGAAAATAACATAGCATAGCTTAAAATCAATCCTCTATTTCCACGAATCTGTTAGTTAACATGCTGCACCCCTTAAATGCTTTAATAACAGACAATAATTTAAGGAGACTAACCATATGTTGCACTCATGTTTGCTGTTTCTCTTACATTGTGCTGAGTCAAAGTTTATAGCTAATTATCTTAAGTGTGAAAACAATTAGAAACAGGCTGCATGGTCTACAGCTACTTGATGAGATGTAGTAAGCCATCTACCTGTTGCTGAGCAGCAGCTGCACTTGTGAGGGAAAACAAGCAGGGACTTGCAGAAAGTGATGACTGATAAAACCAACTTTTCTTTCTCAAGTAGTAGTTGTATAACATTGGTTGTCTTTGTTGTATAACACCCATTGTGTTCAACAATGCAAGGGAAAAGCGACGTCTTCTGGCCGTAGGGGTTAAAATCAGTTTTGGCTATTAAACACAAATGTTAAATATGCAGTGATGCATTATCTTGCATCATCTCTCACTCATGTCCCTTTCTCCAGTAGAATATGTAATCATGATCTTGGAGAAATATTCTATAGCACACTTAATGCTTTCATTGAAATATTAATGCATACTTGCAATAATTTAATCAAAATCATCTATTCTAATATGTGTGTTGACCATCAATAGGTTCTTTCAGAAACATTTGTTGGACGTGCTGGCTCTTTGCCAGGTTAAAGGGGAAACTGTTGAAGCTTTTGAATTGCGGGTGGAAGCTCTTCCTCATGGGACAGAATGTATTTCTGTCCCTCGTTTTCTTTACACAAAGTCCTGGAGATTATTTTTACAGACTAGGGGATGTTGTACTTATGTAGCGGCCAACACCCAAGAACAGGAAGCCACAGTTTCTATGAAAGTCCACGAGATGGAAGCAGATAGTGCCAAGGGAAAACAATATTTTGGCTGGAGCTTATTCTGGTGGCCAATTAGGCCCCAATGCCTGTATGATTTACCACTTCCTCTACCTGCTTTTATGTGTTTAGGACTGCTGTGTCGAACACAATGACCCCTGATTAAAGATTGAGTTCAGGCTCTGAGACGGCCGTGGCGCCATTCTTATCAGCTTCCTACTACATAGAACTCAGCATGACCATCTGAAATCAATGCTTTTATAGTCGAAGTGAGCATAGTTAAACTTTAAAAAAGCAATTCATTAAGATCCCAAGAATTCTTCTGATGCCTTAACAATTAAATATAGTTTTTCTAAAGCTGTCATATTGGCATGCTTCATGTCTGTACAATTAATCACGCATCAGTGGTTAATACATAAATGGTTTTGGAATAATACCATTATTAGTTTTGATGGGCAGCCAATACTTTAAATTTTAATTTAAATTGAATGAATGCTCACGTTGAATATGTACAGTGTATTTGATGATTTGAAGCCAGTAGCAATAGCTCTTTGTCTTTTCAAGCACTTATTCAGATGCATTGTATATGGACAGAGAGGAATGGATTGTTTGTCTTTTCCTCCACCCTCTCCTGCAGACATTGGCTGGAAGTGAAGCTTGGATCTTGAATGGCCGGGTGTGGTGCAGAGTATGAGGTCGCACCGCTAATTGCATAATGAAACATGTCTGGTTTAGGATAATGCCTAAAAGAAAGTCTTATATAACATGAAAGCAGAACTGATTTTAAATTGGATGGAAATGTACAGTTCAGTCAGACGGTATTAGGACAGTGATGAGATGCTTGTTTTAACTGCGCTTAAGCACACTGGAAAGAACGGTTACTGTTAGTCTCAAGTGCTGCTTTTTTCAGCTTTAAGGATGTATGAGAGTGTCAGTATTCGGTGAACTATACAGGACTTGGTAGCTCTTTGTGCTAATTATCTACCAATTTAAGGGCAAAGAAGTAGAACAACGGCCTTAAATTAACAGGCTCACAAAGGACAAGCGCTAGAGTGCTGTTGACTGGCCAAGTCCTTTGACCTAAATCTAGATGAGTATGCATTTCACATTCTGATGACCAGACTGAAGGCAAAAAGCCACTGAAACAAGTTGGGATTGAAGAAGGCTCTTGAATCAAGGATCATTAAAATGTGTCTGCGGATGGGTTGTAAACTTTAGTAATTGTTGCTAGATTTGGAAGACATTTCCCCATTTGCCATAAAATGCCGATGTCTCTTAAAAAAAAAAAAAAAAAGAAATGTAAGGACTATGCAATTAGGTTGAATTGTCTTACATAGTGGGATTAGCTAAATCTAAATGCAACTCATTACTGCCCTCTTTAGATGAGATTTTCACCTTTTAAAAAAAGTGACGTTTTGATTTAATCACTAGCCATGACAGCAGCAAATTCTTTTTTTTTTTTTTTTTTTTCTCCTTCTCTGTCAGCAGTTATGGGCTAGTTCTATTTTTGTTTGAGCTAGAAAACTTCTGAGTTCCTCAGTCCTTAGAGGAATAGAATTAAATCAACATTAACTTCTGTTTGACAGACAAGTCAAGTCTCAAGTTTAGTCTCCAGATTGTTAACTTCGGTCACAGAACACTCTTTTCACTGCACAGTGACATACCAGAAGCTGTTCACTTCAAGGTAAATGAGATTCTTGTGTCTGGTAGTGACTGGATGTTCACTGGTTGTCAGTCAGTGTCATTGCCTCTGACAAAATCCCTGTGAGATGGTACAGCTACAAAAGAGCAGAATGAAATTTGCCTTGTTTATTTTATATAACTTTTCTGGCCTTTCTAACTGTATTGTAATCCAGGTGTAGCTTTTGTGTGCTTCCTTCTAAGTAGTCCCAGGTATTCAGGGGCAAATTTCCAGACTTTTTTCAACCCCCCCCCCCCCCCCCTCCGTTTTTGAAAACTGCCATATTGCACTTTTTTATGTACTTTGTAATTTATTTGTAAACATATTTGATTGATTTGAAGATTTTTAAGACTTTTTTGCCTTTTGTAAGGCCATTTCTGTCACTATAATATATATTGATTTGAATAATCAAGTTCAAAGTCTAGATCCTTGTCATGATTTTTTGGGGAGGTTTTACCTCTGTTTTATTGAATATAACTTGCGATTATGAAGGTCAATTCAACACACACACAAAGTTTCACTATGATTTAGTTTTAGGCTCAAATTGGGTTCTTCTATCATAATTCCCTATAATGGCTCAGTCACTGTCTGAGTTGTGTTTATAAACGTATTGGGAAAGAAGACATAATCTCTTTTCACTTCTCTAAAAGAACACTGGCCCCAGTCCTGCTAACTGGTCAATAGTTTGTTATTCTGTACGTTTGAGAAACTGCTATGAGAAGATTCCTGGATTATACTCTTTGGTTGTGTCAAAGGAACTAGTCACAGTTTCTGAAAAGCAGACTTTATTTGTTTGGTTTTTTTGAAGGAGAAACAAGCAAATTCATGTTAAATCTAAAACAATCGGTCTCTAATGCAGTAACAGAAAGCTTCTTGGCGTTTGAATGTTCAATTTTACAATACAAGATATTAATTTGGCCTACAACTACTGTGGCAGAGAATCAAATGCATAGTAAAGCCTTCAGTGGCTTGAAGCATTGTGTTGACTCTGGCTGTAATTGCAGGGATGATGGATGTGTGCAAATCTTCCACACTAATAAAGCAGATTATTAATTTCTATAAGAAGTACCACATTGAACCATCTCCGGAAGTCATCACCAAAGCCTTAAGTACAGTAGCGTTTTCCCTCATATTTAAAAACAAATCAACACCACGGCCAAAAAACATGAAAAGAAAAATATGAACTTGTACAACGTGGTTAAATAAGTTACCGGCAGCACTGGCAAAAGGAAGTTCAACTTTAAAATACCTCTAGAGCACCTTTTCTTTGATAGTTCAGATAGCAGCAGATTTGTGATGATCCAATGGATCTGATGATTCACAGGATCTTGTCTGCTTTTCATGTTACTCTGGCTTTGACATAACACTTCTGGATGAAAGTATATATCTTATCTGAATCCCCTGCAAGCTATCCCAACTGCACCTTTAATCACCTGCCACAGCTGACGTCTGCAGTAACTCTGGGTTAATACTTCAGTAGTTCACACAGAATAATGGGAAGATTCTTCCAATGCGGCAAGAGTGTTGGACATTTGTCAAAATCAAGATTTTATTGCAGATCTACAAAAGAGTGCAGTAGTGTTGGAGCTAATATTGATGCAAATCTTATAATAAATACACCTCAACATGCACTGTGACCGAGATACAGACACTGACCTTCCAGCTTGGTTTTGATCGAACTGTTTTCTTTAATGCAATACTGTATAAAGTGTAACCAAAAAAGCCATTTTCATTTAAATGCTTGTCATCAGTTACAGTTTTAAATAATTATTAAGGTGACATCAGCATTTTAAATCACTACATAGTCTTTTAAAAACACCATTGCACTTTGAATTCAGCTATATTTACATATAAAATGTTCATTTTGAAATAAAGTTTGTACATTAGTGTAGCTCATTGAGATGCAATCAGCTGATGGGGCTACTGAGTAGTAAAAAGAGGGTTTAAGGTCCCTCTTTGATTGGTTTTTATAAACTTTGAGGAGAGAAATATGTACTGCGAAAAGTATAAATATAAATGTCTTACTTTAAGCACTTTTTTAAACTACAACCCACCAAAGTTTTCCCAGCTTTTAGGGGTTTGATCCAGTTCGTGTTGCAACTGAATTAGCAATCATTGAGTTAAGGATTCGTTTAGACCCACCCCCTCATGGCCTCTTGTTCCAGGATGAAACACTCAGACAAAGGCAACATGGAAAAAAAAAAGCCATGCCGCCTCTGCTAGTTCTAAAATATCTCAGGTGCTTGTAAAGCACACTAAATGATCCGTTGTTGGCAGCAAGAGCAAACACAAGAGTCATCAAGGTTTTTTAAAGTGGGGTTATGTGAAGTACTTATCCATAGTGTGCGTAATACCTGCACAGGAGCGTTTTCTGCCCCATCCAGTTTAGAGGAGCATATAGGAGTACAGCATCTGTGGAGTAGGATAACAGTAAAATGTAATTTAGCCATCTAAAAAAAGCCAACTTTTGGGGAGGGGAAAAAAAAAATCTATGAGTTTAAGTGCCTGCTACATGTAGAATATTTCCAGTGCTATATTTACTTTCAAGCAGCAGCAGCTTCAAACAAGCAGCTGATGGCGTTGCTCTCACAGCCACCAGACTCCATATTGAAAAACTCCAATTATACCTCCTTAAATGGGAGTTTCTAGTCTACCGCTGCCTTGATCTGTTTGTTTCTGTTGTTGTGTGACTCTGGTGTTTTCCTATTAGTTAATTCACTAAAGTCACACACGAACACAAAAACTAACCCACTGAAGAGTTTGGACATCAGAAACTTCCGCTTTATATTCATGTGGTTGTGACAAGAACAGCACCATGCCTGTTGTCTGTTGACAAGAATATTGGTTGCAATATTATAACATAACTAAAAATAAGCCAGACTAATTCCTGCACTGGTTGTGTTTTCAGGTTATCTTTTACTCTTCTCTGCAACACAGACTCAGCTTGTCAGCACTTTATATTTATTTGCTTCCCAGTTTGTACACTGAATCTGTATTCTAATAAAGTAAAGTAATCAGTAAATGCTCTCATTTACTTATTCTTCTGTTGGTGTTGTTTCACAGCAGAATAATTCTGAGATAATTAAACAAATGCTGCCCATTACTGCATGTTAACTTAAAAGAAAGTCATGTTCTAAGGTGCTATTTTGTCCTATAAAATCCTTTTTTTTTTATAACCACAGTGTAATGTGATTTTATGATTTTTCTTTTGTCAGATTTTTTTAAAATAAAGCAAAAGTTGTCTTTAAATAATTTTATTGTTTGTATTTTATTTATCATTGTTTTAAATGATAAAAGAAAAACGTTAATTGAAATCAAAACTTGAGTTTGGACTGAAAAAAAAAAATCTGATTTCCATTTAACAAATAGTGCACGTTTCAGTATATTGCAACAAACCTAATCAAACTGTAATATTATCAGTATTCTCCCCTTTTCTATCTCATTTGAAAAATATTGACCACCTCTAAGTATTGCTGATGCAGCCTTTCATTTAGTATTTAAGAAGCAAAATTTTCAAAGAAAATGTTGTCTTGTCACTGACGTATTATTGATATCGAGCTCATTTATAAAGCATTTGAGGGAAGCATGGCTCTTACTTATTGGAATTAATTTTTCACTTCTGGTCTTAGCAAACCAGATGTTTTCATTAGCCTTCTTGTACTTATTCTTTCCCAACAATGTCGTGAATAACAACAATGTTTTTTTTTCATCACCGAACTGACAAGGCAGAGTAAATACCCATTTAATTTGGTGAAGTGTAACTGAAGACTCACTCATGCATCTCAGCAGTGACCCTCGGTTGCCGTTTTTCATTCTTGCAAACTGCACTGATATGTCAAGTACTTGTTTCTTTACATCTCACTCCAGAGACAAGGATACAGGGCAAAGTGGAGAAAATGACTTTTAAAAGCATGGAAGCAGGCACTGCTATTATTTTCTCATTTTATAATTCCTTGGTTGAAATTCTTCTTTGTTACTTCATTTCATATTCCCTTTTTTGAAGCCTGCTGACGCCCACTGAGGGCATTATGCTTTTACCTTCATGGTCCACTGATAATTGAGTCGTCTTATTCAGATCGGTCAGTAAAGGAATTCAGCAAAAAAGAAGAAAAAAAAAAACTCTTTTAAAAAGTATCGTCCCCAATGAATACCAAATTCTGCACAGACAAGATGGAAAACTAATTGCTGTAACTGATAAGTCACTTTTATAAACACTTTTTCTTTAGTTACTTGAAGATGCTTGTGGACATGTTGAAACTTCCAAGAGTTTTCGGAGAACATTTCTCCCAGAGAAACTTAAAAGGGAAGAGTAATGGCTGAGGGAAGGGGCTCTATCCTCGGTTGAGCTGTTGTTCAGTCACTTATTTCCCCTGGTGTAATATTTTGTAGTTTTGGCAGCATGACCCCTTTATACTCAGGAACAGTCAGTCACCAATTGGCTGCCCCAGTTTATCCAGGATGAGTTTCCTCAATTTGACAGCAGTTACATTGAGTCTGATACATTTTCATATATATACCGTATATTCAAACTAATTTCCTCTCTGAACTTTATGGTGGATTTTTCTGTAATCCATGTTTTTTTTTTCCCCTTTCCAAGAATCTTGCTGCATGAAAAGGTTTCTGAGTTTTTCAACTCGTTTCTCAAATGACCCCAGAATAATCACATTGAAAATAAAGGTGACGGATCGAGCCCGAACTGTAAGTATTAGTGAAACAAATAGAAAAAAGAACAATGAATTGCAGACTATTCTTGGTTGCTTTATCCCTGAGTAGTAAGAGTCTGTATCTTTGTTTCTAAACGCTTGCAGTCAGTATCATTCAGTAAACTGAATCTACTTTCTTCTTTCCCCAGTTGATTCAGCTTTGCTTTGAGCTCTCTTCCTTTTTCCCTGTCACATCCCAGCCATTAGGTCACAGAGCTGCCAGGAAGCATGTAAAGAGATCTGCATGACACGGAGACAGTGAAACGAAGGGATAAAATCTGGTGGCTTGTTTTGTGCAAACGGAGCTCTGCTGGAGCACTTTATTAAGATACAACTGTAATATGTGTGTGCAGTTGCTAGTAGCTTGGACTTGAGTTAATTTTGAATATGATAAAAGCCTTGAAATATGCTAAAAATATCCATGTGTGAGCTTATTCCACTTAATGCAACTGTAGTGTTTTGGTAATGTCTGTTTTGTGCACTGAAACATTTGTTGGTACCTTTTTTTCTTGTGATGTATTTTCTTTTTTTTCAGTTTCTTGCTTCTCTGAAACTGCCGAATAATTCCTAAAAATATTACATTCCCAGAACATTAGTCGTGTCATCAATCTCAGAAATACATTTTTTTATTACCCCTAATTAACTAGTGTTGAAGTACAAAAGCTAAATCAAGATGGTAATCTTGATAGATGTATGTAACAGCATTGCCATTGTAACTATGGTGATTTGTCATTTCATAGTATATTGAGGTTTGAAAAGCAAACTTGAATTGTTTTTTTTTTCATATTAATCTAAAGTCATTATGAAACAGACACAATCATTTTTATATGATGCGACGTCAACTCATAAAATCTAAATCGATGTAGTGCTTTCTGCTTGAAGCACTCCATCTATTTAGACATTAACAATTGTGCAAGTATTTTTAACTACCCATTCACATGTTTGTTTATTTTGTTTATACATAATGCTTTAAAGTAGTTGTCTTTTCTTCTTGGTGATCATTCCACATGAAAAACATGGAGGAAACTCCAGTCTTTGGTTCATATCTGTCATATCCAAGCGATACTGGTTATAAAAGTGAAATATTACTAACTCAGTCTGTATTAAATTGTGTTCAATTGATTTGTGTAACACATTGAAATGGGAGTTTGGGACGCTGAATCAGAATTGAATTAATTCTGGAAATCTGTGTAATTATGTAGCTTGCGTTTTTTTTTTATACGTCAACTTAGAGGTAAAATAAATTTGTTCATTTTCTATATTAATGATAGCATAGAAAAACCTGGTACTACTGTATCATAGGTTAAAGTTTAATGTAGAAACAAGGATCTGAGTTTCATCAGACACCAGGTATGTCATTTTGTTTTCTCTTTTACATAAATTGTACTAAGCTTTGTCTGCAGTCAGAATGATAATCTAGCCGATTTTAGCGCGTGTCTCTGCATTCTGTAATCTCGTGCGGCTTCAGTTGATCTGATGAGAGCCATGTTCTCTGAAACACGGTTCTTTTTTTAACCCGTTGCAACTGCAACAGTCTTTTGTGTGATTGAATGATACGAGAGAAAAGATCTGTCGTTAGCTTGTCAGGAATTGAATGATTACCAACTAAGCTGTCTGCTTCATCCTGTCTCAAGAAAATACAAGCCTTGAGCTCATCAGTTGTCTGACCTGGACATTTGATAGTACTCAATGCTGCAGAGTGTCTGTTTCCACCATCTGGAGTGTTATCAGAATATTGAAAGTGACAGCAGGAATGTTGTTGAAAATGTTATCCGATGCATCTGCATTTACTGATGTTATTCTACAACATACACGTGGCTTTAACCTTCTTACCACTGTTCCGTCTCTACAAACGGCGCGGCCCTTCTCAGCGATGACATTGTGTCTCCTATCTACTGGCCATGTTTTGCTGTCAGTGCTACTCATACATATGGACTGATCAGTGTGGATTTTTGCAAGCACTAGTGTGCCAATTCTGGGAGGTCTGCCAGCCGGCATACAGCATGCTTGCCTTCACCGCAAGGGACAAAACGGAAATGACAAGGCAATCGCCATTCTGTCAGCATTGCCATGGAAGCACAGGAATGGCTGTTTATCCCAAGGTTAATGGGATGACGTCTGGAACTGAAAGTGCCAGATTGAGAGAAACATGTGCCTGTTTTACTTAAAACTAGTAGATTGCAGAGGGTGTCACATCATTCAGAGGAAAGCCCTGAGCAGGTTAGAATAACAAAGTGGATATCTAACTTTACAAACATTTCCCATCCTACTTCCAGCACACATTATGTCATAAAGGCAACAATTGAATTTCAATAAAATTCGGATTTAGAGGTAATACTTAGCGATCCATAGGTTGGGACTTGATATAGATGTGAGTATACTCCACAGGGGATGAAACAGAATGAGGGTGAGAATAATAAAAGCTGTAGATAAAAGATATAATTTCGGAAAAAGCAGAAGGATAAATGCAAGGATTTGGCATGAAATCTCCAAGATTCCGAATGGTTTTAACTTAGAGAAACTATTTAGATGTGTTCTGTAGTGAAAGCCGGATGGATATTTGTTGCATTCACATGCATCTGCTTTGAGATGACATTAGGCCCATTGTATTGAAATTCATATGTGAGCACTTTTTCTATACAATATGCACATACAAATGCAATGTTGTGTGGATCCGTCAAGGACACAAGACCACACAAATGAGCTACTTGTCACTCTTAGAGGCTGCCGCTTCCTTTTGTAAACAGCTGACAGATGAATTGGACTATACAGTCTCTTCAGAACCTCCATTGTTTACTCTTTTGCAAATGTAGATCTAATTCACGTTGCACAGTGAGTTTAATTTGTGCTATAACAATCACATTTTAATTACAATATAAAAAAACATATTTAATTTAGTGTATATGAAATTATAACTTAAGCTATATCTATTATAACCATTGGACCACAGCAATGCAAGTAATCATGTCATATGATTTTCTTTTGGATTAAAGCAGTCTAACTCAAGCTCACGCTTCTTTTTAATCAACACACATCATATAACCAGTAACCACATTATAAGGTTACTGAGTTTTTTTTTTTTTTTTTCCCTCTCTGGTGTCATTCATTAAGTAGCTGTAGTTGAGAAAAAGATTTTTCTTAAGTACATCGAGCCTTAAAACACATTTTATCTTGTGACCATGGTTAACAAGTTGCCCAATTATCAGTTTGAGTTACTATTCTGTTTAAGGTCATCCGCTCTTTTTTTATTCTCAGTAATAATTAAATTATATGTGGTGATTCAGAGATGTTGAACCAGGCTACTGTTATGCACAATAGCAACTGATAAAATTCAGTAAAATAAGATATCCCTGAAAGAAGAGATTTAACACGATTTTACTGCAATTCAATTACTTTATTCAATCATAGATATGCATAAAAAGAAAACTCAGTATACCCCAATAATTACCTGATGTGCAGATTTAAAGGTTTTCTCCATGATAAACGGGTAGGCCCGTGTCTGAAGTGTTTTACCAGTGCCATATGCTGAGTAAGGCTGATGATGCATGTAATGTTTCAGATAACATTTTGGACTTATTTAGATTTCTTCACCTCAGCCTTACAGAGAGTCACGGCTGCAGCCGGATAGACTTAACCACTAGAATTATAGTCTGATTCTGATGAATGGCAATGAGACAAAGCAATCGACTGCTGTGCAACCCTCACTTATCTGATTTTAGGACTGCTCCTCCCTCTCTGTTCTTAAAAGGCAGAATTATCCCTCGAGCTGTAAATGGGATGTAATTTGTGTTTGAATGGAAAATTAGCAAAAGATTACACTTTTTTTTTTTTTTTTTACACTTCGTTACACATTGAACTAGATGGGCACTCGGAGAAGGAATCATTCACCAAAGCCATCACTCTGTTTTGCAGCTTGAAAGAATGTGTTGCAGACTCACAACAAATTTTAGTGGGGTTTTTATTAAACATCTTCTTTAATATTATTCAGTTTTTTTTTATGTAAAGCATGGCAGGCAGAAAGACTGACAGAATATAGTAAAAACAAATCTTTTTTCAAATGTGACCGAATAAACATTATTGCAGGTTTCTTACTTTATTTATTATTATTATTATTATTATTATTATTATTATTATTATTATTATTATTATCATACATCATAGTTTATCCTCTGAACAAGAGAGAGTAAAATAGAAAGGGGGTTGAAGCAGTCCGTTGGTGAAACAGAACATAGTGTTTATGTTTTCATTATTGATAGCTGCATGGAGCACATTCTGGCAGTTAGGGAAATGGTGTTCAAAGCAGCTGGAGGCGTTGTACCTCAGACAGCTCGGATGAAGAGAAGGAACATTTTCTGCAAACATAAATGGGACAGAAGTAAGTCATAACCACTTGTACAATTGCCTCAAGCTTGTACTTTATCAATACATTTCCACCAATGATGGGACACAATGTAGCAAACTCAGTTTCAGCGTGAGATCCAGTCGTCCAGTCATAAATGTTATATTAAAAATAAATCAATGCATTTTTGTACTATTTAGTGTATTTTCAAATTATTTGCATAATTTATTATTACTTATTAATAAGAAAAGTTTTAGGAAAATGCATTAAATATTTGCAGGTAGGTAGGAAGGATGGACTTTAATTTCAATCTTTAGTCACAACCACTAAATCTGTCCCAAAAGTCATATGCACATATACACATGTAGATTGGATGTGGTATTAAAAAAAGAGAAAACGAGGGATTTCTTGCAGTTTTGAGCTATATTTGATATGTTTCACCTTTAACGTAAACATAATAGCACTGGAGTTCAGCTGTGTTTTGCAAGTACCTCATAGCAGCAGTTAAGTACTGTAGCTGCTTCTCTGGCTACATGTTGGACTTTTTTATCCAGCTCCTCCATACTGATGAGTTTGTTGATTCAAAGTGAAATTGACCTCATCGAAGCAACACCTTTACATTACAGTGAGTCATTTGTTTCATTGTTGATATAAAAATAATATTGCTTCACACAGCTTTCATCTTTTCCTCAAAATATCGAACAAAGCCACGGGCTTTTAACTCAGATTCACGCTGTTCCCTTTCACGTAGCAAGGTTATGGTAAAGATAATATCAAGCACAAATAAAATGGGGAATGACAAATGACTATACATTTTGTACACAGAGGCTTAATAGAAACTTTTGTGCACAAAACACTTTCAGCTGAAATTGTAAACATTTGCTCCATTTTATGTAAATCCTCTGTGTATTTGTGATTGACAAGCAGCTTTCAATTGCCTCATGGTATTAGTGTTTCACTCATAATGGGCTTTATCCCAGAGTATGAAATATTGGGGTTGTACTGGTACAAATGTCTTTATAAACTATAATCATGGCTGACAATTTTAATCCAGCTTGCTAATGCAGTCATTAGTTCAAAATGCAGCTCAAATTCATTGAACCATTCAATGCCATTCAGACCTTGGAAGACCATAATAATGCAGCTGGTGTTTTTAAAGACACTTTATCTTCTTTTAAGTTACCAGACAGATATGAGGAATTGTTTTATTAATCTCTCCAATGAACACTCCACCGAACTTGTGCAAATGGCTGTCAATATGTCGCCCCCGTGGTGTGTGTTGTGTCCTGGTTGATGTGCTAAAACACAGCATGTTTCAAAATATTTCTGAGTCACACTGTTTTTTGATGAAGCAAAGCACAGTCTGTTTCGCTGCAAGGTGTTTATACATACCAAGACATAAAGCCACTCTTGATTCATGTTTTTTTTTTTTAGTCAAGAGGAGTCCTCATATCTTTTTCATGAGCTCATAGCAAAGTTGTCCTATATCTGTAGGGAATGAGATCATGAATATTGTGTTAACCCAGAAAAGTTAAAATCCATGCATGCTTCCTTGTTCCCACTGATCCCTCAGCTTTTGTTGTTGCATTGGCCAATTGTACCCGGGAAGAGATCAAGGGGACCCCTGTCGGTTGTGGATTATTCCTTTGTAGAAGCGCCACTGTAGGGGATAGAGGATTAAAAGAGCAGACACTGGATGGGGATTCTACAGGAAGTTAGATTGCAACACACACACACACACATTGCACACTTATTGTTAATGTAAGTATGTTCTGTTCAAATGTCTATTGATTGATTTCTTTTATTCCCCAAAAAAGAAGAGGAGACAAACATTAATTTCTCATTCCTGGCTCATTTTACAAGTGGTAATGTGGCTCATTTGGACATTTTCATCATATATGGGCAGCAAGGACTAAAATTACTTGTACCCAGATGATGAACTTTTATTGTGTTCACATGTTTTCCCAGCTGAGGGAGGGTGCAGCAGGGGGGAATGAGAGGGCACTGCAGCTGAATGAATATGAAAGAATCTTTGTCCTCTTTCTCTTCATTTCTGTTGCTTCTGTTACCCCGAGGGCTGCTGCAGCAGTAACTTCATTGTCACTGTTTCTAATTTCATGTGTGGTTGAGTTGATATCCTAAGATAAAGGTGATCATGGAAAACTTGTCTGCATTTTGCACAGCTTACATTTTGTGTGTTCCTTTTTTTATTTTCCCCTGTAGGAAGCCATGGACCTCGAGGCTGGGCAGCCTTATACCCAGAGTGTGCAGCAAAGAACCAGTCGCCTGTGGACATTGTAGATGAACATGCTTTGGTTTCTGAGGAGTACCAGGAGTTGGAACTCGACAAGTTCAACATTGAGTCCTCCAACCAGACCACTATGAAAAACACTGGAAAGACAGGTTTGCATCAGACATTAAGTACTTGTTACATAAGCATATGATATTAAGATGCCTGCCCCAGTTATACATTTATCTCTTGTTGTATTAAACTGTTGCAGGTACTTCTGCAATTAACTAGGAGTAAGAAACAAAACATGGATGCCTAATTTGTTACGGCATTTGCACGACTGTTGGATCATGATGATGAAGTAACTTCATGTTTTAATCATTTCATTAACTTGGTTCACCAAAAACATAATCAGTGTGACCATGAAGAACCTATTTCCAGTTAAATTACTGGAAAATGCATACTGACACTGAAATAACTGCAATTATTTGAATATGAAATACATTCAAGTTAGACATTTCTACTGGATTGCATATAATATTTAAGCTTTTATATTTCTTAATTGCCCAAAATGTGACATGTGCATTGATTGTTCATTTATGGTTAAATTACACATTCATACCTGAGTTTTACTCTAAATGTTTCATTTGCCACATTTACATAAGAGTTTTAATTCCTCTTTAATTTGGAATAAAAGTTAATTCCGCTTTAAAGAGATTAAAAATGATCATGTAAACACTTAATCCCAAATGAAAATGATAGTTCCGATTTAAACTTAATTCTGAAGTAAGTGGCTGGTTTATTCAACTTTTAATTCCGAATGAAATAATTCCTCTATTATGTATACCTTCATTCCGCTTTAAGTTAATTCCGGTCGTTCTGCGCATGCTCGTTCCCTCACTTCTCGTCATGACGACCATATTCCATGCTGGCTGCCTGAAGCAAACGTTGGACTCAAACCGAGTTTATTCACGTGAAAGTGAAGTAGTATGCTACAGACTAGCTGCTGCTTCAAAAGTAGAATCCAAATCAAGCGAAAATGGTTCTTATTATGTGGTTTTTCCATGTTGTAGTCGAAAAGAAAAGAAGCAGGAAGCAGAGATTGTTTCCTTCTGGTAGACATAAGTATGTCACTTCCGCCTCCTAGAACCCTTCCCAACGCCCAGATCTAAAGCGGAATTAAGAAAACGTGTTTTCCATGTAAACCTTAATTCGGAATTATTATTCCCATGTAAACCTGAAGGAGAATATATATTAAATAATTGATTCCGATTTAAAAAAACATGTAACCGTTGCAAATGTAAAGTTTTCACTCTGAAATGAAACGTAACGCCATTGATGGCATGTTTTCTGAGTTATTGTGAAAGTGCAGATCCTGAGTCAAAACAAAGATGTGTTTCATCACAGTATAAGAACAAGAGTGCTGGAGGAAGTAGAATGAACTGTATTAAAGGATCTGAGCAACACCAACGTAAAAAGAAAATTAACAATAACACAGTGTTGCACAAAAGCAGGGCACCCATGTGACAGTGAAGTCTTTCAGAATAAACAAGCAAGAAAAGTGACGCAAACTTGTAGAGAGCATTGTCCATAAGTCACTCGGAGCTCTCAATGTGGTGACAAGTTTGTGGGAGGTGATGGAAGCATGAGTGAAAGGGGCTGAAAGAGTGAGTGTTGGCTGGGTTACAGGACATTCATCCAGTGCATCTCAAAATGAGAACCTTTGAATCAAATAACTTCAATATGTTATGCAACACAAGGACAATCTTAACAAAGCTTCTTCAAATTGGTCAAAATGAATCTGTTTGTTTCAAGGATGCACACAGCAGCCACATTTAGTATCAGTCCACAGTGGTTCTTGTACATCTGTGAGTTATTATTGCATTAATTGTCCTTCCTTTTTGCTCTTCTCTGTCACTCAGCATTCTCTTTGTATTCAAAGCTTTGCAGGCCTTGTTTACAGACTCATTTTGAATCTCACTCAATTAGCTGCTACTTAAAATCACTGCCACAAAGTTGTTTTTTCCCTTTCTTTAATTCAGCAAATCCGTGGACCATTGGTGTGAAAAGCCTGACCCTAATTGATCTGTCTGCTTTTGGCACAGTTTCTGATGAGAGCAGTGTCATCTTTTCCTTTTGATCATAATGAGAGTTGTTAGCCTCCATGACAACCAAGGCCACTGACACAACTGAGCAGTGCTGCGGGCTGCTTATTTACAAAGATGGCAGTAACATGGCTTGGTGTAACTTCAGTCACATGCAGCATGAAGGGGATCTTAAATGGCTGTAAAAGTCAGGAAAATAGAACTGCATTACTACAAAACACTCCAAAGAAAAGGTCATTTAGAAAACAGTCAATTTAAAACTGATCAGTTTCACTTGAGAGAAGAGCCTATTTCTTCAATTTATTGTTTACCATTACTCATGTGCTTTTGAATTCAGTGTGAAAAAAAAAGATTTGCTAACAGAATATATATCCAAGAAGAGAATATACAGTACCAGTAAAACATTTGGACACACTTTCCCACTGGATTTGATGGGAAAGTGTGTCCAAACTTTCTACTGGTACCGTATGTGTTTGTACGTTTCTACATATTGATGTTATCCATGAATTCTCCCTTAAATAGATGTCAACTTAGAAGAGATCCCACTTTGCCCAGACAAGAAGGCTGGAGGTTCAGGAACCGAAGAAGAAAAAAAAAAAATCTGTATTTTTCAGTCCCTCTATAAAGCTAATTATAGTTCCTATATATCCACCCTGGCCATAAATGACAAAAGCGTCGGCTGAAAAAGCAAATGGCTGAAACAGTACAATTATCATCTTGATATGAAAAAAAAGAAGAGAGGGGAAAAAGCATTAACAACATAATGTAGGTTACTTAAAGTAGCAGGTCAACGTTTTTTATTACCTTCACCCACATGACCTATTACTGTATGAGAGCCAGCCCACAAGCCACACAACCTATTCCACTGCTCCTATTGCGGGACACTTTAACCACAAGTGTGACATTTCTAATTCCGTTATTCCATTTTACCAGCAGAGCCAGGATACATGACCTGAAATTATGTGTAGCCTAAGTGAAGCAGCTGAACGCTGTGCAGTCTCTGCAGGTTAATTTCCTGTCACATTACCGCTCCACTTCTCAGGCACCACCAAACATCTATAGCAGACGGTATCTGTGGTCATGACCCCCGTGAAATCATTTGTTATAGAGGTGGCCTGGTTCTCAGATGTATCTCGTATAGAATAGATGCTATATTTCAAAGGCCTTATCACTTCAAATGTGGATGCTTATAACATCATCTGTTAGGATGGGTAAGCTATGCTTCAGATCATTGGAAAACAGTTTTCAAACATGTTTTGGATGTTGCATTGTTCTCCCAATGACTCGATGCCCTTCAGAGTTTTATGTTGTTTTTTTTCCACATCACAACATTTTGTATCCATGATATTCTGTTTATACATTCCCTATTTCTAGTCAACATTCTCTTTTGATGACTGTCTTTTGGATTTTCAAATTATATTTTGAACATTATTTACGATTTTGGGTTCATGCAAGCCCACTGGTTGTCGTTGCGCGGTTGCTATGAAGCTGTGATCCTAAGTTGTATGTTAGTGTTATGTCACTCATATAGTCAGACCTTTGTGCATTATGATCATAGGTTTAAAGATTTTAATTTGGATCACTTCTTATAATAGCTGCAGTATTTTGCACCCCATATTGTATCCCCCTGACTTGTTTATTAACTGTATATTGTCAGGGCACTGTGATTACTTTTTTATGGGCCTCCTCAGTCTGTTTTAATGAGCTGCGAGAAAAGAGTGATGCAGGGTGCACTTGTAGGGTCAGCTGTATAGTTTTTAAACTTGTATAGACTGTCACCTTGGGCTGCTCGATTATGGAAAAATCGTATTTATTTATTTTTGGTCAATATTGAAATGACGATTATTTAAGACGGTTACTCATTGCGCCTCCCAGGGTGTTGTATATATATTTAAGTGCCCTTGCCGTGGAAAGCATCATGCTTTTTGGCACAACACTGGGCCTCCAGTGAGTGTTTTTGGATGGAGGAGGGGCCTATGGCAGCACTGCTGCTTGTTGAGAAAACTAAGAACCATGGCTTCACGTCAGTTTCCATAAGTCTCCAATATCACCCAAAAAAGTTGCTAGGTTTGTCATTAGTCACTTTTTTTTTCTTTATTATAGAGTTTCAAGAGGGGCCTGAATACTTTTTTAAAAAACTAAGAAGAGAATCTGTAGGCAATGGGTGGACACAATAATAATACAATAATGCTCTACAATCATTTTGACATGTCGCACAGTAATAAACGGTAAATAAACAAAAAATATTTTTGTTAATTTTCTTTTTCACATTTTGTTGAATAAAGACTTCAGATTAAAAAATAAATAGCATTTCGTCCCCATTTTGTCTTGGGTTGGGCTTTAAGAGGTCTATCTATGTTAGCTGTTCAGCTTTCATTGTAAAATTACATTGCCTGGATGTCAGGATTTGCTGAACTTGGACTTCTTTTTTGATTGTAGAGGAATAATGTGATGAAGAATAACTGAATTGATTTTGTGAAGAGTGAATTAAAACGGCACTGCAGTTGTTGGAGAGCTGCACACAAAGTGAGAGAATCAGATTCATGCACAATGGATTGAAGAGCCAAGTTAGCAGCATCATACGGTGGTTGTTACAGCTCTGTATGTGTGTGTTCTTGCTGAGTTACACACTGTGGACTAATTTAGTAAGGAGATAACACCGCACGGCAGAGGTGGAGGGCTGTGCATCTACTCTGAGAACCGAAGCCACAGGAGTAAGTGGATGCTTTGTGGATTGCTTGTTCAGAGACAAGGTGAAAGCAGGTTAGGGTCACCACCTCGCTCTCCCTCTACCATGCTCACCATGCCTACAACTCAGCTGCATCATTGGCAGGAGACGGCCAAACAATGAAAGTGTTATACTGTTTAGGAATGTTAACTTAGTCCACAACTGGAAGGCGATGGAAATATTAAGTATCTGCTGTGTGCTTTCGTGATTCCATATTTAAGCAGTTTCCTGTGGTTAAAACAAACACTTTTGTGTTTGTCACGTTAGTGCTGTCCATTTAGGCTGATCTGAGATCTACCTGTGTGTGTGCCCTAAATGGACACAGTCCCAGCTTCTTTGCAGAAAACACAGGTTTTTTGCTGTTATTTTTTTCCTCTATGATATTGAAACTTCATGTATTTAGCAATTGTTTTAATCATCCAGGCTGTCTGCTTTACAACACTATGATGTGAAAATCTCTGAGCACATACTCATTTCTCCATTTTGCTGACTCTAATGAACATATTTGCTTTCAAACATAAACAGGTGCATGCAACAATGAGGCACAGAAATGTTAGTCTTTGCTAGATTTTAATAATTAGACTGGTATTTATAAGTTTCAATAAATGATTTGACATTATATACACAACCTTTAGTACATTTTAAGTGCTTACAGTTTTATGTCAGATTATTAAGTTACAATGTTTCCTCTGAAGACATCTAATTCTTCCACTAATTTTCCATATCTTGAATAGTCAACCCCCCCCCGCCGCATTTTATTTGATTTTTATTTAGCTCCATTGTTATCTATTTTGTGCCCTTTTCAGGTCATGGTGGAGAGGGTAAAGCTTTTTTGACTAAATTACTTGACATCCTCTTGCATATATTCTTCATACATTTTGGTTTTTAATTTGATGATCTTCATGCTTTTGTATTCTAAGTCTCCTATCTATTATTTAAATCTGTTTCATTTCTATACTCACAATATATCTACTACATCTCTGTGCGTGCAGAAAAAATGGAGCTCTCCCCCACAGTCGCTCTGCCTGAGGTTGAAGTTGTTGTATGACTTGACCTGACTCGTTCTTGATGTCCTAAAGGAAATGTCTTGCTCTTATTAGTCACTATGTTCACCAGCTTGCCACCAACTGTGTCTGTTTCCCATTTGGGGCTTTGCTGGTAGTGCTGTTGCATGTTACAGCTTTTTTAACTGAGAATTGTTGCCTGCCGAGGCTAAGAGCTGCAGCACGAAAGACTGAAAGAAAACAGTAAAGTCGCAGACCAGGCAACCAAACAACATGAGGATATTCTTTCTGAAACAGTTAATGTCAAGAGCTGCTACAGATTCAGGTGAATGAGTAAGTTAATCACCATTAAAAGCTCCCTTAATATCTTTTCACGTAGTTTTCAGTTTGATATATTGCTTTAGTGTAATACTTGTCCACACTAAAGTAGCTTTTTTTTATTTGCAGACTCTGACCCGCTGCCACTAGGGGACGCTAAAATTGAGTTGCTCAAATCCCCTGCGGAGGGGCATTAACATCCTTCACGCTATTTAAAAGTCAGCATTGCAATTAAGAGCTGAGTGAATAGATCTTAAAAGTTCATTGCAATTGATTACATTACATTCCCTTGTGCCTTGACCTGCTTTGAGATCAGGCAGATTGGCTGCCATTCATGCACCATTCCTCAACAAAACATTTCTCAGTAAAAAAAAAATTTCAAACAACTTTAAACCCAATTCAGGGGAATCGGAAGGCCCCAGAGACATCTGCATTGATCAAGGATTTACTTTCACACACACTCCCCTTCTTTCACAGACTGTGATTCAAGGTCTTTTTGGCTTAGCTTCTAATTCCTCCTCTGCTGTTTGAGGGTTCACACACACCCAGGGCCGCATTCCTAATGAAACTCCCAAGGCCAGCCAGCATCTCCGTTCCCTGGCTTTTCTTGTGTTGCACATTGGATTACACTCTCTCAACAACAGCACTTGTAGGATTTTTTTATTCATTTATTTTTGCACCATTGCAAAGGAATCGCATATTATGATAATATTATGGGTTGTTCTTTCCTTTGCAGGCTGATTTTTGCTTTGACTAAATGCTTTAAGTCTTGGGGAAATGTCCTTCATCATATTTTTCTTCATGCTGTAGGCCCTCAGTTTAAGCAGCACATTAATACCCCCAGTAGATTCTTTCCTCACAACAGGATCTCAGCTCATCCCTCATCACACAAGGTTCTTTTCTCCTCAGATCTTTTTGTTTCTTCTGGTTGTTTCTCTAAACCTCTCACCTATTTTTCTTCCCGCAGCTGATCAAACTCAGCTGTTCAAAGAATATTTCCACGCTTAGCTCGACTCAGCACTGAACAAGCTGCGTACACTTATGCCCAAGATGATGATATTGTGTTGTGATACACTTATGCCCAAAATGGTAATGATATTGTGATCTCATAATTAATCAAGGGACTATTGTATGGAGGAGGAAGGAAAAAAAAAACCCCTCAGAAAAAAAAACCCCCAAAAAAACAAAGCACTGCCTCTAGCACTCCACGGCAGCACCTGTGTCCAACTGGACTCAGCAGTCTGACTAGCACTTAACCATGACGTCTCCTCTTGTTTGATTTCTTGCTTGTGTTGTTCTCATTGTCAGGTGTAAGTCGCTTTGGACAAAAGCGTCTGCTAAATGACTGTAGAATAGAATAGATCGGCTGGTGACCTGTTTCAGTTAATTAAATCTTTTTTATTCGTATTTCCCCCAACTTACCTCCTTTTTTCTCTCCTCCTTTTTCACACGCCTCTACTCCTAGTTTGCTTTGTGATATGATTAAAAGCGGGTTGTCCTGATTCAGAGGCTGACTAAATCCTTGTGTAACACAAGGGATCAGCTGACAGAGCATCAGGTCTAATCTGGCTAATGATGTCAAATGTAGATGTGGTAAAAGGTTCTAGATGCATTAGCATGTGACCTCAGCCAGGACAGCAGAGAGATGATAATCTGGCTTGTCGTGGTGTTTCAGAGGCCACAGACCACTAACACAGTTTAAACTCACCCTTACATGACACTACTGAGAGCATTAACAGGCAGTAATGGCTATCCCAGCTTCTCCTGTACACATGTAGACGTGGCCTCAGGCAACATACCGAACACCAAGTTGCTCCTGTCAGGAAAGCTTCTTATAGCAGCTCAGCTGTGATCTATGTGTGTGTCGTACTTTAGATATTAAAAAAACCCATAAGTCACATTCATACGTCACCGATTTTTACACATTTTACATATTGAACCTTTAGATGACAACAATCTGCTTAGTGTGTTTCGGTACTTTTAGCAATATCGTAATAGAAAATATTTATTGAAAATGATGATAATACATTTTATTTATAGAGCGCTTTTCAATAAAACTCAAAGCTGCTTTATAGGATAAAACAGCATTTAAAAGAAAACAACACAAAACAGAGCAACATAAAAAGTTAAGTGTCTGAAAATACAGGTAGATTGTTTTTTTTCTTTTTTCTTTTCATCCCTACCCTGAGAACTTTGAAGAGGTTTCTTTATGGAGACAGATAAGGAGAATTATTTCATTTAAGTTGAATTTAAACGTGTGATTAATTAGTGTGTTTATGGAAATAAGCAATTTTGTCATTTATAGCACATTATGTTTCCATAAAAATATCGACTCTATATGCATGTAATTGCCATCAAAATGTAATGATGGCACCACAATGAAATGCACAATAACTAAAAACATCATTTTTGCCGCAAAAAAAGGTCTTTTAAGAAGCATCCGCTGTTAATGATGTTACATGAGAGAAAATGTTTGGCATTCTGCAGAACAGGCAGTGGCTTTACAGCTTTTTAAAACACTGGCATGTGGCTGAAGACCACAAAGCATGCAAATGCCATTATATCATCCCAGCGAGTCATGCAACAATTAAAGAGCTGGTGGCTTTTACTGAATCTGTTCGCTACATTTCTTACAGTTAACCAGAGATGTCAGGGCCACTGGTAAAAGCATGTTTGTGCTCTCTCTGGAGGACACATATCTAGCATCGCTGTGGAGGTGCACGCACTGAAACTACATTTAGCAGCTTAATAAGGGATTGTTCACATAGGTTGAAAGAAAAAAAAAAGTCAGGTTGTGGATCGTAAACAAAATACTCCACGTAAAGAATATGAATGCATGTGTGTCACTTGACCTTCTTTACATGTTCTTCTTTAATTGGTAATCTCCGTTTTGCTGCTTCCATACGTGAGTGTACTTGAATTTTGTTGTTTGATGCCTTTTATTTTTTCCCTCCCCCTTTTTTTTGTCTCCAGTTGCTGTGCTCCTGAAAGACGATTACTTTGTGAGAGGTGCCGGACTGCCAGGCCGCTTTAAGGCTGAGAAGATGGAGTTTCACTGGGGCCAGAGTAATGGATCAGCAGGCTCAGAACACAGCATCAATGGCAGAAGATTCCCTGTGGAGGTAAAACGTCATGTTGATACTCGCAATTTGACAAAGGTTCATGGTTCAGTATTAAAGGTCAACACTGCATGTTGAAAAATCGTTAGTGAAGCGTACGAATAGATCAAAAGTTGATATTAATCCTGAACTAATTAATAAACCTTAAAATTAAGGTTTAGATGCAGTAGATTTGGGAGAATCCTTTGTGGCATGGGCTCAATGTTGCAGTTTTTGACCCTGCATCCACTACATGCAAATCAAGTCAATGTTGATATTTCTTTTTATAAAGTAATCTGCTCAATTGTGGCTTTATCCTCACCCCTTTCTCTTGTATTTACATGCGTGCAGGAGCAAAAATACTTTTCGTTCATTCAAGAAAGGTTGAGAAAAAGTGTCAATATCCTCCAATGGCTTGATCATGGCATCGTTCAGTAAACAGATTCATCACTCAACATAATCAAAACAAAAGATAAGATAGTGAACACCCATTAAGTTTCACCCACCCTAATGCGAACACACAGAATAATAAGATAAGGTTGAAATAGGTGTGTTAGTTGTGTGAATTTGTGGTGAGTCTACAAAGATAATCCATCCATATAGCACAGCAGAGATAACATGGGCTTTCTAAGAGTTAGTGCCATATTCACTATCCCAATGCTATTGGAGTGAGCTTCATGTTAATATGGAGCTTCACAGCTTGTACACATTAAAGTCAGTTTACTAGAAGAGAGCTCTGTGCAGAAATTAGTGAGAATAAAACCCTGATGACATTATCCGCAGCTCTATCAGTTTGTTATTGGAGCCACCACATTTATTGCTCAGCAAGGTTTTATTACAAAGCGGGTATCTGGATTTTAAAAGATGTGAGAATTTGTTAGATTTGTTAGAGGATCTCTGCAAGTATTGAAGCTGCAGTATGTAACCGGCTGAACAAGGGAGAACAGATTGCGAGTAATAAAGGGAAGGCAACAAAAATCAAAAACTCTTGTAAAAGTGATGTAAAGGGTATAGAGTCTGAAACCCTCTGTAGTGATTCATTCTGATTAATGGATTAAAGCACAAATCTCTGTCTTTTTATATCATGGAGAGAAAGGGTTATTACTGCCTTTCTTTCTTTAAAAAAAAAATCATTGACAGTACTGCTCTGACTCATTATCTAAATTGAATGAGTAAGTACATCACACTTTTTGCTTTTTTAGGGTTAAAGTAAAGGATTTTTTTTACCCCCCTCTAATGTAAAATGCTTAATAATTAGTTCAAATTTAACACTATAAAAACAGGAAATAGCTGTTGGTGAGCCTCTCTGTACCAAATCCAAACACGCAGCTTGAGTCCTCCTCTGTTTGTTTCTTGGCTCTCTTCTTTGGAGCCCTCTCTACCGGCAAGGCTTTTGATGCTGAATAGCTGGGTAATTAGATTTATTTTTGCCACATCATTTTGTGTTCAGCGTAGTGTTAAAGGGCACCGGATTATATACAGCCATTATAAAGCTGTTGTGCATATGGGTCCTTTGATGGTGTGCTTCTAAACAATATGATGGAATTCACTTTAATGGCCAATTTGGACAGCTGTTGGGAAAGAGAGGGGAAGAAAAATAAAGAGAACACAGAAGTTATGCCCTTCAGTTGTTAATTCGTAGATATGAAATGTAGATTTGTTGCTTGGTATGTCTTGGTGAGTAGACAACGTTTTTTTCTTTGACTTCTCTGTGACGCAGCAGAGAAGCCCAAGCCGATGTGTTTTTTCTAAAAAGTAAGCATCTAAAACAGACCTGCTGAAGTTAACAGCAAAGACAGAAGTAGTTTGTCCAATTTGTTGAAAAAACAAAAAACAAAAGTAAAATAATAACACAAAAAAACAAAATCCTATTCTTCATGAATGTATAGTATAGCATAAAACGAATGGCATGATGCTAATGTGTGCTGCGTGCCTTGTTATAGATGTGTAGTAGATGTATCTTAACCTGAGTAAAGCTGTACCACCTGGAAACAACTTGCTGCAATTGAGTGCATAGAAATTGTTTGGCAAGTAAGCAGAAAGGTCAAAATAAATAGCACAAAGTAATGGAGAAATTATTCAAATCCAACATTTGCCATTTTCTGAGATGCACATCTTGATCAAACATACTTAAAACACAGGAGAAGAGGAACAAGCCCAATCATGCTCAAATACAGCAGAGCTGTGTGCGGATGCAAGAAATGCAAATTAAGGAACATGGTACTGGCATCCAAAAATGATTACTACTGGATGTTTGGGGACCATCATGAATGAAATTCTGCCATTTACATGCAAAGGTCATCTGTTGCAACCATGTCTCCAAAATAGCTTGGATGCTTTTTGGAATAAAACTAAAAGCAGAAAGCAGTGATTTCTAAATCCTTTAAAACCCTGGATGGCATTGGAAAATACAACATGCCAAATGTTGAAACTGGGAGGTATTATTTCTTTAAACCATGTATGTTCATTTCAAATTTGATACCAGTAAAACATTACAAAAATGACAATTGTGTGATGAAATTGTGGAAGACAAGGGAGACCATTTGGCTTTTTAACTGTAAACTCAGAAGCCAGCATTCATTATGATATGATGTGATGGTGCATTAATACGCATAGCATCTGTTACTTACACATATTCAGACTTCAGTAAATGCTGAATGATGTAAAGGCTGCCTGGCAACACATACTGCCATCCAAAAAGTCTGTACCCAAGTGCCTGCCAAACTACATTCTGCAGGTATAACAGCATGGATTCCTTGTCTAAAATAAACAAGTCCAGTCCAGACGTGACACCCACTGAAAACATTTGGTGCTTTCTGAAGGGAAAGTATTAAAAAAAAAAAGGAGGCTGAAGAGTAGAGCTGAAATCCTACATCAAGAAAGAATCAGAAAACATTTTACTTTTAAAACTACATCCATCAGTCTCCCCAGTTCCCAAAGACGCAGAGTGCTTTTAAAAGAAGAGATGATGCAACTCAGTGGTAAACATGCCCCTGTCTCAACTTTCCATATATGTTTTTTAAATGCAATATTTGTTGTTTTGATGTGTTGTCTTTGGACTTTTATCAATAAAATATAGGTTTAAAAATTTGTTTTGATTTTATTTCAATTTAATGTGTAAAAAGTGGGTTATGTAGTCTTCATGATTTAAATAATGGATAACCATCTTCTTGTGTCATTTATTCAGTGACAAAGCACATGAAGAGCATGCAGCCCAGATGGAATGGATGTGACACCTTGTATTGTGTCACAAGATGGGGGGGGAACTGGGTCAACAATAGCTTCTCGTGGTAACTTTAGTCACATTTTCAACTAGAAAAAGAAAAATACAGTTACCATTGATTCTCCTGCAGAAAGTACAAACAGTCCATATTTCCTGTTAACTACATATGTGCATGCTCAGAGTGTATCGCAGAAACGGCAGAGTGGGAGGTGTGCTTTTAAAGAATTATTCTGTTTTCAATAAGTCAGATTACATACATCAGACATGATGTATTATTCCATCTTGTGAACCAGAAGGTAAGAGTGAAATCGGATGATGAATGGTTGAAGGGGGGTATGGCTGTGTAGGATCTAGCCTTTAGCCATTTGACTGCTCCATCTTGTAAGATGTGCTTTTTTCATTTTTCATATTTATGACCTTGAACGGTTTGATGTATTTGAGAAGATATTATATCTGACAAGATGTGTGCAGCAAAATCGCGCGCGTTATGCAGTATGTATAAATGTTTGTGCTCGGCGTAGCCGGTGACCTTTGAAGCGGGGGTTAGCTTTAGCTTTTTTTGGAGTATATCTTTTGTTCAAGATTTAAGCAGCATGGCCACAGGGGCTTAGCTCCAGGACTTATTTGCCTCTGTTAAACTGAAACTGTTTTCCAACCTGCTGTCTAATTATCTCTCAACTCCAAATGAGTCACATTCAGCCCTGAGTCACACACTGTGTAACACCCTGCAAAAAGGATTTACTCTTACAGTAGAGGGAAAGAAAAGGCTTTTGTGCCACCTGTCCAAAACCTTCAAAATGCACACAAATATAGTTTGCATGTGCAAAGGAGGTGAAAGATAAATTTAATTTCAATGAGCCATATTATGGAGCAGATCTGGCTTTGTACTATAGTTATGTTAACAAGAGAAAAAAGAAAAAAGAACCCAATGGGCTGCTTGGCCTGTGGCTCCTGAGCTTGACATTAATCTAACCACGGTCTTTTTCATGGGAGTGAAGTGGGGAAATCGATAGATGGACCACCTGTTCGCTCAAACAGCACAATGAAAAATGAAACTGTGGATTTTTTTCTCCCTCAGGGTACCTTAGGGAGATCTTTTCTCATAATATATTAGGGTGTCACCAAGGTTAGATTAATTATACATGGATTACAAATCACACCTTAGAAGGGTATACGTTTGCACACCCAGCACTAAGGCCATATGAATAAGTGTTACTGTGAGCATACAGTAAGAAAGATAAAAGCTTCAGTGGCATTGAAACAAAGAAATCCAGTGAGAATGTTTGATGAGTCAAGACTGAGCCCTTGACCCAGAGCCCAAGAACTAAATGCATTCTGATAAGAAACTTGCAGAAAACTCAAAACCCACTTCTAGATATAAGTTCCACAGCTTATTCAGAAACATAATCACCAATATGAAAACATTTATTAATCATGAAGAAATGAACTGAAAATGGTATGACAGGTAATGGATATATCCACTAAAGGTATATAGTACAGTATTTACGTGGTTTGTGGTGCATGGCATCACCAATGTCGGCAGCATCTCAGTGATACTGTAAAATAAGGAAGCATCTGGCTATAAGACTGATGCTCAGTTTAAAGGAAATACCAGTGACTATTTGAATCAATATATGGGAATTGGTAAAGATAAGGTTTTCATTTGCTCTTCTGTTTGTTGTATTAAGTTGCAGCACTTGAGCTCTTAAAGCCACTGAAGTGTGAGCTCTTGCTAGAGAGCAATAAAACAATGTGTGTTTATAGTGTCTTCCATTATACCAACAGCTATAAGTACATTTTTATAGGGATCCATATGACAAGAAAAGCCATCAGTTTTTGTTTTTACTTGTTTCTCTTTTTTTCCCCCATTAATATTTAACAACGGCTGCAACATTGACCGCTACACTGCAGCCCATAGGAACATATATTTACCAGGTATATTGGTTACACTCACCTTTATTAGTGTTAGGTTAACAAAGCATACTGCTGTGGATTTCTATGTACTCGAGCAAACAATGGGACCCACTGCTAATATCTCTGAAGTAATCTTTAATAAGAAACACCAAGTTTCATATTCGTTCGGTAACACCAAACTAAATTGACACTTTATTTTCTATGGAAAATGAATGCACTAGCACTTAGTAGGTGCTCAGGAAAAAGATAAGGTAGAGGATTATGTGTTATGGAAGTGTGAGGAGAATTGAGAAAATCTATCTGTTGGCAAAATTCTGAAGAAGCACTGTTGTAAAAGCAAGATGAAAAACCAAACACATTTGTGCGAGGTAAAATGGAACATTTCTTCACACACAAACATCTCTTGTAGTCTTCTTGCTTCGGCTCAACATTTCGTTGTCTTGGGAAATCATGCCAAATATGACTTTGTTTTTCACCTTTTCTGCTTAAATGGGACGGGGGAATGCAAAGCGACTTTCGACTTTTGTTTTCACTCTCGCTGTGCTGCAAATGAAGAGAAAAAAAAAGTGCTGGTATAAACTGAATTTAGACAAAGAAATGTCTCAGGAAATGCGGACGGCACATCCCTGTGCTTTCCAGATGACTTAAAGGTTTGTCAGACCACCTGTCTGCCCCTTAAATCAACATCGTTATCTGTGGGTGCGAATAACGTTTCTTCTAATGATGAGAATTTGTCAGATCTCAACAAACACAATGAACAAAATAAGTAATCAAGTGAATCATGTTGCTTTATCAACTGCTGTGAAGGTATATAATTGAAAATCACGTTTTCCAAAGTGTGCTGTTAACAAGAACAGGTCACATGAGCCAGTCTCTGTGAGTAAATGAAACCTAAGGGGCCCTTCTTAATTGGGTGAAGTAGTTAATAACATCTGAAGGGTGATGAATGGCCAATCGTCTTTTTTGCTGAGTTCTCACACAACAAATTAGTTTCATTAAAGGCTGCAGTTATAGGAACTCTGAAGGAAACCGATTAACTTGAATTATTTGGATCGAGTCATTTCAAACCTGGTGTGGGCCTGTGGTTCCCACTAATGGACTTATCCTCGTTTATACTCTTATTTACTCATTTATTTAGCATTTGTTGTCAGCAAAGCCAGTTGTGGCTTATGGTGTCTTGTGATTTTCTTTTGAAAAGAAAAAAAAAGGCATACCCTTTAATTAAATCAACATCTAGGACCTTTTTCTTATTGCCTATTAACTCGGTTCAGTGACATGAAAGGATTTTTCAATTTACTGAGGCCTGGCAGCAAGATGATGGACAGCTCCAATTGCTGTTTTTAGAATCATTTGCTGATTTTTATCAGCAGTACCATACAATTTCTGCTAGGAATGAAAGATATGAGAATTGCTATATGAAAGCCGGAGCCATGACAGGTGTGTGATGTATTTTGTGTATGATGCATTTCACATTAAATCCACACGTCCTAAGTGTTGTTGTGAAATCACAAGCGGTGTTGTGGGTGATTTTAGGTAATTGGGATCCATGATTAGAGGCATACCATTCCGTTAGATCTCTGCACAGAGGATAAAAAAAGAGAACATTCCCTCCAGTTTTTCCTCCTGCCTTGTTACTGTGCCTGTGAGGGCAGTCGCCCTGAGGAATGGGATGCTGTATTTCTCTGGCAGCCTGCAGGAGTGGCAGCACACAAAAAAGACTGACACAGATTATGAGAGATTTATAGGAGTGATAAATACACCCTCTTTTCTGCCCCTCAAAACAGCTTTTCATCAGCTCCTCAGCACTGTGCCCAGGTGATTGATGACGGGACTGTTGGTTCTCCTTGTCCACTCCTTAAGTTGTTTACGCTCTGTCTCCCATCCCAGATGCAGATCTACCTTTACAATTCAGATGACTTTGACAGCCTCAGTGCTGCCATCAAGGAAAGACGAATCATTGCTGCCATGGCCGTCTTCTTCGAGGTAAAGTATTAGACCTAAAGGTCAAGACCTATCTGGAGATATCCTAGAGTACAATACAACGCTGGTCTATTAGTCTACTTTGTAAATCTACTGAATATGTTGCTTCCCTCTTAAAAGAACTGTAATAACTTTGATGTCTGAATTTTCATCAAAAGGCCATTATTGTACAAAAGGTTTAAGCTTGTTCAGTGCTTTGGTTCATCCGCATAAATGACTGTCATTTCCATATGCATTATTAACTTGTGGTTAGAATTAATGATCAAATATTAGAATGCAAAGGAACTAAATAAGTGAAACAAGATCAGGACATGTAGCATGCTGACATTAGCATTTAACTAGTGTAAATGCAGTCTGCACACCAGCACTGTGTCAAATATGAAAAAAACATCCTGATGCAAAAAAGGTTCGTCTTCATACCTAAAACTCTGTTTTCTCAGAGGAGTTATTCTGCTCTTGAGGAAAAACCTCTTTGTAATTGCTTGTAACGCGTAGCTGCTGGTAGCCCACATAGAAAATGTTCTTATTAGCAGGCTTATGAAATAACAAAGTATATAGATAGTGCTCCCTGCCAGCTGTTTGAAATGGTTTACACAAATCATTAAGATAAGTGAATAAGTAAAAACTGATAAGAGGAAACAGAATTCTGGAATTGAAGGAGGGTGTTTTAAATGGCCGGGCAATAATGATGTGAGGTAAAGACGGGAATAGTATCAGTCCAATATTGGAAAAGCTAAAAATGAACATTTTTGAAGTCAGTTAATTATGAATATTTATGAGGAATGATCTTTGGCAACTGAGTTGGAATAAAAAAAAAAATCTTTTCAACTGCTTGCTGATTGTTTTTCTTCTTGTTTGGTAGATTGCTTACTGAGATACCACAAATTGTCCCCTGAAGATCTGGACACATAAGCTCTTAATAGGCAAGATTGGTCCTAATTTCCGTTAAGCGTTAAAGCACCTTAGAGATTTATGAACTGTGAGCAGCTACACTGACAACCTGAGTTTCTTTCCACGTTAGGCTAATTTCTATTAGCAGCACCTTTACAATTGATGGCAGGTGATCAATGCATGCTAACATTCTGCTTAATGGTATGCAGGTAAGGGTCAGCTCTCTGGCAGAGGTAGGCTGTAATGGGGACACAGGTGTTTCGCAATGTAGGTCTATCCTCAGACAGTGATGAACCATGTGTGTGTGCGAGGACCTAAATGCCTCCGCTGGGTCCTGACAGCCCTATTGCTTACTGCAATTAGCACCAGCATACACAATCCGCTGAATAGCAGTTTACAGTGGGAGAGTTTTTAAGCGGGCACACACACATTGGCTCAGATTTACCATTTCTAATCAATGAGGAGAATTCTTGCAGTGCTCCCCAAAGGCCTATTAATGGCCTCTAAGGTGTGCATATTATCCACATTCAGCATTCACTTCCACACAATTATTCTCCTCTGACTGACCTGAATTAATGTTGAGCATGGGAGGATTGGTCCCCACATCCCAACACTGTTTTGTCCAGTCTTGTCTTCTAAGTAGGACATTGGAAATATTTGTAAAACGGGGGCTAAGTAATATAACCAGTCCTTTTAGTCATTGCAAACAATGAAGTATAGGCCGAACAGATGAGGAAGGAATCGTCAAAGGCGTTTTTTGTCCCATTGAGACATAAATGGTTTTTAGTGGTCTTAAGAAACATGAAACATGTATGGAATTTAGAAATTGGTAAGTTTAATTTCAATGCTTTGAGATGTCGGGAGCGTTAGATATGTTTATATGACTTGATAAGCTTTAGTCCATAAACATGTAATTTACCTTTATTGTACTTTTCCTGCGGGGTAGAACTACTTTGTCTTGTTAGAGGTGATCTATGATCTGGGTCTGAAGCCACATGTGAACAGTATTTGTCATTTTGTACGGAGTACAAATAATGTAGATTTTGTATAAAAATATCTGCAACAAGGGAATTCGCTATGAATTTATCATGTGAACACTGCAGGTCCAATGTGAACCAAAAGGGTTTTAGAAGCAGAGTGTCTTGAACAACCTGTGCTTCAGCAGACAAATATTGAGCTGTTTAAGTCGTTATTTCTTCCTTTTGGGATTTGTTGCATCAGGAAATCTGTTTCTTCTGCTGTCTCATACCTGTGCACACGCTTATCTGTCTTGCTTTAACTTTAATATTAACAAAATTCCCCCCCTTAATTACAAAACCAAAAACAATTTTGTTTGGACAAGTTGGGTCCACAGTAACAGAAATGTGAAACTACTGTAGATAGCTATCATATTCTATAAATATTCATTTTGAGCCCTTGCATTTTGGCCTGTGTGTGTGTGAAAAGAGCTATACCTCACACATAATTCTTTTTAAATCTGATGAAAACCCACTCAAATTAAAGCTGAGAATTACTTCACACTTTAATGTGGCATTCATTATTTATTTCAGACACATTTGCTGAAGCACAGAGCTTGAAGTGCAAAAACTGTGTAACTATCCAAATACCGTAGTGATCGTCTGGACAGACTGCCTGCCTGCATGACTGCTGCTGTTTGCAAAACTATCACTTCTCACACTGCAGAGACCCACCACAGTCTGTTAGCATACAACTCCAATTTCACATGCTTTTCCCAAAATCTAAGTACTAACAGCAGATGAGGGTTTTCCAGTAATGTTTGTGAAACAAAATCACTTCCATAATTTGTACTTTCCGTTCAGTAGAAAATATTCATTTTGATGACAAAAGGAGAAAAAAGAAAAAAATCTGATATGGCCACTTGATAAGATGCACTTAGAAATATCGTAGACAAATTACTACAGATGCTCTAAACTCTTCACATTGATGGTTTGGTTTTAAAAACTGTCTTTATATCATGAAAATCCATTGGCTAAGATTGTCTGACCGCTGAAGATGGCGAATGGATTTTAATGTCTTTGTTATAAAAGCCTTTAAATCTATGAGATGTGTTTAGTGTCATCAGCAGCAACAGGGCCAAGCAATCATTTCCTTTGATATTACAGGTCTGAAATTAGATAATGACTTTCTTACAAAATTTGCTAAATACTGCTAGTTGTTTTGGAAGTGCAATTTTCATGGTCTTTGGCCTTAAGAATGACCCGACAGTCAACCTTTAAATAAACCAAGATGATCTCATACAGAAATTATCTTGAAGGAAAAAGATGGTATTAAGAGCCTGCTGGATTATATTGCATTGTGAGAGAAAAAAAAAAAAGAAAAGGAAAAAAAAAAAGCACGTCTAGTCCCTTTATTCTGTTCTTGTTTTTTGGGGTTTTTTAAGCGTTGTGTTGGTGTTTTGTTTCTTTGTTTAGATTATTGTACTAGTCTCATAATCCCCTTTGTAATCCTTTTGTCTCTGGACATTTCCTGCAGCTGGGGCAAAAGGACAACCCAGCTGTGGACCCAATCATCCAAGGATTGAAAGGAGTAGTGCATCATGGTAAGTAATGAAAAAAGCAACCCTTTGCTCCCAACTTTGCTTCATGTGGAACAATTGTATTTGTGTGGTAATTGTAGGTAAACTGATATTTAAAGGGCAGATGTTTTTTTGTTTTTTTTTTACTTCTCTACAGTGTTTCTATTTATCCACTATGTTAAACATTGTTTTTTCTGTCTCGCCAAAATCTTCTTACTTCAAAACATTACTGTATTAAACATGAGCTTAAACATTATTAAACTCATGGGGGGGATTTTCAAAAAGCAATTGACCCCTTACAAAATCCATCTGACATTGCCTCAAAGTCAGTGATGGTTGGTCTCAGAAATAAATTCCTCTGACAGTACAGATGACGTCTCGCCTGCAGAAAACAAACATTTATTTTTCTTGCATTCAACTGCTTAAATAGCGGATGTCATTTTTGTTTTAGCTTCCAAATTAGTCGAAACAAAACATGAGCAGAGTTTAACTTCAAAAGGAGAATAAAATTTGCAAGATACTGCCCCTCCCTTGGTGTTATAGCTCTGCAGGAGGAGACCTCCACTGCTTCAGTCACAGACACAGAACTATTAATTACATCTCAGCCTCAATTAAGACAACCCCTTGTTTCAGTCTTATATATGCCTTCATGGACTATTGCCCCTGTAGAGGTTCATATTTACATTTTAACTCTTAATATTTTGTGTTGTGTGCCACGGTGGAAATCTTAAATGTCACAGCATGTTGTCTTAAACTACAGTTGCTGGGCTGGCGTCACAGGATGCATTACTCAAGCAATCCTTTAGCCCATATTTTAGCATAATTTTCTAATCCTTTACTGCAGATTGAGGTCCAACAACATGGCTGATGGTCATTTTATGCGTATAACTGTATACTGACAAGGACATGTATATGTATGAGGATGACGTCATTTCTCTCATGATGGTTTCACAAGGCTAGCGCTGGGCTTCACCCAGTCGATTCTAATTATAATTTGTAATGAGATGGATGTTTGATGTTGTGCTTTGTAGGCTTGTGAGGTTATGACACTTTGAGTTTAGCATTTGAGAAAAATGCTTCCCTCTTGCTAAAGACAAAGGTGTAATAGTGAAGAAAGAAAAGCACTCCATCACCAGAGACTACGAGAGCACATGTTTTAACCTCAGAACCAGAAAATAGGTCACTTAGAAGTAAAGTAACTGGAAGAAAGAAAACTGACTGTTCTCTGATTAGCCTATCATCAGCTGGGAGACCTTTTCACTTGCCGTTTTATTTTACTGACTTATATAAGCTCTACTTTAACAAAGACGGATTACCGAACATGTCTGCTTCATTGTTACTTTATACATCTCTATCAGTCTCCAAAAATATATGTTACATTTCAAGGTGCTCTTCTACCACAACGGCAAAGTGATTGTCAGTGTTTTTCATTCACCCGTTCACGCACATACTCCGACGCCAACAGCAGCATAGATGCATGAAGCTTGTTTGTTTGCTACCAGGAGCAACTTTGGGTTAACACTCAAACATGGGAAGGGGTCAGGGATTAAACTGCCAACCCCACAATTGGTGCACAACATGCTCTGCCTCCCATGCTGAATCCTGTGCGGTACAGATGTTTCTGCTAGTGCCACAGAATCCCATTTCCCAGAGAAAGAGTTTAGCATGGGTGTGGTGCTATTTGGACTCTCTTCCTGCTAGCTGCTAAATGCTCCTCGCCCTCTTCCCTGTTAGGATGGTTGCTTTTCCACTAGCTCGTTATCCCACAGTCATCCATCCATCAGCATCTCGCCGGCCCAGGAGCGATAGGGCACGTACGCTGTCTGAAGACAGAGAGAAGAAAGGCTGTGCATACTGAATTTGACTCAGAGTACAGATGAGGCACAGGGGCGAGGCTTCCCGTTCCTCTGTAGTCTGAATGCAAACCACACCCTAAACCTCTGTTTCTTTTAAGATAAGGCCGTGAGCTGTAAGAGATTGGGTCTGACATAAATTCAGCTTTATTTAGGTTCTTCTCAACATAATTCAAGGAAAAACAAACCAACCTCCATAACCCACACAGCATATTTCCAGGAGATAAAGGCATCTTCCTCTGGATAGTTTTAGCATCATTTTTTTTTTTCCTACACAGCCTTGCCAGGTTCAGATCAGAGGATAGAACAGATCCAGTAATCATTTGGATCTGTCTTAATCCCCGTGGCCTAGTCACAGTTGTTACATGGAGCAGAGCATGCTACCACCCAGCCACAGATCAACTGTCAGTGCTGGCCATCTTATCAGACTCCCCTGCTTTTGCTCCTCTCTCAGCCCTCCTCAGCAGTGAGATCTGGCCAGGGTGATAACAAGTATTGAGGCTTTTAACTACTGCTATTCCACAAGATGAGGTTTCAGGAAGGCAGTAAAAAATGATACAAGGGGAAGGGAAATTACACAATGTTGTTAGTTTTCTTGCGAATTTAACTCAAGAAATGCAACATTTGTAGCTAAATATTACACAGTGGAAGATGTGGTGCTTTTGAGATGTACTGTGCTGTTCACTATTCTGTATTCTTACCAATTTCAATCCTATGCTTTACCCAGAAAAGGAAACCAACCTCAGGTCATTCATCTTGAGGGATCTGCTGCCATCATCAGTGGACAGTTATTACCGATACACCGGCTCTTTGACCACTCCGCCCTGCAGCAAAGTTGTGGAGTGGATCATCTTTTCCAGGCCTGTGTATCTGTCCCACTCACAGGTGTGTTAAGTCCGGTCACACACACGGCTAGACAGCTATATTCTCCACACACAGTAAGATCCCATTTGTGCACAGTCAGTGGATCACTTGCAGTCCAATGCTGTGAAGGCACAAGCAATTTTCCCCTCATGTGCCTCTCCTCTTTCACCCTCTTTCTCTCGTTCCTCTCCAGCTCCTTTACATATGAAACCATGGCTGCCTATATAGTGCATGATTAAACAGGAACACGGAGGCAATTACTGGCATTTGAATGATAGTAAGTGCATGATAGCACTTATACATATATCACGCTGTTCCTTAGAGACAATTTCTATAGGCACTTAAATATGATACAGCGTTATGTGGAGGCTGTTATTCATATTATTAGAATTTTCAAATTCATGAATTAAAACTCATGAATTTGACATTTTACAATAAGTTTCATATGTGAGCAAATGAAAACTGTAGCATTTTCTAGCACTCTCCCATGTGCCCGGCAACATACCGTATATCCTCCAGCTGTTTTTTGCTGCTTGTGATTTCTGAGAGATAATATATGCCAAATCATGCCTCTCGCTTTTTGCTGATTCCCTTCACACTGCTTTGCTGCATCTTTAAGACATACAATTCTTGGGTTACCCAGCTGCATATCCTCCAGTGCATTCTGTGCTACAAAAATTTGCAAGGCTCAGTGGAATTTCTATGAACTTGCGCGAGGACAAATCTTTTGTTCAGAAATGACTTCTGCTGCAAGAGTATTGACCAGCTCTACAATGTTTGTGACGCTCACAGATAGTCTTTTATGAACCTGTAATTCATTTCTCCAAGCACCCATAGGACACATTGATTCCACAGTATCTGTAATGTGTAGTCATTACAGCACGCGGCAGGAGATCATTCTTGGCAATCAATGGCCACAAATTTGCCCCATTGAGAAGTTACAGCCCAGCAGGTAGTCAGGGTGGTGATTGAAGTCTGTGCCTGCTGTTGCCTGTGGTGTAAATGTTTCTTGCAAATACTGTTCTCCACTTGTGAACAGTCAGCTGCTGGCAAGTGACTACAAATGCAGTGCTGCGTGATATATTATATTTAACACTTACATGCACACACACATATACACTCGCACACATACACGTAGTAACAGTAGCACTTAAACTGGCCTTAATAGCTATTCTGTGTTTCTTCTCGTCTAGCTGGATGCTTTTTACTCCATCTTCACAACGGAGCAACAGGACCACGTCAAGTCTGTTGAGTACCTGAGGAACAACTTCAGGCCCCTGCAGGACCTGGACAATAGGAAGATTTTTAAGTCGGCCGTAAAAGATGCATGGCAGAAAGATTTGACTGATATCCTCGGAAGCCCTCATAGCACCGAGGCTTCGAGAGGTAAGCGGTTATATTTCTGAATGCGTGAAGTTTTCTGTCATTGTGCAACAGGGGTGGTGCAGGTCCTGGAGATCCTGCGATTGTAGTCATATCCCTAGAACAGATGAAATGGTAAGTAATAAGTATTCCTGTGAGTAGTAAGAGTTTGATGGGGACTGAGGGAATGGATGGTTGCATCCTATTCTAAAGTCATCTAGAATCTGCAGCACGAGCCAAATACCTGTTTACTTCCACAAGGAAGGCTATGCAGTTATTACGGTTTGTTATTTAGCAGGATTACTCAAAAAGCAATCCTGTGGATTTGCCAGAAAAATTTCACCAGCTTAGAGGATTTTTTTTTTCCTAAATAAATCCAGATCTGGATTTTTTTTTTTTTTTCAAGCTAAAGGTATAGTCTTACACTGCTCTTTCTGTAATGCAATTTTTGTGTATAACGTTAGTAGACTTTGCCATATCTTCATTTCAAAGCTTTGTTATCGATTAGTGAGCACCGGCTCTTTTACACTGCTATCGCAGGTTAGCTATTTTTTTCTAAACATTTAATGAAAATTCACATAATGCGCATTTCCTTTTCTGTGACTTTTCAATTTTCATTTATCATTTTTAAAACAGTGTAACACTGCATATTCTGTGACTTTCAGTTCAAACTGGAAGCTATTAAAGGCTCACTATATAACTTATGCTATTTCCTCAGTGACGCGCCCCCTATTGACGGCTAATTCGGCATCCATCTTGGATCCTACCTGTAGTGTGAGCTCTCTCCAGACAGTAAAAAACTGTCTTATCTGTCTTTGTCTTATCTCTTGCTCTTCTTTGGTTCTCCTTAGTTTCCTCTCTTCCTCCGATAATGTCTTCAAACATTTCTTTGCTGAAGCCGTTGGCGTGCGTTCAAATCGACTGGTTTGTTTAAATTTGCATGCTAGTGTGTAACGCATGTGCAAAGCAAAACTTAGGGCGGCGTCCCAGATGTGAAAGTGCGGTTTCTCAGCCGCGGGGCGGTGGCCCTAGAAATGCACATAATAGATGTCACAGTGCCATCAAACGAGTCCGGAAAGCCAAGTTTTAAGGTCGATAGTTATATAGTGGGCCTTTAAAATAGAAAAAAATAGTAAAATAGATGAATGAATAAAGTATAATTTTTAGTTGTTGTATCTAGCTAGCTTAACTATAAGTCCATTATGCTAACATTAGCATCTTATCTTCGCATTGGGAACAAAATCAGGCTTTCCAGCTGACTATATCAGAATCAATTTCAGAATCAATTTTATTGTCATTGAGCCAGCGTCCCGGCACAACGAAATTTGTCTTCCCAGTACAACTCGTCCAAGAACAGACAAACAAACATTAACAGGATCAGGTATACTGGGGCTGCAGCCACAAGCAGTGCTGCCTTTCACAGGTCAGAAAAATAAACATGAGGAAGGATACGGTATATATATATATATAATATATATATATTTATTTTTAATTTTTTAAATTTTTATTTCTTTATTTAAAAACATTTCTGAGTAAATATATGGGGCATAGAAGGTATTTGATTACAGATTGATCACATTCTGTTGTATTTACTAATGTTTTGGACCAAACATGGTACATGTCATTCTCTCACGACGACAACATATTCTTCAAAGAACAAAATAACACAAACACTGACCTCTTGGGGTTTGATCATAGTATTTATGTTTAACTTGCTCTTTTATGTGTGAATCTTGCTGTGCTTGCTTTAACAGAGCATTGCAGGAACTTAGCAGACTAATGAGAAAGGCTGCTGCTCCCTAAATTGGTGTTGTTGGTTTCTTGGTGTCTGGTGGGGTGAATTGATTGGGAATGCTTGTGATAAAGTTGGAGCACTCTAAAAGGGCCGATCAGCAATCATCATTAATATGTGGCACAGCTAAGATAGACCCATACAAATTAAGTTGTGAAATTGCTTTTGTGGCATTATGTCACTAGGCAGGATGAATGTGGACCAATGTATCACAATTTTTGTTTTTCTACCCCCGCTCCATCTTGCTCATTTTATCTTTTGTTTTAGAGCATTTCTATTTCTTTGGGTTGAGATCTAAGCATCTGTTAGTGATTGGAGGTATTAAACAGTGACTACTGTTGAGGTTGTATCATGAGTAATATCTGCCTCACAAACAATAAATGGTGGCTTTGATTTTAAATATTATGTGAACCAGGGCCACACCTTGACTGAATGTTTAATCACTGTGGCTTTTACAGCATTGTTTGGCCATTAAGAATGCAGAGCTAACCTTTCAGATGCAAAACAGAGATTACAGATTAGTTTGTGCGGTGGAGATTTATTGTTTGTCCAATAATAATTTCAAGATCAATAAGGCAGCGTTTATTTTATCATTTGTGTTGGCTGTATACTGAGTGTCTGTGTGTGCTCCATCAGAAGCTTTGTTTCACAAGCTTCTGATGATTTAGTTTACCCTCTGATTAGAAATGAATTCATTCCGTCAGTGCTGATATTACTTTTATTTCCATTATAAGTTGCACTGTTTATTGTTTTAATCCCATCAGCCGATTGCCTGTAAAATGTCAAAATGCTGGAAAATGCCAAACACAATTTCTCAGGGTCCAAGGATATGTCATGTGATAGCTTGTGTTGTCATTTATGGGACAAAAAGCAGTATGTGCAAAGATCTAAAATGGAGGGAAGCAGCAAATCCTCACACTGGAGCGTTTACAAACAAAGACTTTTTGTTACTTTGCTTTTTTTTTTTAAATAAAAGGTTAAGACTGCAGTGGTATCCGTAGCAAGTGTCACACATTATCATAAGATAAGTATAGTTTCTGTGTTGATATTTGTCCCTCAGATGAATTTCTTGCTAAGTAAAAAAAAATGCCAGTTTGTGTTCAAATCGTGTATATATATATATATATATATTAGATAATATGTCTTTCATTGTGTTTTCAGTCAAACTCTTGTTTCCCGCATCATTCCAACATCGACACACGGTTGCTTTTAACATACCATACAGCTTTCAGAGGCGAGATGTAGTGGAACTGCTTGCTGACAACAGTCGATTCATCCCCTTCACGGTAGAAGCTGCCAGGAGAAAGATTCGTGCTCCTTTCTGAGTTGTATTGCAAAATTAGATGGAACCTCTGTGAGGGTTATTTTGGTAGGTTACAGAGGATGCATTCACAGATGACTAGTGTGAGTCACTAGTATTTTTGATCATTTTAACTCTGACAAAACATTTGTTAGGCTCCGCGTTACACTCCATATCTGTTTTAGGTATTGTTTACAGTTGAATAGATGTAGATAAAATGACAGAACCGCATCTGTAACCGTGTGAGGAGTCTGAAAATGAATAACACTTGTAGATTAGTGGAGTTTGAAATGAGTAAATGTTGCCCAGACATGTACAAGAACTACAACCATGATATATTGCAAAATGCAAAAAAGACATTGAAAAGATGGCTTGTAGATTTTTAATATGCAAGTGTTAATTGTGAAAAGGGAGGTGATTGTCGGGACAATACCAACGCAGGGACTTAGAAACAGAGTGACATATTCAACAGCTATTAAATTATTGTTCTTGAGCTACTGAACTTGACAACGAACACCAGACAGGTTATGATGCATTTCGCACCTGTCACAGCTAATCAACACCCTGAGATTCTCTTCCTGTTGTTTTTTTTTTTTCCCTTGTGTTCGTTTGACTGATTCCCTTCCTCGCTGTCTCCTTTTCTTTCTCACATGTCATGGTGCATAATTTGCGTCATAGCCCCGCTGTGTGAATAGGGAAAATTGTGGTGACAATTTCAATTTGGCAGAAACTCTGAGAGCACATAGTCATTTGACACGAGTTTCTGATTGCTGCTGCCCTGATGTGCTGAGAGGCATGTCCAGATTGTCCCTTAGTCATACTGATGGATCTCTTTGTAGATATCCATGCTGCAGCCTGCACTGCCACCTAGAGGCTGACTCACATATTGCCTTTCATCCTCATGTATACTGCTTAGATATACTCAGGAGGGCTTGCAAATTAGATATGGATAGGAAGATGCTGTATTATCTGCACCATCGATGTAGCACTATAGCTGGCTATTTGATATTCTGCCTGGGATCTCTTGCTGGGTTGTTGGATGAAAAATGCACAAGTGTCAAGACCGGCAATACAGAATGACACCGGCTGTTGAGTCTAACCTCAGTCGAGCCTTCAGGATGTTTCTTTTTCTTTGTTTATTCGTATTTGAGTTCCTGAATTCTTGTGCAGTTCTGTAGTTGAAAATGGATGTAAGTATAGTTTTAAGAGCCAGTGGTTGGGTTGTTTAAAATGCAACCATCTTAAGACATAAACACAGATGGTGAAGAACCCCTTAATCTTGTCAGCTGTACACAAGTCACAAAAAGACTGATGCTTTCTTTCGTATCAGACGTTTTCATTTCATGCTGCCTCCTTCTCACACTCCTCTCTTCATTCTGGGCTTTCAGTGTGCAGCAGTGCCCCGGTGAACATGAAGATCCAGCCGCTGAACCAGACAGCAATGATGGTGAGCTGGGAACGCCCTCTGACAATCTACCACCCGCCCATCACCGGTTATATGGTCTCCTACAGCTGGGTGAAACGTGATGTTGCAGATGAAAAGACTTTTACCAAGACTGGGGACCAGAGAATGGTGAGCAATATTACACACGACTGCTCATTCCAGACCAAAGCAGAGGCAATGGGAATCTTATTTTCTTTCTCTAAATCTACATATTTATTCTTTTTTTTTTTTTAACAATTTATGTTGCTTAAACAGCTCTGATTGGTGTGCGGAGCCTCAGATGTACAGTATCTGTCAGGATAAAAGGTTGGCTGGATCAGTGACAGTGTGTAAAGGGGGAGACAGGTTGTGATGAACTCTGCATGTGGCTGTTGGTTGATATGAGGACCCAGACCCTTCCCTGTCACTCACCTGTCTATGAATAGAAACACAGGCCTGTCGCAGGCATTGACGTGTCACAACTGATATATGTATAATGAGCTGACAAATGCACCTGTGGCCTTTTCCCAGATGTCGCATTTTCCATTATCCATTGATTTCTTTTTTGTTTGCTTTCTTTTTGCATTAATCTAAATTTGATTCAGTCTCTGAAGTAGCTATCTGTATTACAAGGTCAAAAAGCTAATTCAAAAGAAAGCAGTGTAAACAAAATGGTGGTTCAAGTTTTTTTTTTTTTTTTTTTTTTCTGTTGGGAAAAATCCAGTTCTGGTTTCAGGGAGCAGAAATGACTCTTTGAACGCAGACTTTAGTAACAAATGCAGAGCAAATGTAGTCCTTCAGATCTCTGAACCAGTGATCATTTAATACAGCTCCGTTGCCTTAAACATTGAAATACCACTTCAGTTCTTACTGTATCATTCCAGCAGAATATGCACTGTGTCTACAGAAATAAATCTTTTCCCTGCAGGAGGCTGCACCTACTGGGCTGTTCTTTTTCACACTATATATTCTTCTCCCTGGTCACATATCTATCCATTTCTGAGAATCTAACACCCAACTGTGCATCTGTTCAAGGCCTGCTGACCTCCAGCTGTCTTGATAGTTTGCATGACTGCCTCTTTAGATATAAACACTGTCGGGTCAAAACTCGCACCCACCGGTTCAGAAACCTGGGCTCGGTTCCCTGGTGACACTACTACCTTTGGCGTGGTCATGCATTTCAAAATACACGGTTGTCATTGTCATAGGTTGGAAGCTGGTGGGGCATCTCAAATTGTTGCCGCTTTTGTGACTCCCATTGAGTGGAAAACATTACACAGAGAGGGCAAAATCTGAAGGAAAGCTCTAGCTAACCCTTAAGGATAATAACCTCCTTCAGACATGTGCAGCCTCACGCTAAACTGCTATTTTTACATTCATCTGTTCACATTTTACAAGATCATCGTGTGACATTGAAACTGGTTTACAAGCATACCTTGTTCCAATATCCAGCTTCCACACATTTGATGCCTCCATCACATACGCTGTAAATGAAAAAGGAGATATGTGCAGCTGAGTGGTTACACTTTGAAACGAGCATGATTTGAATATTCATAGGTTCTTGGAAAGAGGCGAGGGAGGAGATGTGATTTTAGGAATTTTTTACCAGGTATTAGAACTATTTAAAGGGGGGGAGAAAACGATTTCACAACACTTATTATTCCATGCAGCTCATCTTCGTTCTGTATGCCTTATAACATGCCTGGAAGGGATCTTTAACTTGGAATCTAGTCACATAAGCTTAAACGTGATGGACGACTAAGTTGAAATGAATATGCAAAAAGGTTTCCTGCCTTAAAAATTACGTTAATGTTATGCTCAGCTTAAGGTGGATTAATATTTATTTCTTCGCTGTTAGATTACTGCACCCTCAGAAGTCCACGTCTCACTTGCAGCTTCTCTACAAATCTGCCATGATGGTTTTGTTTGGTGTTAAACAGTAAACATTTCATTTGCAATCTCCCCTTTGCTGGTTATTTTCAGCTTCAGGCAATTTGCTGAAACGTTTTGGGCGAACCTTTTGGTTTTTCTGTCAGCTTTGCAACCTGAGGTGGTCCTTACAGTTGTCATATATCTACACTTTAGTCTTCATTCTGTCTTTTGTGGCCCTGTCATGAGGGCTGAGCCGTCTATCTTAGGGCTGGTGTGCTGTGGAAAACCGTGTGTGGCAAATGATACGATGCAGTCTTTTATTTTTTAAACCCATGTTTGATATTTGTTCAGTGAGTTAAATAACACCATGATCTATTTTGTGAAACTTGTTTTATTTTAAAGGCAGCTTTCTCTCCCAGTTTTTCAAAAGCTGTTTTTCAGCTATTGTGAGAATTTCAACAATTGATTCATTTATTTTCAATATTGTTGTTTTATTAAGTTAAGCAGTTTTTTTTCTTTTCTTTTCTTCTCCATAGCTGATTGAAAGACTGATTCCTGTGTTCATGTACTGCTGTACCTGTATCGTTACTCTTCTGACATTATTGTCCACTTCTCTTTCCACTGTCAGTCCCTCTTGTTTTGCCCACTTTCATTTCCATTTCAATTTTCAGTTTCTATTTCTGGACCCTTTATCTGAATTATTCCAGAGGAAGAAAAAAAAAACTAGCTCTGCAACAGTAGAGGCAATCAGCCATCCATTGTGAAGACAATTTTGATATAAGTATAGCCATCTGTGAACACTATTAAATTAGGCAGGAAAATGACTGTTGACAGAACTGTAGTTTCATATAATATATGTTCACTTAAGGCATCAACATCCCAGCTCTCAAATGTAATTTCACTACTTCCACGCTGATTTTTGCAAATGTATCTGTGTGTTCTCTTGCAGAAAGCAGTCATTACTAATGTGTCCCCTGACCTGCTGTACCTGTTCAGAGTGCAGGCAGTATGTCAGCATGACCTGCGCAGCGACTTCAGCCAGACATTGTTGTTCAGAGGTACATAATCAAGCCCTCCAGCCATTGAGCCAGCTATTTCTTAGATTTGTAGTTTCTTCAAGTCAAACCCAAAGAATAGATTCACATTTTTTTTTCTGTCTTCCTCTTTCTTGTGCAGCAAATACAACGAGGATCTTTGAGGGCTCTCGCATTGTGAAGACTGGGATGGTTAGTTGACCAGAAGATGGCAGTGCAAATGTTTTTGTCATACATTTGTAGCTCTTGTGTAACCATTTTTTTTCTCCTGCTTGTCATTCTCAGCCCACAATTTCTCCAGCTTCTTCAGCAGACATGGCTCCCATCAGCTCTGGTTCCTCCACCTGGACATCCTCTGGGATCCACTTCTCCCTCGTCTCCATGGCAACTGGGATGGGACCATCCTCTAGTGGCAGCCAGGCAACAGTGGCATCAGTGGTGACAAGCACCTTGCTGGCAGGATTGGGCGTCGGTGGAGGGGTCATCTCTTCTTTGCCCAGTTCAGTTGGGCCCACACAGGCACCTCACGCCACCCGGAACCCAACACATCCATCCACCCCACCTGCAAAGGCCAATACCGAGCAGACAGCACCTCAGGGTGCTGAGACAGACAAGCAGCCTGAGGAGAAACAGGCTGCCCGTGGTGGGGAGGAAGAAGAAGAGGAGGGGGAGAATGAAGGAGAGCAGGAGGAGGAGGACGAGAAGAAGAAAAAGAACAAGAATCCACCTGATAATGAGGAGAAACAAGTGAACAGTACTGTGGTCAAAGAGCCTTTAATCCCTACCCCTGCATCCACAGCCAAAGAGAAAGGAGAAGGTAAACCTACAGTTAAAGGCACAGCAGTTCCAGCAAGCACTGGTGATGAGCAGCTGGTCAACATGGAGAAGAACACTACAGAAGGGAATGCAATCTCCACTCAGGAGCCCCGTAATGACAGTGCTGAGATGCAGATCCCCCAGAGCTCTACGCCACCTCCAAAGATTGATAAGGATGGAAAGAGTCTCTGGCCTTTCTCTGTCCACACTGGTGAGCTCCTTCTTTCACACAGTGTAGACACATTTAAAATCCTTTTCAAAGAAAAAAGAAAAGAAACAAAAACATTTTTGAGCCCTCAGCTTGCTTTGTTCTCTTGTAGTCGGCTATCTTAGGAGGAGAGGCTTTTCTCCAAAGCAGAATTCTGTAAACACTACCACCAGCTATAGAGCCCAATTTAGAAGAACAAATAACTTGATATAAGACCATAACTACAACAGTTACCATCTCAGTCAAAGACAAAGCTCCAGGCTTTTGTGTCACTACAACACAGAGGCCTGAAGGAAGAAGATGGCTGTCTGCCAGAGGGATTCTGCCTCAAGGAATTCCTTTAAGCATATTTCAAAAGAGTTTTGCTTCAAGGGAGAGCGATTAGGAAGTGTTTTTATTTTTTTATTTTCTTCATCACAGCTTTAGAAATGACAAGTTCATGAACATAGATTGTCAGGCAGTCAATATTTATGACGTGCTGAATTTTGCAAAGTTAACATTTGCACAAGAAAAAGGCTGATTTTTGCAGTGTTAGTTTGAATCTGCAGGGGGGCAAACTGTAGCAGGTCGGGGTTGAAACTACTTTATAGTTGAAATACACCCATTCTAGATTGATTTCCTGGGCTGTGAGTGTTTGTCTCTCAGATATCACAAGCATCTAATGGCACAATTTATGTTTTGCCATGATAGCCATATAGGGTTTCTTTTTTTTTAAATAATTATTTATTATATTTTTTATATTTCCTGAAATATTGATCTCCACAGGGGCTTTCATTTTTATTGCCAATCTTGGATCTAGATCCTGTCGTATAACCAACCATGTTGTCATGAACCATTTTGTAAATATGACAACAGGAAACATAAGGAAGCAGGATTGACAAGGGTTTGGATCATGCAGTAGGACGGGAGTGCTTGTTCCTTTCTTGGAATGATTGAACAGATCTTAACCACCACCGCCACTCCAAAAAAAAAAAAAAGAAATTGGAAAAAATGTTTTTGTCTAACATTTGCATATAGCACATCGTCGTCCACGCTATTTTACTGGGCCGCTGTCCCTGTCTCTTGAGCTTAGTACCCACCGTAGTTGTGAATGGTGTGCAAAAGAAAAGAGAGCAGTATTTATTTCCTCTATGCCATGAATGATATTTGGTGCATCCACACCTTTCCATACTGCTGACAGAGCACTTGCAGGGATAACTGGCTGCTCAGGACCAAAAAATATCTTCTTCTTTTTTTCTTCTCTCTACAAACAACAATAAATAGAATAAAAAATATCTGTACAACTTCCTATTCAATGTGGATTAACTAATGGAAGTTATTATTATATATTTATAACATTTTCATGTATCGTTCTGCAGAAAGAACCCCCCAGTCCAACATGACACGGACCCCAAACCCTGGTATGGGCAGGATGGTGTGGATTGTCCCCCTGGTGGTGGTCTCCGCTCTCACTCTGCTGTGCCTCATCATGCTGCTGATTGTGATGGTCTACTGGAGGTGAGGAGGAAAAAAATCAATAAACCTAGATAACCACATTAAGAGGCATCGTTATACTGCTAGAAGTGTTTGTTAGAAGAGGAACATTTTAATTGAACGAGAGCTTTTAAGGGTGAATAATGATCTTGGCTGTAACTGAGCCGTATGGATGATGAGCCTGCCCCTCACCCACACTGGCCTCACCCATATGTTTTATCACACTTTGCGTTAAGCGACACACCCTCGCAGATTTCTGGATATTTCAGTCTGTCCTCCATAGTCTGGGTGTGCCTTTTTAAATGCACATGCATCAGTCTCAATCGGTGGGGTAGTAAAGCTGCCCCTACGCCTTCATTTGGCTTATTAGGCCCATCACCCACATGGGTGATGGGGGAGAGACCTAAAGGCCCTGCAGTTCCTGCACAGGTCCCAGCTGTGTCTTCATCTGCTGGACTAATTTCCAGTCACGCCACTGGAGCCCCAGTAATTACACAGGCCAGGACACTAGCACATGTCGGATGGTAGTTAATGAGAAACAAATAGCACTACGGACCACTTCCTCACTGGGTGCCAGGCATATTTACTGCAGCTACTTGCGCAAGATTTTTTATTTGTTCTCAGTCTGAATTGTATTTTTTTTTTTTTGATAGGAGTGTTCTGTGAAATCACTGCAGCAAATGTTTATAGCACCTTACTGTGGCAGATAATAAAGTTGTGATATAAATAAAAGCCTGGCTATCAGCTCCATGAAGGTGTAAAAAGAAAGTAAAAAAAAAACAAAACAGACAGCTGGAAACAAGATGAGTGCAGCGGATGCAGTTGGATGAATTACTGAGAGTTGTGGTATTCGAGTAGAAATGCAGGGGCAGCTTTGAGATTACAACAGCTGTTGTTGTGACAACTCAGACAGTTCACAGACAATGCCTGCTTTCCCTGGGGACAGGACCACAATGAAAGATGAAATTCACACTCTCTTAAGTCTCCGTCCTCTGTGTAGCCTCTTGGTGACAGAGCAGCTATTGAAGCCAGAGAGTGTCCCTGGATACAGACGTTTTGCTCGTTATCAACATAATGCCACAATCCTTTTTGTTTCTAAGTGTTTGTATTAGAAGAAATAGCCAGTGGGCTCCGTTGACATTTAGAGGCCTCATCCTATTTTTAGTTAGTTCATTTTGCTTGTTCAGCCAGTCTTAGGTTATGAGCCTATCCACAGTGGAATTAATTGCCTGAGTTAGGGTACACATCTGGAAGCTTCTGAGGCTTAAGGTGTTTGTTGGAAACTCGGACAGATGTTGAAATGAGAACAAATCCCAGTTCTTGTTAGCGCCTCGCTGCTGCCGATGCTTGTGCGGAATGGAAGGCCTCCGTCTCTGCTCCCACAACAACAAACTGTGGGAGAAAGTCGGCAGCAAGGAGAGCTGCTTAGGTAGCTGGACCACATCTGCACTCCAAGGAAGCCATTAGATCGGGAGGCTGTGACGCAAACCAGGGGGAAACTCTCCTCCCCCATTTGTTTTTCCAGCATCCCCCTCTTGCTTTCTCTCTGTCACTCTCCCTCCATCTAAATGCAAGGCAACCTTTTTTATTTTTGTTTCATCTCTCTTCAAGAATGACCAGCATCTGCTCCCTGCTCTACAGCAAGTACAGGTAGGATTAAACTTGGGATTAGATAGCACTGAAATTTGATGTGTTTTATTGATTTATTAGTTGTCATTATATGTGAGAAAAGGTGGTGGATATGCATGGTGTGCAGGACTTTAAAAGATTCATCTTTTGCTGTCTTTAGTCATGTTGGAATTGTACATTTTTTATCTCCTATGGCAGAGGGGGATTTCTTAAATATGGAATTCATTAACCTCAAAAATGCACAGCTGCCCTTTTTACAGAGCTGAAATATTCCCAGCTAAATAATTTAAAGGATCATGGCTGCTTGCAGTTTTTTAATATGTAAACTTTCGACCTTGGACTACGTTAGATTTGTGAGAAGCTGTTCAAGACGGATTGAAAAGTGTTGGCTTTTGAAGCAATTTAGATGATCCAGCAAAGACTGTTGGATTTCAAAATTACGAGTATTAAACTGCTGCTAACGTGAGTATTTTCTAATAAAAAAAGATTTTAAAAAATTGGTTTTGTTAAAAGTGACAACTAGTAGGGAAGATGTGTTTGGATTAGTTGTGTTGAGTTTCTGTAAGAAGCTGAAACTTGGCAGTAGGACTAAGGGAGCCGCTGTAGGTTGTTTACCTGGTCCCAGTAGTCAGCTGACTGCGTTTTCCCAGAGCCGCTCGCTCTATCCGTGTGCATTCAGCTGCGTCCCAGTTACTCTGGGGTTTTCATTAGCAGATTTCAGCTGTTGTCGTTCTACTCAACATTTACCATGCTGATGTTGACGGTCCACATCTGACGATGACTCCCTAATACACCTTACTGCATCACTTGTGCTGATAGTATGTGGATTTACTGTGCTGGAATCACAGTTCTCATCTCTCTGTGTCCCTGTAGGAGGTTTTTCCAGACAGCTCATTTCTATGTTGAGGAGAGCAGCTCTCCACGGGTGGTGGCCAATGAGAATATCCCCATCATTCCTATACCAGGTGAGCCTTATATGTTTCCTATACTGTGTGGGATGATACTGGTTTAGAAGCAGGATTAGTTAAAAAAGATGTACATTGAAGTCTTCACAAAAATTTTACATTTAAAAAGTGTGCAAAAACTCAAATGATTGGCTAATCTGTGAAGGGCTGATCTGATTAGGAAATGTGTGTAACTTCTGATGTACAGAGTTTAAGTCTTTTCTCTTAGATGTAATATTTGTATTGTGGTATTGAACCTCAGAAAGTGTCTTTAACCTGAAGTGTTCTGACGGAGTGTTGGCTAACCCATGGAGATTTACGACTATTGATGGAAGCACACCTCTACGCTCCCTCATTAGCTGCTTTCCAATGGTTTCTTGAATTACCTTGACATCTTTGTTTGCCCAGTTTCTGTTAATTTACATGTGAAGAGACTCCTTGAAAGGCTCTGTAGAAGTTGTTGACTTGGTTTTTTGTCCTTAATATCCCAGGCAGCAGGGCAGTGGCAGCTTGTCGATATCAGACTTTACTTTCCCAGTCTCTTAAAGCTCATTTTAAGGCAGTGATAGTTTAGTTGGAGTGCAGCTAATGCTATTATTCACTCTGCATCCATTCTGATTGTATTGCTTCTGTCTTTATTCCTAAATTTGTGGCTTTAATGTGCTTACAACATGCATGTTTTTTTAAATATATATCTGTAGGTTTTAACATTTGGAAGTCATGCCATGAGATATTCAAGCACACATGCCAACATACCAATGCACACTTACACATCCTTATATAAGAAAAGCAGCTGTAGTCTGTTTGAATGTCTAGCAACTAAAACCACTTTGATAAATGAGCAGATTAATAAATGAGAGCTCACCTTTATGCTATAACCGCTGAAGCAAGCAAGGGCCCCTCGGGCCTCAGCTGCAAGGGTTTGTTAGTTAAGACATTGGCCAGCATCAGCAGCACTGACAGCTGAGTCCCATGCATTGTTGTCCCTGTGCGATGCCAACCAGCCTCATCAACAATCTTTCATGTGTGATTTGGGACTGATTTGGCTCAGATGAAACAGATGGTCCCTCCCATAAAAGCTCACAATGCCATATATAGGTGTTTGCGAGGCTAGTCTGTAATGATTCTTTATTAAGAAACTGACTCTCAGCGACTGGTTTGGCATTAGAGACCTTTTACTTCGTGATGAATGACATTGATTTCCATAATAATAAAAAAAAACTGTAGACTCGGACACATTCAAAACAAACCTAGTGGGTGAAGTCACTTCCTGATCATGATGGACACAGACCTAATACATAGTAATGGGCACGTCTCTTACTGTGACCACTGTTGTATATTTCTCCTGCAGATGACATGGAGGCCATCCCTGTCAAGCATTTTGTTAAACACATCATGGAGCTCTACAAAAACAACATGCAAGGTTTCGCTGAGGAGTTTGAGGTACAACTTTAAACACTGATTTTATCTTAAATAGTTTTGGAGGCATTGCTTTACTTAGGAGATAACAATGTTTTCTGATGTCTCAAAATAGAGTTTTCACAACGGTGTAAATGAACTGAACCATGTGTAAAAGTACATTTGCCTTTCCTCCAGTTTTCAGTTCCGACTAATAAACTGCTGAGCTCAGATAGTGTTTGTCAGTTTGGCACGTGCCTGCTAACGGGCCTGCATCAGAACAATAGTCATGCATTACTTTATGCATGCATTTGTATGTAGGGTTGGTCATTATGACCAGATGGTTGAGAGAAAGATGGGGAAAAAGACCAGAGAGGCAGAGGTTAATTAGAGAAGGTCTCTCTGCTGGTCGGCTGGACGGGAACACATTTTTTCTCTTTAACTAGGTTAAGAAAGGAGGCAAAAGCTTCATCCCTGGAGTATTATCTCTAATTGGGGTCATTTGATGTGAGACTGGTGTGCGTGATTTTCCAATGCACCGGGATGAAGCTGCATTGGAAGTGACTGAATTTTTTGGATGGGTGAATGCGCTGTGGTGTAGTGAAGAGGAAAAGGAGAAGGCTGTTCCACTGCAGGCTTTAGTTCAAGCCCCAGTGGCAGTAAGCATCTGCTCCGCTGAAGTGTCCTTGACCGAAACTCTGAACTCCTGCTGGAGATTCAGCTCACTCTGAGCTGTGAGCTCCCTCATGTACAGCGGTGATGTGGGAAAAGTTTCCCTTTAGAAACCAGAATGCTGATACGAATTTGCCTCAGCTATAACAGCACTGTTGCAGTTGAGGCCAATTCACGCAGGCTAATTCCATTAGCTCCTCTCTCCTTGTTTAATAAAATCCATTTCTGTCTATTTTCTCTCACTCCAGGAGGTCCAACGCTCCACAGTCGACCTGAAAATCACAGCAGAACATTCCAATCATCCCGACAACAAGCACAAAAACAGATACATCAACATTGTGGCCTGTGAGTCAGCTGTAAAATCTGATTAAGACGTATACTGCCGTGGGATTCAATAACGTTTTTATATCAGGTTTTCATCCTTCTCCTAATCCACATAAATATGTCAATGCTTTCCCCTAGATGACCACAGCAGGGTGAAATTACGAGCTTTGGCAGGAAAAGATGCTAAACATTCGGATTACATCAACGCCAACTATGTGGATGTGAGTTTTTCCATTTTCCTCAAAGCTCAAGGGTCAGGTTTTTATTCATTTATTTCTACATGTATTTGTCATTTTAACTTTCAAGGCAAGCGTTGCTTCCGAAATAAATTCATGACAATGTCAAGTGAGGTGTCAAAGTCTCAGAGTCGAGTCACATTAGTAAGATAATTAGGAATTGTGACAACTATATCAGTACAATAACGATTGCTCTGACAGCAAACAATGATCCGCTATCTTTTTTTTTTTTTCAGGGCTACAACCGACCCAGAGCTTATATTGCTGCTCAGGGTCCTCTCAAGTCTACATTTGAAGACTTCTGGAGGATGGTGTGGGAGCAGAACACTAGAATCATTGTCATGATAACCAATCTTGTAGAAAAGGGGAGGGTAGGTTTGCTTCTATCATTTCACAATCTTTGTTCATATAATAGAGATAAGGGTATCTCAGACACTCTAACATTATTCATTGTGCCTGTTGTGTCCTTTAGAGGAAATGTGACCAGTATTGGCCAACAGAGAACAGCGAGCAGTATGGAAACATTGTGGTGACGCTGAAAAGCACCAAAGTGCATGCCTGCTACACCCTGCGCCGTTTTCTCATCAGGAACACTAAAGTTAAAAAGGTAAATTAAGAGTCAAACTTGGACCTGAGAAATCTCTTTTTTTTCCCATTGTTTTGGATTTGCAAAGACGTCACAATATTTATGTGTACCAATGAAAAACACATTTCTTAACAAGAAAACAAGATTCTCTGAACAATTTGTCAGATTTTTGATTATTTATAGCCACACGCATAAAGCTGCTATTTAGTTTTAAGAAATAGTAGTTTTGTTGGGAAACATGAATGCAGGTTTTTTTTTTTCAATAAAACCAGATTGCTTTTTTCTGTAGACATTTTTCCTTCATCTTCATTCTATCGTTCTATTTGATGTAATAATTTAAAATCTATTTTATAAAGCATTTCCCCCATTGTTGTTTTTTGTTGTTGTTTGTTTTAGCTTATTTATTTCTCTGTTTCTCAAAGTGAGACTTTTCTATTCAATGAATTCAACATAGAAGAATGAAAATAGAATGCTGCAGTGAAATTTGCATCATCTGATTCTGTCGCGCCATGTTTTCAGCAGCGTCATGTGTCTGTATTAATGCTTCAGGGTCAGAAGGGGAATCCAAAAGGGAAGCTAAATGAACGCACTGTGGTTCAGTATCACTACACTCAGTGGCCTGACATGGGAGTACCGGAGTACACCCTTCCTGTCCTCACCTTCATCAACCGCTCCTCAGCGGCTCGTACTACAGACATGGGTCCAGTCCTGGTACACTGCAGGTACATTATTACTACTGAGGCCCTGGGCTAAATAATTGTTGCTGATGAGTGTCAAGACTCATATTTGCTGACTTAGTTGAAAGCTCCCACTGCAGATCCGCTTATATTAGTTTGTGCTCCGCTCTCCAGTGCAGGGGTTGGGCGCACGGGAACGTACATCGTCATTGACAGCATGCTGCAACAGATCAAGGACAAAAGCACAGTCAGCGTCCTGGATTTCCTCAAACATATACGCACACAACGCAACTACCTTGTCCAGACTGAGGTAAGATGCCCAAAATAATCAGGTACTCTGGGAAACTGGATTCCTTCTCTAAAGGTCAGCTGTGATTTAAGATGGTAAAGCAGTTATGAAATCTATTTAGTTTGATATTCTGAGCTCAGATAAAGGTCGAACTCACTGCAGTTTCAGTTCAGCACAGAGTGCAAACTGTTACACATTCATTCATGATACAGATGACTGTGTCACACCAGAGAGGTGCTTTCTGGCTGATCTCAGGCCACGCCCCATAATCTTTAGCTCATCAACATTTAAAACTCCTATTTAAAGATCCGTATATGTATTTTTTTTTCCCTGTAGAAACAGAAGCTGGATGACTACTCCATCCCACAATATGAGGTCTGCTCTTATTGGTTCAGCTGTACTAGCCTGAGCAGGCTCCACACAGCACTCTGCATGAACATTAACATTTGAATTTGAGAACACATTTCATTGAATTTCAAATTAGGAAATATCCCTCTACTAATGGAGGTCATCCGAATTTCTATTAATCCCAGGAAATTGCAAACTGGAGTAAAACAAAACTTCGGGTCATCTTTGGACTAGACAATGGGTGTAGATGTTGATGTGTACAAAAATCACAGATTTCAAGAGAACTTTTAGTGTCAGTTTTTTCTCCATCAAATAAAGCATTTAAGACAACCTGCCTCTCTAATTCATGGAAATGAAATATATTTGCCTATTATTCAAGACATTCTTGAACGACTACATGAAAAAAAAATCTAATGTACACCTTTATGATCTTTTTAACATAAATCTAAACATTTTTTTCTTTCTGTCTCCTGTCAGGAGCAGTACATCTTCATCCACGATGCTCTGATGGAGGCCATCCTCTGCAAAGAGACAGAGGTGCCTGCCTGGCAGCTGCACAGCTATGTCAACAGCATCCTAACGCCCAACTCTACTGGCCGCACACGGCTGGAGAAACAGTTCAGGGTGAGTCCGACTGGTGCTGTCCAGCCAGTTGTCACAGTCTGCAGTGATGCCATCAGCTGGATTTGTGGTGGTCTTTGGATCAGAAGCTTGTTAGCAGCATGCACGGTGACTTTCCACTTCCAGACATGAAGAGATTGAAAGTGTCTTTGATGTAGGCTTTAATAAAGTCATGTCTGTCACCCCTGCTGCGTTATGCAAAGTTTGATGAATGTTTCATCAAGCTGCAGCTCTTTCAACATCAAGAGAGAAATAAATAATTGCTCACATAATGTCACGTCTTTCCGAGCTTCACACCCTCATTATTAATTTGAAAGACTTGCTGTTAATTTCAGGTTACTAAACAAGGTTATATCTTATGCATCGTGTTTGATTTGAATTTACATTGACTCCAAGATGAAAATTTTATTTTTAAAAAAAAAATTTTTTGCCTCCTCTCTTTCCAGCTGCTGACTCAGTGCAACACACGCTCTGTGGAGTGTTTCAGCGCCCACAAAGACTGTAACAAGGAGAAGAACCGCAATTCCTCAGTGGTTCCCTGTGAGTATATACTCAAACATTCTCACAATGGACCTGAGGCTGAGCAAATAACTCACAACATTCCTAAATGTACATTTTATTGTTTCAGTTTGTAAATTATTCAAACAATTCATGTTCTAAAATTAGAATCTATTTCCCTAATCCCATAAGTTAATCTTTCTATGCGTTCTCGCCACACTGATGGGGGGAAAAAGAGGTACTTGTTGCTATAGCAACAGTCAGGACTGGTAATGAATGTGTGCATTATCAGCCAGTGTGATATAAAAGAGGCTTGGGTTGTGATTTAAAGCATGTTTTTGTATCTCTGCCTCTACAGCGGAGCGAGCGAGGGTTGGACTCACCACTCTGCCTGGCATGAAAGGAACAGATTACATTAATGCATCCTACATAATGGTACAGTGTTGATAATTAATGAGCAGTGTTTCTTTCTCCTTGCTCGTTGCGCCTCTGAAAATTATGCTTTAGAAAAAATGAGTCGTCAGTCATCCTTTAAAAAGGCTAACGGCTCACCTCTGTCACCTCAGGGCTATTACAGGAGTAACGAGTTCATCGTGACCCAGCATCCTTTGCCCCACACCACCACAGACTTCTGGAGGATGATTTGGGACCACAATGCTCAGATTATTGTCATGTTGCCTGACAACCAGGGTCTGGTAAGCAACAACAAGATCATGATCATTAAAATATTTGTGGTGGGGGAAAAAAGGAAAATACGAAGGAATAATTAGTATAATAAGACAGGTGTGAATGTTTCCCTGCAGGCTGAGGATGAATTTGTTTACTGGCCAAGTCGGGAAGAGGCCATGAATTGCATCACCTTCACAGTCACTCTCATCAGTAAGGACAGACTGTGTCTCTCCAACGAGGAGCAGATCATCATCCACGACTTCATCTTAGAGGCCACACAGGTACCTGCTCCCCTGCCTCCTTATTATTTTCTTTTTAATTGTTTTTAAATCCTAAATTTTAATGTGTGTACACAGGATGACTACGTTCTGGAGGTGAGACATTTTCAGTGCCCTAAATGGCCAAACCCCGATGCTCCTCTCAGCAGCGCCTTCGAGCTTATCAGTGTCATCAAGGAGGAAGCCATGACCCGAGATGGCCCTACCATTGTTCACGATGAGTACGTTTGTGTTGACCTTTATGCTGCCACTGCAAAGCTGAGAAATTCAGTAGAGATATATATTCTTTAGGCTTGATTTGCAGTTAAGTCCAGGGTAATAAATTATGTGCATGATTCCATCACATGCTGTTGGACTTGCACGTTGTGGATTTAAAAGACTTAGAAGTGATGAAAGTCTCCCCTGATGTTTAATTACCTTCTGTTAGTTGTCGTGTATGCATTAGCAGGAGGGAAAAGAAGCTCTAAATGTTGAGTGCTTTGCATGGCTGGAGGTCCCAGAGTCCTTAAATGTATGCCAGCACTGAGATATGAGGACCACGAGAGTCATTGAAAAAGCAATACAGCATATTGATGATGAGTAATTAACTGTGAAATAGAAATATATATATATAGCTAAATATAATTTCAAATTCAACAATTACTTCATATAAAAATAAAAAGAAAATGGAAAAAGAAATCACTTTTTTAAATTTATGAAATGGAAAAGTATTTATAACCAAATTTATGAATTGTCATTAAATTCTGTTAGAAATGGCATTTGAAAAATGCATTTTCAAATCACAGTATTTAATAATGAATTAATGAATACAATATGCAATTCCTCCTTAATATTTACATTTAAAATGTGTAATTACAAAACACTTTGCAATTTGATGTATTTTTGTATGAATTAACTGTTGAATTTGAAATTATATTTAGTAATCTATATTTTTATTTCACAATTAATTACTCATCATGAAAACGCTATATTGCTCTTCAATGACCCTCCTGGTCCTCCATACTGAGAATCTACAAGCCACTACCAGAATAAACAGAAAGGACCAAGGCAACCACAACAGCATCCTTACTCCATGCTGATGTCTTCCCTACATGCATCAGCATCTTCGGCTGCTATTAGTGTGAATTTGAGCTATCTGAGGGGCATTAATCTTGCAGTCTCCCTTCAATCATAATTTTCTCTGAAGTCATACTAGAATAAATAAGGCTACAATTTCTCCTCACTTATACTGGATTCTGACATGAAGGGATTCAACAATTAAAACTACTAAAACTACACACAAGAAAACAGCTGTCATTTAAAACAAGGGGAACTCAGAGGAACACCAGAAATGAAGGATGATTACTCAGAGCTTAATTTGACCATCTTCACTCAGGTATGGAGCAGTGTCAGCGGGAATGCTTTGCGCCCTCACCACGTTGTCCCAACAACTGGAGAATGAGGGGATCGTTGACATCTATCAGGTGGCTAAGATGATCAATCTCATGAGGCCGGGAGTCTTCACTGATATAGTAAGTTGACACTGATGATGCATGAGGTTTAAATCTGCGCTCATCATTACGTTGAACCTTTTTTAAATGAAGCTGCCAACTATCTTCACACAACTTTAAAGGGAAAGGTTTTTATTTTATGGGGTTAACATCTTGTTGAGCTGCACCCGTGTGGATAGTAAACCAGGTCATACTGCTTTAAAGATCCAGTCTGCCAGTTGTCCTCCAAACTGTGGTACTTCAGTAACATGGCAAGGAGGGTAAATTGTGCTGTTTCTGGATATAAATGGCAACTTTTAAGGGTCATGAAAACACAATTCATCTTTATGAAAAATAATTTGCTAAATATCATCCTAGTTGTCAGACACTGAACTTTGAAGCTGCTTTGACCACTTTCTTCTTTTACCTTGGCAAGTCAGTAGATACACATAGTGACCGCTAACACAGTATTAAAAACACCAAATGCACATTCATCCAGTGGACATGGAGCCACATCCACATCTTTTAGGAACTGATTTTTTTTTTTTTCAACCCGCTTAAAAGATTCAAGTTCAGTTTTCAGTGTTGTTTCTCCAGGAGCTCCTGAAAACTGGGACTTCAATGATTAAATGCTCAGTTGTGCTTACCACCCACTGAATTAAATTTGGTGCAGAGAAAGTCACAATTTTTAAAGTTCATTTATGTAAATTATTTTTGAGAGGTTAAAGGTATGCAAAGCATTTGCTTTTTGCCAACGTGGCAGCAGTTTGTTTTTTTAGGCTCCAATATGCTGGTTTTAACAATGATACAACTCGGGGGGGGGGGCATTCAGCAGTTTGTTAGGATTACTGAGATGTCAATGGCAATCTCAGAAAATTTGTTTTATAAATGATTTACCACCATTTTTAATGTTGACTTCATTAAAATGATCAAAAATTTTATTAGAATTGGATTCCTGTCTTCAACTGAAGGAAAAAAAAGCAGATTTATTAATAAATCTGTCTCATTAAATATAGCAAATAAATGATTTATGTCTGATTGATGATTAATCATGGTAACTAAAATAACTACATTGATAAATGGTAATGGTTGAATGATTTCAACACACAGTTAGAGCAGATAAAGAGAATATATTAGAGCCAACTTTAAGAGCAGGTTCGCATTAACTGTGTTTAACAGTGTCAGGTTATGGAAACTGTAGTTTGAGTTTGAATTAAATTGAAAATACTCAGGTTCTTCTGAAAAACATCTGCTTTTATAATGAATAATAGAAAAACTCAATCAATCAATCAATCAAAACTAAATCAATCTATGCACTTTGCATCAATCAATCAAAATAAGCATTCACATGCTACGCGGTGTACAGCAAAACTTTGTGAACCTGCTCTCCTTTTACCCTTAAGTCCAACTGGGAAATGTTGAGGTCTCAGTGGTGAATTTTCCTTTCTGGTACTGTGTGTGACTGCATGTGCTAAAATTTGCTGTCAGACGAGAGGCTCTTTCTCACTCCCATAAGAGAAGCTTAAATGAGTCTGTCCTAGCAAACTATGCAGCAGTCAGAGCAGGAGACATGTCCATAGGTCCCAGATATGGAGCTGAGCTGATCCTCATCAAGACAATTGGTGAGGAAGACGAGAGAACTTGCCTTCCTTCGAGAATCAAACGGAAAAAAGAAGCAGAAATTGAGTTTTTTCAGGGTTTTACTGACTGAACAGGAGGCTAACTTCGATGACTCATGATTCCAGGAAGCAGCTGCAGGGAAGGTGCACTTCCATAATTGAATGGGTCCAACTGTACATTTACAGGCTGTGTTTTCAATTCAAATTTTGTCTCATTCAGCTATAAAGAGATTACAATGAAAATTTGATGATTTATAGTGGTATTAATCTGTTGCATGTTTGTGTTTTTGTGCACAGGAGCAGTACCAGTACCTTTACAAAGCCATGCTCAGCCTGGTCAGTAACAGAGAGTGCAGCCTGAGCCCCATGCACATGGACACTAATGGGGTGGTGGTGATTGCAGACGAGTCGGACCCTGCAGAGAGCATGGAGTCTCTCGTCTGAGGACATTGATGCAGGCACTTAATTTGTAAAAATCCAAGAACTTTTCTGAGGCCTTTTTTGCCAGACTATTGATTAAACGAATAACCTTATTACTTTTTATACTGATAAAAGTTTTTTGATATTTATGTTTTTGTCCTTTATTTCTTGTCTTAAATGTTCTCCTGCTGAGCGTTTGCACCTGTTTAAGTTGACATGAGGAAAAAGCAGCTCTGTCCAGTTTGCACTATACTATCAGTGTTACTGCCTAAACCCAGTGAGTGAAACTTTTCAAACGGTTAAATTCCGGCATCGCAACAAAAACTGGGATCTTGGACCGCATCGAGTTAAACCTTGAAGCATGAAGATCCGGATGAGTGAAGGCGACCCACTTTCAATAAAGTCTCAACACAAAACACTCCATCACTTGCTAACATAGCCCGGCATGTATTTTTGTCACTTTTGTCACTTCAGTCATACTGTTTTTGGGGCTCTGCTCAACGTGGGCAAAGTCTTTTTTTTTTTTCCCACACACACACAAAGAGACTCATAGCTGCCTATACATTATCGTCCCAGTATCTCACTGCTGTCTTGTAAAATGTACTTAATGGCTTATTTTGTTAAAAGTGTGTTACAACATCTAATGTGAACATTTATTGCTTTTTACAGGGATTTATATTGTTATATTGTTTTGTAATATATATATATAAATATATATATACACATATATTATATCCTTAATAGCTGGCTGTAATGTTTTTCTTTTTCTTTTTTTTTCTGTACTTCTGCATATTTGTCCACCAGCGTTGGTGGGGATTCATATTTTGGAAGGTTTTGTAGCTTCTCATGTATTGCCTACAAATCTCCAATCATGTCCTTATTTTTCAAGCTTTTGTTGTTGCTTTTTCTAACCTCAGCAGTCAAACCTCAGCTGTTATAACCCATGTATCTGTACCGACACAATGAAATGCCTACAAAAAAAGAAAAGAAAAAAAAGAAGTATTCACTCCACACAAAGTTTTTCATGTTTTATTTTACAGCATTTTGTCACAGTTGATGTAATTCGCATTCCGTTTCGACACTGATCAACACACAAAAAGAGCTTAAGGTCAAGGTGAAAACCAATGTTGGCGGACTCAACTAAATTAAATCCAAATGGGAAACACCAATTCATTTCCTTTGTATTCAGTAGAAGAGTGTTTGAGGACATGTCTATCAGCTTTGTGCTTCTGGATACTTAAGTGTTCCTCTGTGAAATGCTGCCAAGCTGCTGTGAGTGATGTGCAAATCTTTTAAAGACTTGCCTCTTATTCTCGACTGGACTGTGGTCTACGCTTCGACTTCACCGCTCTAGGACATGAGACATTCCTGCAGAAATATTGCTGCAGCTCTTGCACAGTTTCCTGCAGGAATTCTTCACATTTCACACTTTCAGTAGATTTTAAAGCGGAGGAGCATCCTCTCCGGCCCTCCTGGTGAAGATGCTATTCAGTGCCTTGCAAATGTTCTTAATTCTTGTCCAATGTTGGAAATTTTTAAGTTGAACATATTTTTGAGTATTAAGCTGCATTTATGAGACTATTTTTTCCCCCCCGAGAAACTGGAACTGTTGGACTTTGAAAAAATGTCATCACACAGAGGTGTAACTTGTTATGCAACATGTGATGATTTAAATCTCAGAAAAGGGGGTGATTCTTCATGATTTGTGCAATTGTCCTCATGTTTTATTTGCAACAAATATACATGAATTAATATCCTTCTTTTTTTCTTTTACCTTGACATAAAAGTCTGCTGATCAGTGTCCAGAAAAAAAGAGGAAAAAAAAAGAAAACAACAATCTGTAAATAAATAAAACATGAAAAAATCAGGAGGTGAAAACTTTCTATACACTGTAGTTTCTTTTTGGTGGGATGATGCTTTATTTGTAACCAAAGATGTGGTTCCAGTTTGAAACAATGTAAGTGGTTTTGTCCTGAGATCTATTTAATCAACAAGAATTTTAAATCAAAATTGTTAAAAAAGCGTGCAGTACAGATTTCCAGTGTCAAAGGTGTGAATTTAACCAGAATTAAGCATGTTTCTGTTTGAGCCTCAGGAACTCACCTTCCAGATAATCTGACTTTGTGATGCTTTCCTCACATTAGAAAATAAGATTTCAAATTCCGACTGTAAATTGTATTTTATTTGGGCCGATATTCCGTCTCTGCGTTATTTTGTGGCGATAATTATAATCCCTTTTCAACCCTGGATGTTGCTCTTTCTTGACTTATTTATTTGTATTGATCTCTTCAGTGAACAGCATCCTCTCTAAAAATGGAGGGTTTGCACCATCTGGAAGTTGCTCCCACATTTGGATTCAAGTTGAGCTTGCTGATCACTTGGTTCCACATCTAAATGTCTGTGTACAACAACTGTTATGGCTTTGTTTTTTTTAATCAGTGTTAAACCAGTGCAGGCACTTACTGCAGCTACAAATTCTGTAACCTTTCTGATCACATCCTAGAACATATTCATGCAAAGATTTGCAGCCTGGCTCTATGATGGATCTTACTCTCACGGAAGATTTATTCTTTAATTCTCCACAGCAAAATCCCAGTAATCATAGCTGCTCCTTCGAGGTCCCTGCTGGGATGTAGACTAGATTATTCTGGCATTTACTTAAGGTTCCATTGAGGCAGAGTGTTTGCTCATTTTGGCCAGGGTTAGTGGTTAAATCTATTTTGTGATTTAATAGTGAAAAAGGTCTAGTCAGTCATCTCATGTTTATACTACAATATCTGAAAGGTACTCTCCTTTATTACAATTTATGTCATATTATCAGCTAGTTAGATTGTGCTGGAATGTAATGATGAGAGTGAGGTGTAGGGTGCTTCCTTGTCTTTCATGAAACGGTTAATGGATGAGTTGGCTTTCAGTAAAGTAGGAAATCTATACCTGCTGTCACCCCCTGCTGTCAGTTTGCCACTTAACAGCAAGTGCAGCTAAAGTACATGGATTATGTAAATGCAGCAGGAATACATTATTGTTATTGTTAATAATACAGTACTAAAATATAAACTACATGTAAATCCAGCTCATTACCGTCCATGAACAGCAGATTAGTCTTTGGAAAAGGAAGGTCAGTTGTCGGAACTCACCACACCAAGGCTCAATCCACAATCCCTCCAGTTTGCAGAGGCAAGTGAGCCCTTTGTTTGGTGGGGAAAAAGTGGAGTTGATCTAGGCTGTCATCTTAGGCTTTGTATGGCATTTGCATATACCCTTTGATCTTTATGAGAAAAGAGCACCTTATGCAAAATGAAGGGATAGGACCAAGAAAACTGGGATTTTCTAAGTATGTCTAATTAGAGATTCAATTTAAAAAATTCCGCTTTGTTTAAGTCTTTGACGGTGGCAGATATATTTATCTCATATTTTATCATTTTACTGCCATGAAGTATTTATCTGACATAATCCGTTGTATACCTTGTAAAACATTGCTTTTCTTTGTTTGTTTTTTTAGGATTTTGACATTGAGCTAAGTTTTCAGTGCTGTTATGATGTTAAATCTGTTTCATCATAATTGTCCATCTCACATAAATAAGTGCAATATTTCCTTTGAAAGTCAAGTGCACATAAAAGGTAGCATAGAATATTTGCTTGATAAATTACATGTTAATTGGCAACATTACATGAATGCAGCATTAGCTGTCAGCCCTTCCTGACACAGACTACTATAACACCTGAAGTAAGAAAAAACTGATTCAGTTTTGGAGTTTTACACAGGCTCATTTTCTGTCATTTCTATGCTGATTTATGGGCATCGGTCACAGCTGAATATGATCTCCACAGTACAAAAGTCACACTGCATCTAAAATTGTGTCTCCAACACCGTATCAGCATTTAAGCCTGCGTCGACTCGGGACTCGGCAGGGGGTTAAGGAACTTGAGCAAACGCAGTTACTTCCCAAAGCTGCTTTATACACAGCTCAGTTTGACTCCGACTGTCTTGAGGGGCAGCAGGTAAACATGACAGAGGATGCACATGTACAATAATTTTTATTTAGAGGCCACAGCTCTTGCATATTACAACTGTTGGCTTTCATAAGGCAAAAGCAAGAATGAATCCACCAGCTAATTCACACAGAAAACAGAAAGCATTTGGGGAGGTTGGGAACCCACAGGCATGCAGCGATGGCTCAGAATGCAATGTACAGCATTTTATATTTATATATATATTTATATATTATATACAAAACAACAGTGAGACCCAAACAAATGCCAGACATCTCATTCTACACAGTTACAGAACAAGGACAGACCAACTTTTTTTTTTTTCAATAAAAAAAACTATTTTTGCTCTTTTCTCTGTAAAAGTGCAACTCAATTAAAATAGAACCTGTTTCAAGGCCTTTTTAATGTTGAAATAAAAATAGAATCTTCCAAGTTATCAAAATGGAGCTATGAGGATATTGCATCTCCTGAATACCCACTCGCTGAAGTTCAAGATTACGGCTGAACAGCGTCTAATTAGTAATTGAGATGAGGTCACATAGCATTGACACATGATAAAAATGCACGTCTAGACTTACTGTCGATGTTAATAACAGTGAGTAGACAACAGTTGATCTGTTAACAGCTGTAAACAAATACAGAGGTTTTATTTTCAGTTTGAAGCAGTTGGCATTCACTTAAAAACAGACGAGACAAAGAAAAGGGTCCGCACACTCTTCATCACGACAATGTACCATTAATGAATGTAGAATACGACAAAGAAGCGCCATATAGGATTGCATTGGACAGGGACACACCTATTAATCTCACTCAACATTGTCAAACAAATGGTTCTCCATATTGCTTAGTAACACATAGAAATGAATTTAGAAATGAAGATCAAAGATAGGTGCTATCTTTATCATGACACAGCTAAACTGCCAATCATGGTTATTTTTTGACATTTTTATTTAGATTTTCTTCATTATAAGTTCTATTTTAATAGTTAATAGTTCCTTCATAGGCATTTCGAGCTGACAAAGAGGTCCTAGAGTGGCTATCTGAGTTGGTACATGCATCGGTAACCAGGCTAAAGTCAAAAGTGTGAAAGGGGGAGGGGGGAGGTTTGGACAGACAGACGGGCTGGAGTGTTCAGGCTCTAGTCATCATCTTCATCTTCCTCATCGCTGTCCTTCATGGAGATGCCCTGCATGCCTCCTTCCCTTACTGAAGCAGTGGCTTCCTCCAAGGTCAGCCTGTTGCGCACCGTGTCGTACATCTTACTGTTCAGGGTGGAGTCCAGGACACCCTGCAGCCGGAAGTCTCTGTACTTTTTCTACCGGAACACAGATACGTCAGCACAGCAGGAATTCTGGGAATCACCTGAGCTCAGCCCCACCCACCGTTTGGAGGCTTACCTTTGTGATCCTGATGAGGATCTTGAGCTGGTAGACGTGGAGCTGCTGATCCATGCGTTCAGTGAGCCAGGTCCCCAGCAGGTTCATGGTGGCAGTGTACCATTGCTGAAACACATAAACAACACTCTCCAGCAAAACACACACCCACACACATACTCAAGACACCAGGACATAAAACTAACCTTTGAGACACATGGAAACCACTTCAACTAAACACATCCAATAAACTACTTTATCAGTGTTTCATGTATTAATATGTATTCAAGCATCACTTTGAGAGATAGTAGAAAGTAGAGAAATAATACTAAAGAGTAAATGTGTCTCTATCCCAGTTCACAAGGATGAAAAGATTATTGAATAGGCCGACCTGGCATAGGATCCCCTAGTTGTATACAAGAATTATAAATCATGTAACAGAAAGAGACACGAAATATAAAAAAACCCTAAAAAGATCACAGAAACTCCAGTTATAAATGTAAAAGATAGAATAAGAATAAAAAAGAATAAGAGACAGGAAACAAAAACAAAAAAGGACCATGTTGGGAAGCAAAATGACACAAGATATAGGTTACTAAACTGAAGCATGACAACCCAGTTTAGATGCAAAGTAAGGACGATTGAAAAACAGCCTTAAGATGTTAAATAACTGAAGGAAAGGGGAACATATAACCAGCAAAACTGGGTCAGAAAATGACCAGGAGGAGATAAAAATTGACCAATCTGAAACAAAATAACAGAAATGGAACAGACGAGTGTAAACAGAAGCAAAAATAATGCAAAGATATACAACTGAAGACACAAAATAAGCAGAAATTCTGTCTGCATGGTTTATAGCTACTTTCTTTGTCTTGGTCCTCAGTAGAATAAGTGGAAGACTTGTTTCCTAATCAGTCCATAACAAAGGTCTTGTGTTTAGTTTAGTTTAGTTTATCAAGTTTATTTTTTTGAATGCAATAAAAGGAAATAAAGTGAAAAATAAAACAAAGAAAATTAGAGAAAAAATAGTAATGATAATAATTATTATCATTATAAGAAATTGCATAGCAAGACAAAATCAAAACTAAAAGTCAACATTTTTGGATATTTCCTTTGAATTATTCTGGTCGGAATTAGTAATTTATGAAAGTTAACAGTCTGTCATAAAATATGAATGAAATCAAATTCATAATAAACATCATCTGACTACAACAGACTTTTGAGCTTCAGTAACATTTGCAACAGTAACTTCCTCCTGTCTTCATCTGCTTCTTGGACACTTACTGACAATCTCTCATATAGAATACTGACTGACAACTGAGGAAGAAACTCCAGGATGTTACTCAGAAGTAGCTCAGCATAGAAGTCAGTATAAAGATAGGTTGGAATAATCATATCTACAAAGAAAAAAAAAAAATTACCTCCTACATTCTTTACATAAACCCCTTTTCTTGAGCCTGTTGGAAACTGTCATGGGGTAAAAGAAATGCTGCGAAAAAAGTTATGAAAAAAGAAATATGCTGCAGACTGCATGATTCCCTTTCCTGTCAGAAAGGATGGTCCAGTGTGTCCTTTGCTAGAAGAGAAAATGTAGGCAGCAATCACAGGATTTCCTGTCCTTAATATTGGAATAATTCTACTAGTTCTTAACACCACTGCAACTGAGACTTATACTTCCAGGTCATTTCACTCAGTTAGTAGCTTTCCTGAGCAAAAAAGGCTGAAGTGCTGACTGATTCTGTTACCACTGCATGATGGTCTTTTCCCTGTCTGTATGCCAATTACAGCCAAATGCCTTCTAGATTGAGCTTCATTTTGTCAGACAGAAGACGGTGAATGTATTTTGTAATTCAAACTGGAAATGTGTGTTATTTCCCAAAAGTGTTAAAGATTATCTGAAAAGGCCTGATTGAAATAAGCTTCTAATTCTTTTCAATTTCGACCAGTATGTACGAGAATTTAAAGAAGTAAACACAAAAACCGATGCAAAGACTGCCTTATAAAATCCAACTAAACTCTATTTAGGATCTGTGAAAGTAAACTGTGTAGTTTCATGCTTAGATGTTGGAAAAAGAACACTTTCAGACACACAAGAATGACATCCACACGCACGCACACAAACCTCTGGTATGGCACTCTGAAAGGCTGAAAGGAGGTGTTTCAGACATTTACTCAGCTCACTGATTCTACAGCTACTTGAAGACATTAATGAAACAGAGGGAAGTCATAAAGTACTAACAGATTTATCTATTTTAAACTGCAATTACCTTTAGAACGACTTGAAAATGTTCAAATCAATATTTTGTAAAATCTGCAAGGCCCATCCATTACTGAAGGCAATTACTTAGCCTTTATGTATAATTTATTCAAATCGAAATGCAGAGCCACATCTAAAATGCTCTGCACTGCAGATATGAAACTACTACCGGGGGAAAGGAAATTATAGTTTTGACACAAATTCATTAGCAAAACGAAAAACAGAATGAAAGTGAGAAAATGGTTAGCAGGCAGGGAGATGGGTGCTATTTTCTTGTAGCTTTTGTCTAGTTTGCTTTAGGTCATAGTTTCCCAGTTTAAAGTTACAAGAGAACAGCACGCATGTCCAATAGAAACAGTCGTCATACCTCCAAGAAGAGAAGTCAACTTTAAACTTGTGAGTAGGCAGGAAAGCAAAAAAAGGGTGTGAAGCCCAAATTAGAAGTGTGCGTAGTTAGATTGTTTGGCTGTTAAGGTTTTATTAGTTGAGCTTTAATTAGATAAGGATTTGTCGAATGGTTGAAGTCTGGTTATGCAGATGCCTGTCCACCTCACAGTCGAGTTGAGCGTGCAGTGCATGCAGACCTCGCAGGTAGGTGAGTGGCTGAGTACGTGCTAAGGAGGGCTGCTCTATGTGCAAATGAGGCAGAGCTCTGAGGAGGAGGGTCATGCTAGAAGATGTACACAGGAAGATTATTTGACTCTAAAATCATGCCAACCAACATAATGTGATAAAACAACGCAACGCAATGCTAGAGATAAGTGCCACTTTTTTTTTAATAGAAGGAGGCAGCAGGAATGGTGTTAATCAGAAAAGAGGAGATTAAAAAGGATTGAAATAAATTAGTGAAAGAAAGAGAGATAAAGTAGAGCCTGTGCAGCATCTAGAAACAACTTCCACATGCATGCAAATGGATGGAGAGACATGCATTTAAATTAGAGAAGAAAAGAAAAAGAAAAACACTGACAACTTTAAATTAGCATGCAATTTAAAATGCCAAAACCCGAAACATTCACAGCAGTAAAAAAAAACAAAAAAACCCTTTCATTTCACATGACAGTGCTGAATAGGATTTCGGTGCACTTTGGGGCCACACAAGAAGACACAAGGGGTAAAACTCCACGTTAGAAATACGGACAAGCAGACAGGGGAGCTGGTGTGGACCTCAAAGACGAAAGCAAACCCACTTCACAACAGCTTCACCTCTCACGTGTCGACAAGAAAAAAAACGTCAAGTTTATTTGGCACAAAACTCCTGCTTCTACAGCCAACACAGAAACAGAAAACCAAAGGGAGACTTCCGAGCGTCTGTCAGACATAAAAAACTTCACGTCACTGCCTCACAGAAAAAAGTGTCAAACACACACAGCTGTCACACACCTGTGCAGACACAGGTCTGTGTAAATGACATGAAGCACACACATCACAGCATTATGTGTCGATCAAATCACACATGGAGGACACATTTATGTCAATGTATCCTGTTAGGATTATGTTTGATAAGACAGTGCTCTCTTCACTCTGTAACACACTGGTTCCCAACTCCTATTGGCTGGGGCTCTTTGATACGTCTGTGATCTTTGGTATGTTATACTCATTAACCTGAGAGTGTCTTCCTTCTGGCTTTAATTTAACTTAAGAGCTCAGGGGCCAGATGCATAAAACTCATTGAGGATCTATGACCAAACTGTGTGCACGCACAAAGGCAGAGATCTGCATCCTTCTCATCAGATAAAAAAAAACAAAAATCTATAAGTGCTAATTGTTTGTCATTATAAATTTTTGGCATGAAATAGTATGCATGTACACAAGCCTGATTTCAATCCCTACATTTAGCCATAAATAAATGAAGGGTAAATACTCCCTGCACTAGCGTACAGAAACATTGCTTGCACCACATTATATTGGTGTTTGCCAAGAAGAGGCACAATGGCAAAATTAGATGCACAAAGGAAGAGGAGAGAAGGAAATGTGTTTTAGTCGGTGGTCTCAAATAACAGAGCAAACACTTCTGAAGGGGGAAACATTGATGAAGGTTATCAACTCAGTATGTTCAGAGTACAGGACCCTAGCAGCAGTAAGAACAAAATGATAGTATAGATGTATTAGCAAGGTCCTTATCCATGAACATTACACACGGCTGTAGCTGTAAAGTCCTGATGAAATTTAATACACACTCAATTATTAACAATACGGTTCCTGAATTGGTAATAGCACCTATTAATACAGCTGTCTGTGAGTATGGACTGAAAAATATTATGATAATAAGGAGTATAAGAGCTGCCTTGTGCAGGCTTAATTTGCTTTCAAATAATCATGCATGTGGTGCAACTCATCTGGCTTTATAAAAACACGTGGGTTTTTTCTGTGCATACATGTTTTATCTTTTATTCCTCTTGCACCTAAAATGCTCAACATTAAAGTTCAGCTTTTTTATGATACAAATTAATACTAAACCTGAGCAGATGTCATTTATTGCTTAACTATTCTCAAGGTAAAATACAAAGACGAAAAAAGTATTTTTAGCAGTACAATTAATGCAGCTTTGCCTCATTTAAAGATACAACAATCACACCTAAAAATGATTAATGAGGCAAAAGTGAGTCAGCGTTTCTTTACATGTGACCACCTTCGCAGCAAAAAAAAAATTAGCTTTAAAGGCTGGATAATATTAAATATAGTCTCCTCTCCTTTTGTTTTTCTTCATTGTGACCCCTCATGCTTATTTTGGGAACCTCAAGGTGTGTTTCCACCCACAGGTTGGGAACCACTGCTCTAACAGATCAGAGCTTTATGACATGTCAGCCTCTGAGTTTGACATCATGATGTGACCCAGGCCCACCCAGCATTTTCACATTGCGTAGAGAAACTGCATGGGTGGTTTCACTGTGGACTGAGTGTCACTTCCTCGGGGGGCTGACATGCTTCAAGTGGAAAGTGTCTGGAAGCTGAGAGTAGACTGATGATCCAAAAAAAAGAGAAAAAAAGATCATAAAAACTGGCATCCTGGCACAAAATCACTAGTTCTGTTCTTTCCACAGAGAGCACTGCTTCAGATAATCCCCTTTTTTTCCTTTTTTTTTCCTTTTTGGAAATGCTTTTATGGACTCTTTGTAAACAGTAGATCTTTTTTTTTTTTTACACAAAGGCCCAAAAGCACAGTGGCGATGCACACCAGAATGCAGAGGGCAGCAGTGATTCAGAGAGGAGAGAGACAGACAGAAAGAGAGAAGTCAAGAGGGGTAGAGGATCAGAAGAGCCTCTTATGCCAGGCTGAAGTACACTTCCTGGTCTCAAAATGGGACTTATCCCTCTCTGCCCTGTTGTTTTGGCACATTTTGGAAGGCCCCTCCCTTCGTGAGTGGAGGAGAAGGCATCCTACTTACATCAAATAACCTTTCTATATACACCTCCTCATTGACCTTATCACGAAGCATGTCCTGAGAGTGGCGCATAAAGGTCACATAGCCGTCGGCTACATCCATTCCAGGTTTCTGTAAAAACAGAAGCACAACGTGGACATGACTCAAGAGACGACTGACCATTCAAACACTTGCTGAACCACAAAGTACTATCTTAAAAAGGGCAATGTCAGAAACCGCTCTCGTTGATTACAAGTATTTTGTTCAGCTGTAAACATACAAGCTTGCAGGCAAACAGAAAAGTGAGACATCATTGCACTTACAGGTACATCCACATATTTTGAGGCAGCTTTCACCTGAAATCAGAGTAAAAAAAAACTGTGTGAGGAAATTATAATAGTCATTGATGTCAGCAAGTTCGAACATGTTTTGATACAAAACCACAGTTTTATAACTTATTCCAAGGAGTAAAACCTTTTTTTTTTCTACAAGCACTCCTTATTTCATACATGAAACAAAACCTTTTTATATATTCCATGTTACAATACTTCAGGAGACACGAAAAATTCTCTGTTATTTCAATCAGTCCTGCGGTGTAAAACTGTATTTGTTTTTTTTTTGTGTACACCTAAAGATGGATGTAGTATGTTGTGGTCCCAAGTCAACTTTGAGTATGTAGACGTAGTGAAGAAGAGATTTGACGACAATTAGCCGAGACTGAAGACAGAGTCTCATCTCACCGTGAAAGAGAGGAAAGAAGAGAAGAGAGTTCCTTCATCATATCTGGAAATCTTAGCCAACACTCCCTCCAGAATGGCAACAAACTGAGAAATAAGGAAAACATTTAAATGATCAGCCTACTATTAATATAATGTTTGCTTTTGTTTGACAAAGCTGATGATAAATGCCACAGGTGAAATACAGTTGCACCTTTGCAATCAGAAGCTGGATCATGTCCTTCACACTCTCCTCAATCAGTTCATCTATTTTGGAGTGGAGCTGTTTCTACAAGACATAAATTGGAAATTTCACTGAAAATATTCATGTGAGAAGATTAAAAATGCCAAAAGAATCATCCTCCAACATGCGATTTATGATTTGGGTCATGTTTTTACCTCTTGGCCCAATTCCATGGCACACAGTTTAGCTGATTGGTCCTTGGCATCCACCATTACATTGAACATGGTGCATAGTGATGGAGAAACGCGGAAATCTGTGGACTTACTGCTCTTTGCCAGCTTAGACTCAAATGCCATCCTGGTGCTGAAATGCAAGTGAAAAAAAAAATTAGATGCCTTATAAACTGTAAGTTAAATGTCAATCCTCTGTTCTGTCTCACCGCTTGACGCAGTTCTCGATCATGTTGCTTGACATGAGCTTCATGCGACTATCGAGATGTTTGGCAAACTCCTCCTCAGGCCAATGCAGGTCTCTGATAAAAGTCTGAAGAGCATCCAGCTTCCAGAAGAGGTCCTCCGACGTCCCGGAGCCATTACTGCCATCGAGCCAAACACATGCAGACACACAGGTCAGAAGGCAAAGGTCACCCTGCTGCAGAGAGCGACTCAGAGGCTGAAAGGGGGGGGTGGGGATTCTTGTGGCAGGTGCAGAGGAGCGTTCCATTCCTCTACACCCAAACACAGTGAGATTTTACTCTGACCATACACTGACTGCTCGATCCAAATGTCTCACTTCTTGTTTGCACAGATGTGTCTGGACAGTCAGTGTATGGGTGAAGAGGACCAAGTAGGGTTTACTGTGAGAAATCAATAACCATACTGGAGAGCATGATTATTGACTGGTATGTGAAGTGGTCACATGCAGGTAAAATCACTGCAAATACAGCAGCTGCTCACACTGTGTCAAGACAAAGGAGAAGGGAATGGAAATGTGAGGGAGGGCATGTAAAAGAAAAAAAAATACTAATACAAGTTTTTAAAAAAAAAAGGGCATCACTTATTACAGGCCCTCTCTCAACATCCATGTCCCCAGGCTGGTGGGGCCCCTGACAGATTTACCAAATAAACCATGCAGACCTTTACTGAAGCATCCTGAGTAAAGCTGATTGGGAAACATGAAATATGCAGAGGCGGGTGGGAGATGTGATAAAACAGAGAGGTTTGGACTCTTGCCTCCAAGCTTCTTCACTTTATCATCCCCAATGGAAAACACTGTCCTCCCTCCCAATCAGACTACTGGCAGGCAGTAAAGGTCAGAGATGAACCTATGGCCACGTTGCTTAGCAGCGCTGTTATGCCCCCACCCCCTCCCACATCCTGGACAGGGCCCCCATTTCTGTTACGACCTGCCTTTGCGTGGCTGGACATCTGAAAATGTGGCGAAGAAGGCTTTTGAGTGAGGGATCACAGCTGTTGCTGATGGAGGTTAAATGTTATTGTGTTGTATCCCCCTTGACTTTAATTTTTGTTTCTTTTTCATCCAAATGGTCTTAATTTTCATTAACTGTCATTCTCCATTTTATGTTGCAGCCCATCAGCCAGGTCGTGACAGCAAATTTCTGTGGATGACATCTTTGGGGAGATACATGAACTGTAGAATTCTTGCAAATGTTTTTTTTTTTTTTTTTTTTGTAAATCCCCACAATATATATACATATACATGTATACTTTGATTTTTTTTGTTGTTGTTCTTTTGGCCTGTATCTCCACACCTCAGCTCAACAGCATGCATGTTGAGACAAATGAGAGCGTTTCAGCCTCTCATTCCAGAAAGCAGCGTCCCATCTACTCTAACACCTCTCAGAGTGACCTTGGCATGAACATGAACATTGCTGACACAAGAGGAGACATGCTTTAAATTTAGATTTTGTGACATGTATTCACAGTTAGAGGCCAAACATTTACTGCATTTCTGAAAAATTGTTTTAGTTTTTTTCTTTTTTTTTAATTAACTTCGCCCAGAAACATCTTCATACCAAGTTACTCTCTCTTACAGCTCAATATAATCTAAAGTAAACTAGTTGAATACACACTCAGAGTCATAAATAGCAGCCATCCATGACGGGGTAGAAAAGCTAGGGATTTGTGGAAGGTTAACTGATAGTCCTGCTACTGGCACTGGCAGATTTGGTACTTTGGGAATTTGGAGGTTCACATTTGGTAGATTCACATTGGGCAGATTACTTGTTAAACTCCTGCAGAAAAGACAGACAAAAAGAAAAAAAGAATCCATAACAGTGGTGTGGGAACTGCAGAAAGCCATGTAACACCCATTATAAAAGTAAAGTCTGAAAACAGGTGAAGACAGAAACATACAGCATCACACATAAACAGGACAGTAATAGTCAAAGATGCACATTATACAGAAATACCTACAGAGTCAAGAGACCTGGACACACACATGTAACTGGATTAAATGTGGTGAAAAAGAGAGTCAACATAATACTGAAAACAATGAATATGAATAAAGACAAGAAAGAAATTTTAACTTTAATAAATCTTAAATATTATCTTTGCAATGAAAAAAAAGCAGATGTAAACATGTTAAAGCCACAATAAATAAATTTTGGCAGGAATGTAACAGACTGAAGGGATCTTGCCTATGATATCATGTCAAAGCACATATTATGAAGGTTAGTTCACAAACAAAACAACAGAAACATTACGTGTTGCTCTGACCCCAATGTGTCGGAAAGAAATTGGCAAGACACATGCATTAATTAAAGACTATTTCCAGAATAAATAACCTATTTCTTTCACAGGAAAAAATAGGTTATTCAGCCCACTCTTGGCTCATTTTTTAACAGTGAACCTACAGGAAGCTTGGGTGAACATTTAAGCTCTCCCAGATTTTTCTGCCTCCACACACTGCATCTGAAAAGAAAAGCCTTGCAACTCTGAGCAGCCTAAAGCCTTGCTAGAAACACAGAGGCTCCTTACTTTACAGGCTCCCAGGACTCTCTGTCAAAGCCCTTGTGAATTGACTGTGCAATGGAGGACTCCATCAGATCCACATATCTAACCACCAAAGGAGCATACAGATCCTGAAGGTGTTTGTGGAACTTTCCATTGCACAGATGATCTGCAGATGAAAAGAGGCAGATGACACACAGATGTTAGCATATTACCTTTAGAATAGAAACATCCCAGAGTCACTACGGAACAAGTGCATGTGCTTACAGTCTGTCCGAAGGAAGTCGTTGAGCAGCTGGAAAAGAGGGAAGCTATCCCAGCTCTCAGGGGACTGGATCTCCAGAGCGGCATCCATGTCAATGGCATAGAGGGCCAGGAAGTTTTCTGCATGCTCCACCATGAGGTCGGTCCACCATGCAAATGCCTAGAGACACAACAGGAGGCAGAGCAAAAAGCTGAATAAATCTCATGTTTGTAGACGAGGGCATGAGCAGGAAAGAGAAACGCATAGAAAGAAAAATATTGGATTATATAAGTGTGTGCATGTGTAAGATTTTGTTTATATTTAAGAAACTGCACTTGCTGAGAGTCTATACCACTTTCATGTCGTCCTTCAAATATAAAACCAAAACAGCAGCTGGTTTGGTAATTCTAAGAGATCAATGCCAACTCAACTGTGCGTTCTATGAATTTTTATCAAGTTAATGGTAAATAAAGATCTACAAATGCACTGGATTAGATCATTCCTGATAAATAATCTACACGTAACTACATGCAATTTGCAGCTAAACACTTTGCTGGATATTTGTTCATTAATTTCTTAGTTTATTTTATCAGGTTTTCCCATTTTGGTAAAAAAAAAAAAAAATAATAAAATCACTTTTTCAAAATCCACATAAAACTCTTTTACACTTTTTGTAACTAAAAAGATTTTGTGCAATGTTAAAGGATTCTATAATGTAATATTTGGCCATGCAAAGAAATAAACTGAAAACTGTATGCTACTAATTGTGTGTTTTATTTAATGTGTTTCACTTCTAGTAAAAAAAAACCAACAACAAGCTGAAAGTTTTGTTAGTATTTCCAGCAAGTCATTGTCCAGGTGCAACCACTCTGGATTCAGCAGCATCATCAGGATACACAAGAGGTCACTATATCCTACACAAGGCTGTTTCTCCTTGTCTTCTGTCTTTATGTTAAACTGAGCTATTCAGGGTCTGACTCACGTTCCACATTCAGCATTCAGACAGGAGGTGGTATTGATTTTCCCATCTTGCTTACTGCAAGAGGGCAAATTGGTGCATTTCCTAATATGTTCATATTCCTTCAAGTAACCATTATATTTTCTTTATTGTCTAGTTTAGGAGCTATATGTGGACTGAATGGCTTCATCATGTGGGTACTGAGTGGGTATGTGTGTTTCAGATATGTGTGTTTGTATGTTTTTCCCATCACATACGTCAAGGTCAAATTCACTGCTCTTGTTAAGTTGGGATTTGTTAGAAATATTAGCATAGTAGGGTTGCATGTTTGTACCTTGCTATGTTCATGACAGAATCTGTGCAGCTAAGGCAAAAAGTGCTTTTCTCATGCAAGTGTGGATCTCCCAGCATGCTTTTGTCCCAAGCTGAGGGATGAGGGGGTCCACCATTCACATCAGTAACAAACCCATAGCCCACTGGATGTGAACATGACTCATGCACATCTTTGACTAAGGCGCACCAAAGACTGCAGCACACAGCATCTCTGGAGCTGAAGTACGTCCGTTCCAATTAGTTAAAAAGTCTTTGAGATTCAGCTGACCATTTTCTGGCACAGTCAGGACTTCCTCGCTCTTTGACAGCATAAACACAGTAGCTGCTTTGCTGGCAGTTTTGGCTTGTTTGCTTATCATTCAGCTAACATGTTGCCAAGTTCAATAATGGAAGCTTGATCTTTTCGGGTTATGCTGCATGCTTCATTTGACAGCTTTCCTTAAAAAATTAGATTCCTAACTGATTTAATGGCAGCCTTAACTTCACTTACCTGTCTACTTACCCGTCCACTCCCAAAATCTAAAAAAGCGTGATGACTCTAATGTTAGAGAAACAGGCAGCAAACAATGCTCTTCTCCAACACATTCAAGAAGAGATACTCTCATGACAGCTAAAGGGAAGGAGGGTAGAAGTTTCCAGCAGGAGAGGGAAGGGGAAATGTCAAAGGCAGAGTAGCCTCCAACCTTTGATAGGGTTAAGGGACACATTCAGGACCCAGAGAACTCTATACGCCATACTCAGTGATCAACCACGCAGACTGCAATGCTATAACAATGCAACCGTGTCAAGGGATCAGTCCTGAGGGAGTGTGCTGATGCTGCGAGGGGAGGATATGTGGAATCATCTACTTTACATGCACAGAGCATTATGGGGATTTCTCATTCAACTTGACTACATACCTCTTTTCCCTGCTGGGACAGTCACCAATCATATGACAGTTAAAACACAGGAAGATGTACAGGACAATAATGTACTTTTGAGGCATTTGTCTGAAAGGGTTTGTATATTCAGAACAGACAGCAGAGAAAGATGGAGGAGGAGAATGTGGAGAAGTAATGCTTGAACAAGTGTGGGCTGTGAAATTAATCATTGGATGGAGGGGGAACAAATGTTCATGGTGGATCAAACTTCAAAAGGTTCACATGGAGCATACTTTGGGAAAATTTCTGGTTCAGCATGCTTGGAGAAAAAGGAAACCTCTTCATGGCCCGATGAACATGCTTAATGATCACAATTATGTTGTGCAAGCTAATGTGCCGTTTTCTTTTTTTTTTTCATTTTAAAACAAGGTTGCTCTCATGTCTATGCCTACAAAACCACCCATTGCTATAGTTCCTATGAGTTGATTCTTTATTTAGAAACGTGCCTCTTGCCATAGTGGCGCACATGCCATACAGGGGGGTTGTGATGGGGACTGAAAAGGAGAAAGAAATATAAATACTGTACCGATTGATCTCCAGAACTTGTGACTGCCGCCTGTCAAGCATATTCAGAGAGATACAATGAATCTGCTTTATCTCCATAGTCTAAGACCACATTGGATCACCTGCAGATCTACACAACTACACATGTTCATCCTGTTTCTATCAGCTTGATGTTTATGGTAGCCACATAAGACAGCTAGGTTTAGTATTTAGAAGTAAGAAAGGAAATTCATTCTTACTTAACTACGACATTTGGGTAGAAGGCATTGCAATTCATACTCTGTGTTTATTTGACAACTTTATTGGCTTGTTTTTCTATGAAAATTTATTAGAAGTTCATGCAATAAAATACAAAAGAGATCTATTATGCTCTCCCCTATTTCCTATTTATCACCTGAAATTGTGAGTATTTATATTGAATGTGAACAAAGTTAAAATAATGAGTAAATGCTGCAAGTACAGCAGGTCGATAAAGTAAAATTTTATATTCATCAACTATCAAAGGACAAACACTTTGTTTATAGCTTGTGATATATACTCTTAATCCACTATGATGTTGTCATATACAAGTATTATTTATTCATCCATTCTCTCTAGCCACTTTATTCTGTTCAGGGGGCCGTAGCCGATCACAGTTATCACAGGGCAAGAAGGGGGGAAACCTTGGAAAGGGTGCAGATCCATTGCAGAGCCAAACAAAAACTTGTCCGCTTACATCTACTCTTGTTTAAAAATAACAAATTACATTAACATGTATGTCTTTGGATTGTGGGGGAATTAGAGTTTCTGGAAAAAGCCACAAGGAGAACGAATTAACTCTAGAAAAAAAGACTTAAATCTTCACTGCTGTGGATGTCTGTGCTCATTCATGTTGTGGTTTGGATTCAAGCTTGAACATGAACAGATAACTTAGAGGTTGTCATTGCAGTTGTTACTTAACAAGTTTTAGCTTTCAGAGAAACCATACAGATGAGCACAAGCAGGGTTTCTGCAAAAGTTGAGCTGTAAAGAAACACAAACAAAAACAACAAAACAGACTTATTTTTTAGAAAGTGAACTGAGGAGCTCCATAAAGGGATATTACAACATAATTATAAATCATGAAAAGTTGTGTTGTGCTGTGTAAGAATAAAAATATAGACCCGGTGAAGAGCATAATAGATCAGCTTCAATCAAACTATAGACTCTTTTATAGAAAATTAGATATACTTGAGCAATTTCTGATATGCAACACCTCATTTAAACAGCCCAAAGATGAATAAATGATTTATGTCACAAAAAGCTAAGAAACAAATACATGTCCAAGACATAAAATAAAACTGTGTAACCGAACTTTCCTTTTCCTGTTTACTATACTTCATTGTACACACTCATCATCCTAGTTCATTATCATTATCAGTCTAATCATGTAGATTTTCTGGTGAAAAGTACATTTTACTTTTTATAATTCAAGAATATTCTGATTTATTTATTATTGTATTTTACTTGAGCTGGATCTTGATTGCATGACTACTAATGGAGTATTTCTACGTCACTGTAAATGAACTTTAACTGGAACTGGTTGCCTTGTCAGTGGAAAAAAGTGAACCTAGCACAATATTGAGAACATACACAAGCTATTAAGAAAAAAAAGTGTTTATATCCTCCGTTTACCTTTTGTCCACATGACAATGTATGAGGACAGTGTTTCAGTGGAGCCCAGTCTGACCAGATAACGTGTGGTTGTAATTTGTCCACAGCTCTAATATCCCGGACACTTTGTCCATAGATGTGTCCGTGATGTTTCCAGCAGGTTTTCATTTCTAAACCTAAGCTTGTGATGATACAGCCAACTAGGAAAAAAGCCATGTCTGTCATAATATTGTGTTAATATGTAATAATTCTACAGAAGTAATTTCTTTGTGTTAATCTAACTAGTAATTGTTTTGTTTGTTTGTTCTTCTTTTTACTGACAGAACATACATTTGTCTCAATCTCACATCTGAAAAAGGCCCATTGGTGAAAGTGCAGCATTTAGCTGCTCCATCCATGCATCCATCTTTACTTACATTACCTCAGACATTTTTGGCTTGTTAAATGATAGACTTGACAGTAAAATATGCTCCTATGTGGAAATGCTTGTATGAGGTATCTGCATCATATTTTACAGGAGCACATTTAAAATCTTGAGAACAAGTGACAGATATGACCTCTTCAGTCGGAGGACTTGTTGAAAATGTCGTCACAAACCATGGTTAGATGACATTATCCCTTAGTTGTTGTTCGTAGGGCAGCATCGTTATGACATTAAGGGACCATCTATGTTATGATGGAATATGACATAAACTGTATCTGTTTCTAGGTAAAAACTGTGAAACTGCAAGACTTTGGACTGTGGACCAACATTACTATTACACATACTTTGGTGAGACTGAGTTTCACACTGAAACAGTATGAACTGTGATCAGAGGGAAGAGATGCAGACTATCTATCGCCTCCTGTCTTATTTACAGCCTATACTCAGACATTGCAGCCCTGATTCTATGTAGCCATGGTCTGTTGAATACCAATTACAGCTTTCCCAAATTAAATTCATCTTTGCTTTTTTTTTTTGAGTTACCCATAGATGAAAGCAGCTTTATTTATAGCAGACTGATGATAAGACTAACTCCCTGCAGTGGGGCGAGTGAGATAAGAGTGAGAGTATAGAGGGAGAGTGCTTTGAGGAGGAGAGGAGGAGAGGGTTCTCACTCACCTCCGCGTGGTGTTCCTGGTTCTGCTGGAGGACCTCTATGACTAACTCCGCCAGGCGAATTGTTTCCTCCAGCTTTTTGGCAGGCGTGACTAAGCGGCCTACGTTCTCTGAGACAAAAGGATGAGGGTGAGGGATGAGTGATTAGTCAAGCACAGAGAAGCATTCCAGGGAGATTTTTATGACTATTCAGAAGACTTTTTTTTTTTAAATTATTATTATTATTTTAGAGCGTTTTTTTTTTAAAGATAAACACAGTACTTACACTGTGATGTTTACCCACTTCTTCCCCTCATAACAAGTGAAGCATGATCTCGTTTAATGTTTATGCATTTTGGGTTGCATGACATAAAGCAACAGAGCCGATGTGTTCGAAGGATAATCAGATTTATGTTGGAGGAGTATCAGACACAACAGTAGTGGCGCGGAGATGGAGGTGCAATGTGGCATCAAAATCATGCATATTGTGAAGCGGCACTGAATAAAACATCTGTATAAGGAGCTGTCGCATGGCTTTTCTAAGAACACTCCATGAACACACGCTGTAAAAATGTTTCAATGCTTCTCTTTCAAGTCTTCCATAAAGTAAAGTAGGATATTCATTTCACGCTCAATAATATACGGTATGACTAAAAATGTGGCTTTCAACCAAAAAAGAGCACTCATCAGAGGCATAACATTTTTTCGTATGATTTGAGAAACTTTTCATTTCAAAGAATTTGTCTTATTTTTGTTGATTTTCATTTACACTCATTCCAGCTAAATGCTGTATTTGGCTAGAAAAAACATTATTATTTATTATGTATATTTACCATTAAGTTACTTCAAAAGTGTTTTAAGAAATATTCTTACAGTGTGCTGGAGCTTGATTTGATTTGATTTGAACTTTTGGGTTTAAAAGCTGCTTTGGTCTCCCTTTACTTATCAGCGGGTGACCTTTCTTTTTAATCCGCATAAGCTAACAAAATACTTGCATTTACTTTATCAGATAAAATGGATACATGTAATGAAATGGGATTGCTCAAACAGCACGACTTTGTGGAATGATACGTGTAAAATTTGAACATCGAACTGAATGGCAACACAAACCAAACTCAAATCACATAAATACGCAGCTCTACAAAAAACAAAACAACAACAAAAAACAGTAGCAGTCTTGGGACTGCAGTTCTGACTGGAAGTCTGTTTTAGGGCAATGTTAGTATTTTACGAATGATTGGTATTTTCTTATATATTTATCAGGTAGTACTTAAAACAAATGATTATATGGGCGGAAATGTTTTGAAGAAACCCTGATGTGGCGCTTCAGACTATGCGTTCAGTTCCTATATAGAGTTTATCAGAAGAGAAAAAATGAACAATCTTAACAGCGTTTCAGCATCTTTTCATTATCGCTAATGGATGGATCACATGGGTTTGTGTTGCTGTAACTTTATGGTCTGTGGTCATATTATCTAAATTAGGAAGCCCATCTATACAATGTTTGTATCAAAGTCTGGCTTGCAGGAGCAGAATAGTGGTTTGCCTTTTATAGGCACCACTGGAGCATAACAATGACAAATTATATGGTATGAATCCATTACAGTTATTAACATATATGTCCAGCTACTGTGGAATATTGAAGGGACATTTCTAAATGCAAATTAGTTAAGACAATTAAAACCCTGATGGTTTAAAGTCATCAAGGTAGATTTCGTTTAACTTCTCTTGATCACTTAAAAGTTTCACAAGCAGTAAGCCCCATTCAGCAATTTTAAAACTTGTTTAAATTTTTCCATATGGAACAGCACATCAGGGGAAATGTGGAGTTTAGCGCTCAGTCCCCTGGAAAATATGTTGCCATTTTACAATTCTGAAAACCAGAAATATGCTCCATGTGTATAATCCACTAGTTATTTTATGTTATATTTGTTTTTTTTGTTTTTTTTAGGCATGGACACAGTATCTACAAGGCTGGCGTTTTATATCCCAACCATAACCAGGTGTTTGTACTTCTACAGTCAACCGAGTGGCTTCGGTGTTTGTGTAAAACTAAAGAAAAGTTAATAAAAGAGGGAAATCATAGGTTTAAACACCATAATAGTAATATAAAACAAGTAGAAATGAAGTTTTTTCCTCCCGGATTTGAATAAAGGTCTGAAAGAGCACCTCAACCTGTCTCCTAATAAGTTTGATAATGCTCCAAAGATTATAAAAAAAAAATATAAGCATAAAAAATGAACATAAGGCATGTAGACAGTGTGAGCATGTGCTATAGAAATACTTAAAATCTCTCTTAGGAAAGACAGAGTAAATGATTTAGGTTTAAAAAAAATGGCAGCACATTTTCCTGTCAACATCTCAACAGCATCTCACCCCAGGACACTTTGAGGTGTGGACTGGAGAAAAGATGGCAAGAACGCTTTATCTCCTGAGCCAAAGATGTTTTGGGACAAGTGAAAAAAGGGATCAACATCTGAAAATTCTGAGATTTTTTCTTTTTTGTATTTCATTTTTATATCTTAGCTTGACTGGACTACGAGACGAATGACTCAAGGGGGAAGAGTTATAAAATAAAAATGGAATAAAACGACATCCACCCATTTATATATGCATAAAGCGGGAACAAGTCACTTGTTTTTTTTCAAGATATTATAAAACTAACTTTTTAGATATCTAAAGTGACCAGCACAACAGACTGGTCAGACTGGACTGTTTAATGATCATACAACAGTAAATTAGGCTATATTAAGAAAATGCACATTTGTGTGCAATCCCATTATCAAACATAATCTCAAGATGACATATATGCTCATTTTGCTGCATTTTTATGATGTAGGGAACATAAAAATATGGCTTGAGTCTTTGTCATCTTTAGAATTAGGATTAACACAAATATATGACTCAAACTTTTAGTAAGAGATTGTATTACTTTATGATTTCTTGTTTGTTTTTTTAATCATATTACAACTACATGAAAACACAATTGTTTCAACACAAGGATTAAGTTCAGGAATTAATGCAAAGCAGAGTACAGGTCTTTTTTGGTAAATAAACAAATAAATAAATATAAAGTAGTACAATCTCAACAGTGTTTAGTTTATACAAAGAGTTGCTTGTTTAAAACATGCCAAGACATTAGTGTGTATACTCTACTGTATGAAAGATGTACTACTAATAAATGCATGCAGGTATTCAGTAGTTGTGCATGTGGTAAGGCCATGTCCAATTCCAGTCCTCAAGGACCACCATCCTGCTGGTTTTAGGTTTTTGCCTGCTTCAACACACCTGAATTAAACGAATAGATCATTATCAGGCTTGTGCAGAACTCAAGAAGCTGTGGGAGAAATCCATTTAATCTGAATCTGATGTGTTAAAGCAGGGAAACACCTGAAACCTGAAGGATAGCTGCCTTCGACGACAGGAATTGGACATCCCAGTTGTACGTCATAAGGTCTGTGTATGGTGGTCTTTATGTGTATGTGTGCTGTAGCTAAACTATAAGCTAAACATGGCTTCACCTGGATCCTTTTGATCCTTTTGACCTTTCTCAACTTCAGCGAGAAAAAGGAAAGGAGAGAAAAGATAAAGAGGAAATGTTTAGAATTAGCATGTTTCTGTTATTTACACAATAGTGGGAAGGTGGGAGAGGGGAGGGGGGTGGGGCTCAGAGTTGCTGTTCATCATCGTGTCACCCTTTCAAAGAATCTGCTGGGACGGTTTCAGCTCCAGGGACGGAGGTTATTGACAAATGTAACAAACACACAATTAAATAAATGAATAAAAAAAGCAGAAAGACTGAAACGTTAGCCTGTGGAAAATCAGAAATTAAAAAAAGTGAAAAGATGTTTGTTAACAAACAGACAACTGTAAACAGAGCAGACACACATACACCTTTTAGGATTATAGACAGGACATGCTGAATGACTTGAGCTGATTTGAGTCAAGATAAAATACCAACTGGAGCCGTAAAACCGTTCACCCTCACTTGTCTTCCCCATTCAATAGCTCTATTGACAGATGCTCCATCACTATAGCTGGTGGCAGAGTGAGAAAAAGAAAAGAAGTCTACCTGTTCGGCACAGCACACCACTGACACATGATCAGACCAAAATGACTGGAGGATATATAAATGTAAGCAATTTAAAAATGCATTCAAGTCAAAGGAATGGGGGCGTCCAACCAACAGAAAGAAGCTTACAAGCCAGACTGCTCATTCATATCCATAACAAACAGATTGTGGTAAAAAAGAGGACCCCTGACTGATTCAGTGTGGTACTGCACAGATCTCTCGACTGGTGCGCTCCCCACTCACTCTCACACATAAAGGCATGGATAAAAACAAGCATGGGCAGGAGCATCTGTGAAGGAGGAGAGGAGGCAGAAGAGGGATGAGGTGAAAGAGTGCTTAAAAGAAGAGGGAGAAGGAGGGAGAGGGTGATGAAGGTACTCACGGATGGTTAAATCCATCACTTGAGAGGCCAAGCAGAAGACAGGGTGCTCATACATTTCCCTCTTTTTCCCTACAAAAAAGGATTGGGGCATGCAAGAGGCTGGGGTCAGAAGTGGGAAGGCTACAGGTCAGAGGCCGATGGGAGGAGGGCCGTCCGGGTGAAAACGACATTCTGATCTGGGTTGGAGGCCTAGTAGTAAAATAAATGTTTGGTTGATTTTGAACCAGGTGTCTCACAAAGACGGGGAGGTAAGTTCATGAAAAGATAGTAAGGTTTGAAGCCTTAGTATCTTTCGCACCCTGAGGGATTTCCTTAAAGGCATGTATGACATCACAGTTTTCCACATAAATATGCATATCAAATAAGCGTTACTAGGAAATAACTGAAAGAAGAGGATATTATATAATATCTTTGTGATTTTTTTTTTCTTCGATCAATGAAATTCATGCCAATAAAGGAAGGCCATGTTATTATGTCTCGAAGCACATGCAGATGTCTGATGCTGGGTTGTACAATGGTGTTTGAATGTTTGTGAGCCCTTTCATAAATTATAATGTCTCTGATCAGATCTGACTTACAATATCTCATATTATACCAATGTTAGAAGCAGAAATGAGAATACAATCAAACAAAGGAAATAAAATAGTATATTTTGTCATTCATTTATCAAGGACCATGACTCAATTTCCCAAGTGCACGAGTCACAGTTGTCAGAATTAGCAGTTCATTAGAAAATGGGTCCATTTGATATTCAGTAAATTGTAAAGGGTTTACAAACTATGAAACCACCACTATATGTACAATCCCAGCATGCTTTTGGTAAATAAAAGCCACATATTACATATCTAAGGGTCAAACAAATCAATATCTGTGGCAAAGTCTATAACTGTGGGAGGGGAGAGAAAAGCAGAGCAGACAGGGAGCAGAAGATAGTGGTCTTAAGCAGGAGCATAAGACAAAGTGACAGGGGAGCTGCTGCTATTTCCAGGCAAGGAGAGGTGTAAAGAGGGGTAAGCAGAATCAGCTGGAAGAATCAGAGACATACGAGCTACAGTGAAGAAGTGGAAGGGGGGGACTGTGTGCCGACGGGGAGTCTGAGAGGACATTCAGTTAAGCTGAGATAACAGTCCAATCAGCTGATGTCAGAGGCCAGCGACCACACAGCTTGAACAGTCAAGGCACAAAGAGAGATCAGCTCATCGACAGATTTCAGGGCTTTGGATTTGAATGCATTTTTACTCACACACCTCTACACAAAAGCCAACTTGACCTACAGAACAGCACAGAGCTAAAGCAGGCCTGAAACAAAGGAGAAAGTTATTGGACTGAGAGACAGAAAGTGACCGACAAACTGTCACAAAATCATTTGGGATATGGAGATAAAGATACCATATACCAAGTGATTTCACCATGCATAAATAAATAGATAACAGTGAAGAGCACAGTCTCATACTGGAGTAAGAAAAAGAACATATGTGGAATAATCATTGCGTTCAGTTCAGTTGTTTTTATTTATTCTAATTTCAATCAGACATCATACAAAATGACCCTCACGCTGTAATAACCACTGGAACACTATTTAGCATCAGTACATTCAAGCAAACATTCACTGCGTGTTGCTGCATTGTGTCGTTATGGTTACCTTCAATTCTAGCATACTCTTTAATCCGCTCGTAGTTGAGCTGAGCGGCCTGCTCCAAACATTTGCGGATAACTCCTTTAACTTCTTCTGGTGGAACCGGGGTTGCAATGTCCTTCATCAGGACCTGCGAAAAAAAGCAATTGTGTCATCTCAGTATCTTCATTTCATTTCATCTTCATTCACTCATTATTTCATTTGATTCAGTGGTTATTTTTTCTCTTTTTTAGTATTTACTCACCCTCTCCAGCAAAGACAATGTGGCTTTTAGTGCACCCTCTGGACGACCGAAAGGGAAAAAATATCTGCAAATGAAGACGTAAACCAAACTTTTAGTAATGGAACAAAATACTTGTACTGGTAATGTGCAGCTGATGAACTGGAGGTCACCTGAAATTTACAATGTGGTTCTCCAATATCACACGCAACCGCTCCTTGATGTCTTCAAAGCGTTCCTTCTCATCCACAGTCACTGTGGTCAGCCCGTCTGGCCTGCGAGGATCACACCCACACACTTTAACCCAGCTGAAACCCTGCAAATGTTCAACTTATGCAAACTCTCATCTGAGTCCAACAGTCAAAGGAATGACAGAAATAACACTGACTGACGGCTTACAGTGCCCGAGGAACTCAGAAAAGTGTGTGAGATGTTCTTCTTAATTCTCACCTTTTATCACCTTGAAAGGACTCCTTTCTCTTTCTAAACTTGAATATGCGTGCTCGCTTAGAGGCAGCGGCAGGGTCTGGGCTTTGGGAGCTCTTTGGGGATATTAAGGCCTCATAGCCCAGTGGCCCCCAGTAATTGCTGCCCTCTCTGACTTTCACAGACGCATGGGAGGATGAATAATATGGATAGTAAGAGACTATGGCAACAAAGGACAGAGAGAAAAGAAAAACAAAGAAAAATGGTAGAAAACAAGGAAATATGTAGACATGCAAGTGATTAACAACAAAGCATGGAGAATATAAAAAAAGAACAGCAAAAATATATAATAACATCAAAATAAGCAAACTTAAATATGACAAAAATAAACTGATGGGAAAAGAAAAAACACAAAATGCTCCAGATGGATGTGTCCTTATTCCCTCCCATCCAGTCTTATGAAAGATTTATTCTGAAAATAATGCCAACGTATACCTTCTGTTTGTTATCAGTCTCATGTGAGAGTCATCGTGCTTTCCAGTTGTCTTCGGAGGTCGTTTTACAAAGGAAATTTTGCTGGAAATTATGAAGTTACCACTTTTTCTGAACAGAGAACTTGTAAATTGCAGGGGAACCTGAGATTCCAGGTTTAAAGATGGCACACTTTTTTTTTCTTGTTAGAAATCGGAAACATTTAGCTATGATTTAAGTTTTCACCTGTTTGATTCTTCTTACTCTGAGATTTCCTATTTTACTATGAAAACGCTGCTTATTACTCACCGGAAAATTACTCCTGTCCTGACAAAGAGTAAAGCCCTTTTTCTTAAGTTTTAAGATAGAAATACAAAGATAATTTTTCATTCCTCTTTTATTTGCTAGTTTTATGTTCTTATGTTTGTGTTGTTTGTATATGTACATATATTATTGGTAGTGACTCATGTATTTTGTATTGTCTCCCGTGTGTTGCTATAATCATTCCTCTTTTATTTCCTAGTTGTTTCTTTCATTATTTGCATTATTTGTAAATGTACATATGTTATTATTATCAAAGACTTCGTCTCCTATGTACTTTGTATTGTGTTCCATCTACCCATGTATTGTTGTTATAATGCTTTAATAAAAAAAAACTAAAAAAGGAAAATTAAAGATGGCTTCATCCAGTACCGTCTGTAGTCCATTGTTTTTTTTATTAATTTTCCTTCCATTCAGTTTCTAGTGTAAATAGTGCCGCGTTGTTGTTATCAAAAATGACGTTGTTATGGTGAAGTTGTTCGTGAAAGGTTACATCAATATGTGTGGTTTATTAATCGTCATCACCCAAATTGGCTGGTGTTCTCATGGTGCAAATTTCTACAATTGGTTTGGGATTTTATAGTTTCATACGGCATAATTTATACTCAGAAACGGGCTATTCTTTCTGAGTTGGTGCAGTGGGAACGCCAACTACTTGGTAATGATGTCATCTACTCCCTGGAACTTGGAATTACGAGACAACTGGAATGCACCATAAAATGCTAATATATATGAACACTCCCATGAGAAAAATCAAGCTGCTAATCCATCAGATGAAGCATCATATGATGCATCCTTAAATGTTTCTATCACCTTGTTGGATGATGATGCAATATCAAAATATCTTGCCAATAATGTGACAGTATGAATCCTCAGCTGATTCTCTTCTAAAATATATGCTCAAGAAAGAAGACTTTATATTAAAAAATGAACTGTAACTCTGTTTTATCAGCTTTACAGGGATGTAGGGAAGAGAAATAACATGGGACAGAAGGTGTAGCATCTCAGCACCTTTGTTAAATGCTACTCACGATTCCCAAACCATTCAAAAGAAGAGATGAAGGCACACCTGTTCCCATGGACATGGGAGACACAAAAGGCGAAGCTGTAGTGAAGAAGAGTGGGGTCAATAATAGCCCCATTTTCTGCCCTTTCCAGTAGATCACGCAGGTAACCCAGATGTCTGTGACAACCTCGAACTCCATTCCTTGCACAGTACTCGTCCAAGACGAACACCTGACCTGGACTGAACCATCCCTGCACAACACAAACACACATGGAGACTGTGATACTGCACAGCGGCAAACAAAAACACCTTTAAGGTTGGATGGAAATGCTAAAGCAAAGCAGAGTGACACTCACCAAGGAGCAGAAGGTGTCGTTGAGCCTGTGGTCCAACGTGAGTCGCTGCACCATCTCAAAAAGCGAGGCGTGGTCAAAGCTACAGGGGTTAGCGGAGATAAACTCATCCATGCCATGTTTCTGAGCTCTGTCAGCGTCTATCCAGCCAAACGGCACAGGGAAAAACACACGATTCACAGGAGGACATCAGTGAGGCTCAGGCACATAAGTCTTCAGTAAAACACATGAACCACCAGGGGAGGTTTATGGCTACTTCTAAGGGCAAATTATAAACACTTACAGCTTACATTGTCAACTTGCATTGTGTTGGACAGCGTAAAGAGTTTTTTTTCTATTTCTTTTGCATTAGTGGATGAGAATCTATAGATCTGAAGCTAAGCTCAGAGGGACGGGTGCTCCTACTGTATGTGCATGCATGCATCTTAGTATGTCACATTTCCTGTTATTTAGTAGGGGAAGTAAATCCTCAGTGATCCAAAGGTGTTTAAAGAAGTGCTGTGAGATTAAATTAGTTGCATTCTTCCTGATGTATTCAATAGATTCTGCCATTCGCAATTGTTGTCACTCAGGTCCTGACAAATATTGAGACCTGTGCTTGTAAAGTGGACACAGATATGGCAAAAGACTAATTCAGTTGAACATGCTAAAAAAAAAAAACTAAAAAGAAACTAAACAAACAAACAAAAAAAAACTGAATAAAGAGCTAATACAAGAAAAAAATGTTAAGTTGAGAGGGGGAAAAAAAAGATATTTGCAGATTTCTCTCTGATGTTGATCCACAGCCTCAAGTCCAGCTTTACCTAGATTTTAATGTTTGTCTTGCTTCATAACTTTTGCCATTAACCCTCTCTATACCAAGAGGAAACTCATGTTGTTAAACGAAAGATAAAATTAAACCTGCCCTGTAGATTTTTCTGAAAAAAAGAACAATAGTGTGAAAATAATAAAAATAACCAGTGTAACTATAGGTTTCTGCACTGTACATATGATAATAAACGCTATTTGATTGATTTGATTTGATTTGAAACCACTGGTGGACTATTAGATTTTATGTATATATACATATAGAATCTTATTAAAACAGCATTTTCTTATCAAAAGGGCATTTCTGCTCTGTAAATAATATTGCTGTCAGAGAGAAAATGACAAAATGATGAAGACAAGAATGATTCAAAATAGATAAGAGGTGCAGTCATGTCCTCCGTGTGAGTGACAGGTGTCATGTCCAAGATACACTGACATGAGTGATGATGATTTTGGGGGCTGAGTGCAGAAAGTGGGGCCTGATCTTGGTAAGGCAGGACCGAGATACTGACATCTGTCACCCTCCAGGTCAGTGAGAGGGTGAAATATAGGTGTTAAACATTCACAAAAAAAAGTAAATAAATAAATGCAAAAAACCTATAAATAGTTACACTTGTTTTTACATACTAATATGCCAATTTGAGACGGAAAAATCTTTGAGACGATACCTCAAATGTGGACAATGAAAGAAGGAAATAGAGAGGAGAAGAGGGACAAAACAGGGACAGAAGGAAATAGATGGATCGTTAACACACAAGGTCTTGAAACACTGAGAGAAGATGGTGGATGGCATTGGAGGCGCTGGATGAGAGACAGTGACAAGATGAAAGGGAATTTGGTTCAAACTTTTAGTAGGACAGCAAAGTGTTGGTGGAAAGTGAAAGCAAAATTCACTTCGGGACCTTTGCAAAGGAAGTGACGCTGCAGTGAAGAGTGAGAAAACATCCAGAGATGTGCCTGGAGCTGCACTACCAGTGAGCTACCTTTTCCATTGGTTGGATTGAAAATTGAGGTTTAAGTCCAGTGACAAATCAGTTCTACAGTAACATTATCATAACTCACATTAACGTGTTCATGACTTCAACCATAAATTAAATAAACAAATCATCAAAGTGGATATAGAAATTACTTTTGCAAACATTTGTAAAGTACAACATGCTGGAGAACAGAGTGACTTTCAATAAGCTTTTAAATGTCATGCACATCTGCAGACCCATTTTCAAATTTGCATTGTATCTCCTTCATTTTTTTTTTTGCATTCAGTTTTTTTTTCTTCTCTACGCATTTGCAAGTTGACAATACTTGAATATGTTGCAGTGTATTCATGATTTCTAAGGAGCACACTAACAGGCATACCACTACCGGAGAAATCTAATAGGGTAGCAATACAATTTGGTGCAAGTACATGGGTAAATAGCATGAAGCCGACAGAGGCAAAACTGTATCATTCTCTGGGAGATGGGGGAATGAATGAAAAACTCCTGTATTTGTACGAAAGTATGGACACATGACACAGGTGTTCTCCTATTCAGGCAAACAAGGGCAGTCAAAAGAAATCAAAATGAGACCTCTCCTTTCTGGAGGTGTAAAACCGGTCTAGCCTCTATCTACTGGCCCATCTACTACAGGAGGAAGGAGTGGGGAGGGGGGGTCCGGAGTATTTTCTCGTAAGAAGGGGCGGCAGTGGCTACTCCTTGTCTTTGGCATTCAGAATACTCCGCGTACATATTTGCCAACTCTCATCAAGAAAAGCTCAAAGAAAAATAATTAAAAGCAATTGAGCCCTCTGAAGTAAAGCATGGTGAAAATAGATACGCATCGAATGTGTTTAAAAAAATTCACTGCATCACAAATTTATATATTTGGGTAAAAAAAAGGAAGAAAAAAAAAAATCTAAACATTTGATGTTTTCAAGGTTTTATTTACTGCTATAAAAGACAAGTTTCAGCTCTTGGTACTTGCATCACTGATAGTAAATTGATATGCTACATGTTATCCTACAAAAGTATTTTTACAAGCTAATTTAAAAGTCTCATTTTAGCATTATCTGGTTGCTTTACTCTGAGGGGTCCGGTCACCAATAAGAATAAAGAGAGAAGGCAATTATGCAGAAACAACTATAATATAAACTTCAATCATTACTAACTAAAAAAAATAAGTTCTTAGATATATAATACAGTACATGCATCCTATACTGGCACGAATGGATGCTTATATACTTTGATCCTCAAGCTGAGGTCATTAAAAACAAAACAAAACAAAAAAAGTAATCAACTAATATCTAAGACATGAAGCGAGACGTGAAAAAGGAGAAGAGGGAAAGAAGAGAGAAAGAACGTTGCATTTGTCAGATAATCGGCGGGGATTATCTGAGCAGTGCCGGCTACAGGGAAGCACTTACCCTTGAGTCCAGCTAGAAGACAGCAGGGTAAGAAGGGACAAACCAGAATAACATAAAGACTAGCAACAAGGCTGGAGGAGAGCAATCACGAGAGACCCTGACCTAGCAGCTGCATTACTAAAGAAGGGTCCAGGCAAAGCATGAAGAAGAAAACACAACTCAAAAACAACAACCTATACCAACATGATAGTTTGTGGGTGGTGGTGTGTGAGCATGTGAATTTATGTGAACAACAGATGCTGAGCTATATTAAAGAGAGAAAGAGGAGAGAGAAAGAGAGACAGATAAAGGGAGGAAGACAGAATTTATGATCCTCATCACTCTACTGCAGTTTATTTATTCTGGATTACAAACAAGTACTTAAGGAGCTGAGAGCTACACATTAAGTACTGTCACGCGGTGTGATCAAACACAAGGCTCCCTGTTAAAAGGGACAATGGCAAACACATGCACATACACCAGGAAGTGTGACCCAACAGGCTGTTAGATGTGAAAAAGATCCCGCTGTCTTTTGTTTTCTTTTTTCTTTTTCTTGGTTTTATGAAGGTAAAGAGACTATGAAGGTCCTGGAAAGCTTCACATGAATGTGTTAAGTGACAATGTGAACATGATTTAACCGAAAATTGACCTGTCTCAGTCTCAGCAACAAATTCAAGCGTGTTGAGGCGTCTGTCTTGTTCTCTGTGCGTGAGTCTTTTACAATCAGACTTTCTTCTCCACCTCAACCAAGCAATCATTTTATAACTTTACAACAAAATAATCTTACATATACAACTCACTCTTTCTTTTTGTGCTGGTTCCATGCACTTCATTTTCTTCCCCAAAGGTAAAAAATAACTTCACATACTTTGTCAACAGGAAGGAATGGCATTAATTATCCTACAGGCTGTGGTGGTTCACAGTTCCTTATAAGCACAACTTCCTGAGAAACAATTTACCATATGTGGCTGAACTGCGGGAGTCAACCCTGTACCTCCTGATTAAGAGAGAGATGCCAGCCAACATACAGGCTGGAATAACTGCAAGCTACCATGTGAGACAGTAAATGTGTTTTTAAAACTTCAATCAGGTGAGTATTCATTCTTGCGCTCATCTGAGAAAATGTAACATTTTCCTATTACCATCACTGATTGTTCCCTTTCCCAAAGAAAAGAAATTCCAGATATTTATTTATTCCAAATAAAACTTTAAATGTTTTGTAGAATATGTAATGTCTTTTTGTAATTCAAGAAAAGTCAAGAAAAATAAACATATTAACAGAAAAAAGCTAAATCAAGTCACAAACTGATTGTCTGTGAAGCGCCCTGAGATGACATTGTTGTGAATTGGCGCTATACAAATAAAGCTGAATTGAATTGAATTGAATAATTATGCCGACAGGTGTACCGAACTATATCATAGGTGGACAATTTTAGAGTCAATGGTATTTAAAATGGGAAAGATAAGCATCTTTGGGTGTTGAATAAGGACTGAGGATTAAAATCAAGCCATCTCAGCCTCTTTAATTGAGATTTTTTTTACCAAATAAATGTCTCAAACTTTGTGAAGACCACCTAATTGCTGATTTGCTATTTCTAAAAGTCAGAAACGATGTGCTTGTACTGCCCGATTTCACTCCCAATACGACTGTGAGACTGTAATGCACTTACAAGTCCCCTTAATATCTCTTTTATTTGCACATCTTGTAACATATTTTTTCAGCCAGAAATGTCTTCTTAAGTATTTGCTTTACAGTAACTGGTTTATAGAACTTGCTACATACAGAGTCCAACAAAGTCCAATCTATCTCTGTTAAACAGAACACATGCTGTGTTCACTAAAGCACTTTGCTATGTAAAAAGTAAATAACATAGACGGAGTGAGGGCAGCATGCTCAGGACCTTCATAGAACTCTTTGTTTTTGATCTTTCCACTGCAGCAGAGTCAGGAGGGTTGTGTATGTCATGGTCCCAGTGCCATTCAAGACCACCGGGGGGTGAAACATGTACGCGTGGTGTGCCACAATGTTTCAGGGAGGGGAAGGAGGTCTGTGCCACTGTGAGGAGACTTTGAATGGCAACAGCTGGCATCAGAGGAGTCAACTAACCACAAGAACGATCACATACTGAACAAAGAAACCAATGGAGAAACAACATAGACTCTTATGTGATAGGATTCTGAGTAACTGACCCAACTTTTGTCTTTTGATACATTTAAAAAAAAAGAAATAAACTTGGGGATTTTTACAATTATCATTAGTAATTTAGGTGCAACCGTGGTAGTTGGTTTTGTAGTCGTTTTTCAAATGAACTTCAATTGTAGTTGAAAAAGAAGTTGTTCTTAGCCTAAAGAGTCAAAAGATGCACATAAAAAGTTTGTTTCTGAATAGCAGGATCTATTAATGTGAACTGTTAAACAATATGTGATACTAAGTTTAGTAGGTAAGAGGTCCATGTTAGTGCTGTCACAGGCAAAGGCACGATAAACCTTAAGGTTAGAATAATGGGAAAATGATCGTATCAAAACCAACCTGAGTAAATACAGATTGAGAGAAGAAAAATGTCTGAATTTAAAGCCTTCTTGAATGAGGGAGGGACACAAGAGACATTTACAACAGAAGTTGGTACAGATGCCACACTACTTAGACAGTCTTACCTTTACTTTGCTACCTGACCTGAGGACTGCTTAGAGGTGCAAGTACAGTGACAGATTGATTAAAACTTTAAACATGTCTGGCTTGGCTATTAAACGTGGTGGTAGAAGCATTTGAGACCACAGCTACCATTACAGCAGCCTTCTATAGCTGCAACTGGATTTAAACAGGCCTATGGTAAGGACGAAAGCAGCACACCCTGACACTGTCAGTCAGAATTCAACCCCAGCAGGCTTGAATGTTCAAATCTTATGTGCGGTGATCTGTTTGATATTTGTACAAAATTTGCAAGTTTCCTGCTTTTGTACGATGAAGTCTTTTTCAGGTTGGTTGGTCCTAGAGAGCAGACTGATGGAATAGCATGGAATTGCACCTTTAAACACTGTGGGAGTGGTGACAAATGAGTGGAAGTCCATCAGATGCAAGAGGGATCTGTGAGAGATCAATGCATGTGTGTGCGTGCTTGTGTGTTAGTTCTTACTAGCACGTTTTGTGACTGCAGAGTGGCGTGACACAAATATGGGTTAGAGCTTTCACTGCTTTGTGGATGGAAATTGCTTTCTGCTTAAGAGACCATGTTGTGTTTTGGGTTACTTACAGAACTGAGAAATGGGGGCATCCATTTGCGCTGAAGCACCCCCTTTGGAGTTAAGTTTCTGGACCTGAGTGGGTGGGACAGGTTTGTGGGACTGGCCAGTGGCGCGATACATGGCCTGTACCCACAGGATGCGGTCCTGCTCATCGTCACTGGCAAAGATCACAGTGTCGCCCTCCTTACATGCGTTGAAGAAAGCCCTGCCACCATCCAAGCCTGAAAAGATATGATATCAACGACAGAGTAGCTTTATGTAACGTGCATATGTGTGTCTTTGGTATTATTGTTTCTTAATGCCTCACCTGGCTGTGGGTCACTGTAGTCTACAGTATATCCATCCAGCTGGAGAAGCTCTTGTGGTTCAGATTTTTTCTCTCTGTAGCTGCACATCGCAAATGTATACTGACTCACCTACAACACAAAGGGATAGTTGTTAGATCAACCAGCTGCATGAAAAAAAGACTATATTATTCCTTGAATAATGAAATTAACATAACGTTAGTGTACTAGGGTTAAAAGTGAAAGATGTAATAATGTTGAAATAAAAAGTAGGAGGCAACAATTTACAGATAACAAACTTAATATTTTGCTGAAAACAAAACAAAAAACTGAGACAATGTTTTGTTCTTTGATGATGTTTTGAAAAAAAAAGTTTGGCAAAAATGCAAGAAGAAAGAAAATTCTGTCCTTAGAAGAAGAAAAAAAATCTTATTGTGGTACATCACACAAGATCAAGCAACATGAAAAGCGATCCAGGGAGGCCGAGTCTGTCCGGAGAAAAGATGTGAGAGATTCCATGTAGAAATATTCAGCTATTTATAAGTAATATTTCTCAACATAAAATAATTTATAGAAGTAGTCATCTATAGCTGAAAATATCATTAAAAGATCCAGAGAATCTGAAGAATATGAGAATCTCTGTGAGAAATAGATACTGTGCTGAATGAATCATCTGCATTAAAACTGACACGATTTATGATTCTGTGATGGAAAACATCTGGAACACTTCTGAAAACCATTATCAATTTACACAATTTCTCATTGCCAAACAGTAACCAAACAAAACAGTGAAAATAGAACTACAAGCAGTAATAGTTGAATATTGAAATGCAGAACAGCATTCAGACAGTCTCTGTTCTCTGTAATCAGTATCAAACAATGGAATCCATCACCACCTGAACTCAAAATAATGACAGAACTCAAGGTTTTTATCACATAAGCAAAACAAGAGCTGAAACTGCAAATCAATGAACATTGACTTTCACACTATCATAGTATTTTAGTTTCCTCCACTTATCTGTTTCGTTTGATATGCCCTTATTTAGCTTTTTTATTTATATGTCTTGTATTCAAATGTTTTTTTATTGTTTTAAACTTTGCACCTGAAAGTTGCAAGTTAGCCTTTGCTAGAAACTTGTATGTATGACATCAGTTTATATCTAATGTTTAATAATGTTTAATGCATTTGTCCTTGCTCAAAAGAAAATAACTGGTTAAATTCTACTATGCAAATAAATTAACAAGGAAACATTTGTACATTTAATCAAAAACTAAGATGAAGTTGAATCACATTCTGTAAGTATTACAATAACATGGATCTATAGTAAAATGGGACTACACTGCACTGCCTCCAGTCCAGATTATTCATTGTCATTGTTATCCCTGTTTTAATTTTTTTTTATTGTCTTTGAAAACAAATCTGGCCTCATATTTAAAACTAATAAACCATTTTAAACAAGCTATATTTCTTTGCATCTGCATTTAACATTTAATTGAAAAAGAAAAAAATATATATTGTTGCAGTTTTAATTAAACAGGAAAAGTAACATAAATTTAAAGATAACTGTTGAAAAGTTGGAAGTAACACAAGAAACAAGGCTTGAAATTCTCAAAGATTGATATGAAAGCATTGAGCTAAATCAGTAAAAAGATGACTCATATGATTTATTGATACCATTTTGATTCAGAGTAAGTTTTAACAAATACAACAACAAATAATTTTAAATAGATTTTTATCATTGCATTTCACACAACATCACAACTAATTTTCTATGCCAAGAGTGCTCTCAGTATGGTATCTTAGATGGCTTATAGGAAATACTCTACTCTCATGTAATGCACTAAATATTGGTCACAAAAAAAACATCAACAAAGACAGACAATCAGACTGAACCCAGTTTTATATCAACAGCCCACCTGAACAAGGACAAAGAAACGTTTCTTCCAGCGCTTCCAAACATTCTTTCCAAAAGCCCACAGATACCTGCCAAAACAGTGTGGTGACACATTATGATAGCCATGATCATGATGCACATCGGTGAGTGTGTCAGACACATCGAAACAGATCTCAGTATATTCAATTTTAAATAACAAGCTGTATAACAGAAACAATAATAATAATAATAGCATAGGCAAGGCATGTTTATTTGTATAGCACATTTCATGTACAAGATAATTCAAGGTGCTTTACATTAAACATTAGAAGCATAAAGGTTATATAAATGACATATCATTAAAAGTGGCATAAATATTTTGAAAGTGTTGGAAATTTCTTCTCAAGAATAATAAAGTACACACTGGTATCCACCAGGGGGAGTAGTGCACTGCACAGTATTTTTCCACAGCACGTAAACAGAAATGAGGCCAAGGAGCTGAGAGGGATGGAGTTCTACAGGAGAGGCACGGAAAATGAAAAGCACATAAGAAGATCACTGTGCATCTGATCTGGCAGTGGATTTCTTACCCGCAGTGTTTCATGTTCTGGGGTTTGTCCATACGTATGGCTAGTTTGATCTTGAGATCTTGGTCAGGACAAGCCTTGGTCACAGTCATCTTATGAAGCTCTGACTGTTTGGGGCTGTTAGGTGTTGGATGAAGGACAACCTGCATTCAAAGATAAAAATAGACTACAAATGTAAGACTCAGTTATATCCAGGTAGCTTATCTTACATTTCATTCTTTGTACGATTTGACAGCATCAATCAGTGTTTGCAGTGGCTGGTGATTGTGTGTTTTTGCCTGATGAAAAAAAATAATAAAGTGAGTGGTGGTGGAGTAACAGAACAACGTGTTGCTCAGCTTCCCCGCAGAGGATGCCTAATCTCTCTTTGCTGACTTAAAGAGCTTTGAGGAAGCTTGCTTTCCTGCCAACTCTGCTGCAGTGGGAGATCAAAGAGCCTCGTCACAGCCAAGGTCATTGCCACCACACGTCTGAGGCGCCGCTGCCCCAACGCAAACCAGCAACACCGCCTTCCTTAACTACCTGTCACTTTTACGCAGAGAAATGCCGAGTAGAAAGCAGATTTCTGTTGCTGTTCCCTTGACATTTGAGTTAGATTGAGTTGGAAGACATTTAAATCAAATTGAAAAATCTGCTGTAAGGAATGCAAGTCTTTTTTTTTTCTTATCAGTCTCGTGTGATCTTACTACTAAAGTGCAGAAGTATAATAAAGGTTGGTCAAGGTAAAATACAAGCACTTGCTGGAAGTAAACATCCCAAAAGAATGTGCTCATGATCCTGTTCTTTTAAAAATGATCATACATAAATATAAGCTCAGTACATTGGGGTAATGAGTTATTTTAAAAATATATATATTTCATCAATTTGAACTGAATTCAATTGAATTTATCTATTTACTCATTTGTCAATTCATTTATTCATCAAATAGCACTAGTGACAATATGCCTATGAAAATCAGAATAGGACACAAATGCCCTAATAATTAAAGTAATGATAAATAAACAAACAAAAGAACAGTTATGGTGTTCATTTGTGGGACATTTTCTATGGTTGTGTTGAGGTCAGAGTATTTGAATAAGTAAACAAAGGTGTTACCCTGCCCAGCTCTTTGTCCTCCAAAGCTAGCACGCCTGTACTCTCTGTAAACAGTTTCACCTTGACAGCAGGCAGAGGGTGTGTGGTGGTGAAGTCCCCTTGGGTCCCCCAGCTGAAAGACACAACATAAGACACTCCTGAGGTTAACTTCCATGACAGCATGATGAGGCGGTGTTCCCACACAATGACTTCATCTGTTATGTTGATGACAAAATTTGGTCAGGGGAGAGTAGCTTCCCATCATTGTAGTCACGTTACTCCAAAATCCCATCCAGAATGTCAGAAAATTATTTCACACAGACAAATGATAGCAATCAAAGAAATAAAACATACTTAAATGCAACCTTAAATAAATGTTTCTGGGACGTTGGGATTGAAATATACAGAACACTGAAGGAGAGTTAGCTATTTTTGGACACATACACACAGTTGCTTGTCTTTTTTATCAGGAAAGGAAAAAGATAGGGGGAGTGGTTGGAAGGGTTTTTTGAAGAAGAAACACTGCAGTCACGTGGATTTGCAGCAATTCAAAGTCTGGATAAAACCACAAAAGATTTTTAAAAAACACGATCACTTTATTTCTCTTTTTCACTGTCACTTACTCTGCACTCATGCTATTCATATACCTAATAACTCGAAGGTGCACTTGGTGAGAATTTGTAGGTCTGCAACAAAGCACAACAAAGATCCCTGTTTTTAAAGTTCAATAACTTTTAATAAGCCTCAATTTAGGCACATCTCAAAAGCAAGCCAATTACAATTTATTAAACTACATTCAATGAAAATGAAAAAATACCCTGATTCATAAGCAACTAGAAGAGAAAAAAAAGATTAAATGAAATGAGAAGCTTGGTTTCACTTCAAATACTTCATGGGACACATTCAAGCTTATATTCACACTGCGAGAGGTCAAATAGGCTAAGCAGTCCTGCTGTCCTGTTCATCATCATTCTCTGGGTGAAAAGTGGAGAATCTGCAGGAAACTCACATTTACATAGGGTTGAAAAACTTAATTATGAATGAAATGTGAGAGTAGAATATGCAAAATTGGATGTTGCATTGGAGGAGCCTTTAGCAGCTTGCAGAGCTCAGTATCTCAGGAGAGCCAGAACAATGTGAACCTCTGTTTGTCTGGAGCCTTTTTAGTAGAGGGACATGATTTCTCTGCCAGAAGACAGTGACAGCTGAGTCACCTCTGAGCAGTCTGGATTCCACAGAGAGACTCATATGTATTAACATGTATGGGCGATGGGACTGGCTATTAAAGCATAAACCCGACTATTTTAGATTAACACCGAAAACATGCATAGAAGTATTTGCTATATCTCTAAATAACGAATGGTGATTTTGCAACTGCAATGATATTAAAAATCTATTAAATGTATCCCTTCTGAGTATCATAACCCCAAAATTACACAACTTGAAAGGTGTCTGTTCTGGATAGAAAGATTTTATCAATCAGTCTTCAGTTTTGGTCTGTCCAATAAACATGGGTCTTTTTTTTTTCTTTTGGCATAAAATTCAGAGTTGTTTCCTTTTTTTTTTGTTCTTTTGCAGCAAAGACTAAAACATGTGAAAATGCCCAAAAAAGACTACTGAAGCCTAATATTAAAGTAGCTGTGATTAAATTACATTTTGAACAAAAATCTTTTTCTGCTTTCTTTTAACCCAGCTGTTGCTTACAAATTGATTCACTTGTGTCCAGTATGGGAAGAACTAAGAATTAGAGTAGCAACGTGTTTTGTTTACACGGACGGTCTGATTTTTTATTTTCTTTTTACTGAATTTCTACATCAGAGTATGCATGAAAAAAAAGTAGGAGCCTTTCTTGATCCACAGGGAAATGTATGAAATCAGATAAACTGCCTAAACTGATACCCCTTAGGTTTAAGTGTTAAGAGCAAAAAGAAGCACATGAGACCAAATTGAATCCACTTAAAGCTACAGTAGTATTACTTCACGCAATACTGTATATCGCCGACAAGCATAGCAAGAGAAATATGTGGGATAAAAATGACCATTTCACCAGGTAAACTTAATTAGTACTGGTATGTATAACTTTTAAACAGTTCTGTCCGAATTTTTGAAATGGCATTTCTAACTATTTGACCTAATTGTAATAACAATAAAAACACAAGTAGAATTGACTTAATTGGAAACACATTACATAACACATGTGTACTTGTATTATCTATTGCTGCCATGGCTAGCATATTTTACTGCTTTATGCAGCCTTGGCAATATGAAATAAATGATTAAATTCCAGAGTTGGTGTCCATCTTAATCCTTGGAGATTGTTTTTTTTTTCTTTGTAAGCATTTTTAACATTCATAATGAATTCCTGCTTAGCCTCCTCAAAAGATGCTGCTGCTCCAGCATATAGAGAAAGAGGAGGGAAGCTCCTGGCTGACAGTGTGCACTCACTGACGAGTTGTGTTGATTTCCCATTGAACCATTGTTCCGGCATGAAGGTGACCTTGTGGCTCAATGGAAGGCCTATTAATGGACGTGACGGCGCCAAGCTCCTGCAGCTTCTTGTCCTAAATGTATCAAAACCCTGTGTGTGTTCAAGTGGCTCAAATGAGAAAATAAGCAGCTAAATCAACCATCGAGCATCAAGGCATCAAAGTTCAATGTATAGTCTCAAAAATGGCTGAATGTGAGTCTGAGCACACAGTTGCTGAACACGTCTAATTACTGTATGCAAATAACCTGAAGCAGTCTGAAGATTAACAACCATCTTGTGTTACTTTCTTTGTGTCTGTGTGTATGTGAGTGTTCATCTGTATGCACACGTGAGCTCTCTACACAACCATTCAACTGGCCAAACACCCAGGCACGTGTTCATTACTTTATATTCCCTTTCTGGAAATTTGAACTAAAATTGAATACAATCTAAAATTAACCTTTCCCTAAACATAAGCCTCACAATGTGATAGTGTGAACAGATATATGTCCCCACAACACATGCAACACAAGTACACACACACACACACACACACACACACACACACACACACACACACACACACACACACACACACACACACACA